>BROE01000013.1:385571-444133 GCA_036571765.1 Plecoglossus altivelis | reverse complement strand
AATTTCACTCTCTCTTTCTCTCTCCTTCTCTCTCTCTCTCTCTCTCTCTCTCTCTCTCTCTCAGCAGTGCTGTTGGCACCAGCTCTGGGTTCCTTTCCCATGGACCTGCACGTGGGCGAACGAGGGATGCGTCCAGGCTCGGAGACGGCCCTCCTCACCCCCCTGCACCCCCCCCTGCTGCTCTCCCCCTTCTCCCAGCAGCAGCTGCACCAGCACTTACGGGTACCAGGGAGGGAGAGGGAGAGGAGGGAGGGGGAGAGGAGAGGAGAGAAAGGGGAGGAGAGAGAGAGAGGAGACAGGAGACAGGTCAGATAGAATCTTATGAGTGTTTAACGTTTTAATTTATGTTGTCTGTACGGTGTGTGTGTATCTGTGTGGTGTGTGTGTGTGGTGTCTGTGTGGTGTGTATCTGTGTGGTGTGTATGTGGTGTGTGTGTGTGGTGTGTATGTGTGTGTGTGTCTGTGTGGTGTGTATCTGTGTGGTGTGTGTGTGGTGTGTGTGTGTGGTGTCTGTGTGTGTGTGTGTCTGTGTGGTGTGTGTCTGTGTGGTGTGTGTGGTGTCTGCGTGGTGTGTGTGTATGGTGTGTGTGTGTCTGTGTGGTTGTGTGTGTGTGTGTGTGTTCAGTTCAACATGGAGCAGAGGAGGAGAGAGCAGGAGGAGCAGGAGAAACAGCAGGAGCTGCAACAGCTGTGGCACAAAGACAAGAGCCAACAGAGTGAGACACACTTACACACTCACACACTCACTTACACACACTTACACACACTCACACACACTCACACACACTAACACACACTCACACACTAACACACACTCGCACACTCACACACACTTACACACACTCACACACACTCACGCACACTCACAAACACTCACACACACTCACGCACACTCACAAACACTCACACACAATCAAACATACACACACTCACACACACTCAAACATACACACACATACGCATCATAATAACACTCATAATAACACATAATAACACATCACTAATACACACACACACACACAGGCTCCCACAATCCGTCTCCACCTCTAAAGGTCAGATCTTGTTTACAAAGAAGAACTGTCACCGATTGGCCTCTTTAGTTGTTTACTCGTTCTGATTGGCTGTGTGTGTTGATTGACAGGTGCTGTAGCCAGTAGTGTGGTGAAGCAGAAACTCCAGGAGGTGATTTTGAAGAAGCAGAAACAGGCGGCGCTGGAGAGAACCTCCTCCACCCCTCTGTCTGGCCCTCCAGTAGGCTACAGGTACACACTGCACACACACACTGCACACACACACACACACTGTACACTGTACACACTGCACACACACAGTGTACACTGCACACACACGCACTGTACACTGCACACACACTGTACACTGCACACACTGCACACGCACACACTGTACACACTGCACACACACTGTACACACTGCACACACACTGTACACTGCACACACTGCACACACTGTACACTGCACACACACACACTGTACAATGTACACACTACACACACTGCACACACACACTATACACTGCACACACTGCACACACACTGCACACTGCACACACACTGTACACTGCACACACACTGTACAATGCACACACTGCACGCACACACTGCACACACACACACACACTGTACACACTGCACACACACTGTACACTATACACACTGCACACACTGCACACACACACTGCACACACTGCACACACACTGTACACTGTACACACTAAACACACACTAAACACACACTAAACACACACTAAACACACACTGCGCACACTGCGCACACTGTACACACACACTGCATACACTGCACACACACTGTACAAACTGCACACACTGCACCAGACTGTACACACTGTACACATTGTACACACTGCACTCACACTGCACACAGTGCACATATACACACACTGCACACACACACTGCACACACACACTGTCCACACACACACACTTTTTGTAGAAAAATGCAGTTTTCAAATACCTGATAACAATTTCTTCTTTTCGTAGTGTGGTGTGGTCTCTGTGTGTGTGTGGCTCTGTGTATCTATCTCTTTGTGTCTGTGTGTGTGTCTGTGTGTGTGTGTTGTGATGTGTCTGCTGTGTGTGTAGGGTCTGTGTGTGACAGGGAGTTGGCTCCAGGACCCCTAGGGGTTGCCTCGCGTAGCCTCTCCGTCTCCTCCTCCCCCAGACTCCGAAGTCACGCTTGCTGATGACCCTAACCTCCCTCAGCTACGCCGAGCAGGTGAGGGCTCACACACACATGCACTCAGCACACCTGCCCTCAGTCCACACTACACACGCTCACACACCACTCCACACACACTATTACACACCTCACAACACCTCACACCTCACAACACCACACACACCACAACACACACGAACAGACACACACAAACACCACACAGACAGTTCAACAACAACACACGCACACACACACACAGAGACATACACATACACAGAGCCACAGACACACACACACACACAATCACACAGACACACATCACATACACATGCATACATTACAACTACATACAGACACACGACCGACACACACACCAAGACTACATACACGCTCATTCCCGTATCACACACGTGACATTATGCAAGCACACTCACACAATACTACACACTCAAACGCACACAGAGTAATACGCACTCAAACACTCACCCAATAACTAATTCAAAGTGACCAAGACGCACACATACAGACGACTCGAGACTGGCGGACATACCTCGAGCCAAGGTTGTTTGGTCACGAGGCCCCCGACCCTCCGCCATGAGGCATTGAGACACTTGTATTTTACGATATAGGGACTGTTTGGCACACACACACACACAGCCGACACACACACACTAAATGCACACCACCACGGCATGCCGACACACACACACACACACAAACCATACAGTTAACACATGGAGCACGCGCACTCTCACACACTACCACACACTCTACACCACCACACACTCTCCTCCTCAGCGCCTTGCGCCTTTGGCGGCAGAAACAGCGAATGTGGCTCTCGATTGTGTTCTCCGTCTGCTTGAACACTGGCTGCATCACCTGTAGGATGTGTGATCTGTGGCTAGCAACTCAGGACTGCCAGAACTACAGGAAGTGTCGGAACTACAGGAAGAGTCGGAACTACAGGAAGTGTCAGAACTACAGGAAGTGTCGGAACTACAGGAAGTGTCAGAACCACAGGAACTTTTAGAAGGCTGGTCAGGATTTTAGAACTACCAGGAAAGGATGTCGCAAGCAACTATAGGAGAGTGTCAGAAACTAGCAGGAACTGATTTTTTATAAACTACAGGTTAGCAGTGTTCTGATAAGAACTACTCAGGATCACTTTTAGAACTACAGGAAATGTGTCAGAACCACCAAGGAACTTGTTAGGACCACAGGGGAGTAGTGGGTCAGAGTACAGGAACTCCTACTTCGGGTGGATACAAGCCAGCGCTACAGAGAGAGTCCTCTGTTACTAGTTAATTTGTGACACATCTGAGTAATGATGGGCTGTGATGTTGTCTGTTTTGTAGAAGTCGGAGCCAAACCTGAATGGTGAAAGCAGCAAACGGAAAGAAGCCTGAAAGCACGTACAAGAGTCTCTGACGAGGAATAGGAGAGCTGCTCGCCCCCCTTGCGCAAACAACAGTGAGGTGAGGGGCACGCGGAACCTGCCTGTGGAATCTACGTAAGATACACCAACACATCCAGCACCGACTCAAACACACACACGACACACTGACCCTGGGTGTGTTGAGTGTGTTAACTACGGATGCTCAGCACTACCAGGAGACAATGCTAGTCACAGATAGGCCACACTTGTACGATCACCACAACTCCACAACTGAGTGCTGGTTGTGGTAACTACCAGACTACACTACACAGCACATCACATGGCTGTATCTCGTCGAGGAAGGAGAGGTTTCGTATAACCATAACCCCACACCTGTCTATAACACTAACCTTACACCCATCATCTATCTTTAACCATAACCTCCTCCCTTACCTCTAACCTATATTGTGCAGGTTGTTTTGCAAAGTTTGATACCATGTCTATAAACAGCTGATGTATTTCTAATGTACTACAACTTCTCACCCCATTTGGTGTTATCAGTGCAGTTCCAGTCTGTTGATGAAAACCAATATTCTGGATGCTACTGTAGCCATGAAACTCTTGGAGGATGGATCATGCAATCCTTAAAGTCCATCAGTACTAGAGCAGCATAAACATGCATGTTTCAGCACATCAGAGATGAGCTGCTGTCTGACCAGCTGTGCATGCCTGCGTATGTTATCTCAACTAAACATAACATAACATTAGAAACTAAATCTGACATGTGCTTATGAAGCTAAACTGAAAGTGACCTGATGCATCACAGCTTTAATCCTGTTGGCCACGTTCTCCTCCCTCCGACACACTGGTCACCATATGTTTACTTCCTCTTGCTCTCCCTTAAGGCAGGACAGACACTGCTTCCCAACAGCTATTTCCTGTAATTCTGCAGCATTCTGCAACAAAGAGGCAATTTCCTCCCAATATGGAAAGGCAATAGCCTCCCGATCCTGTGTCTTAGTTTGATAGCTAACAAATGACTGAGCAGTAAGCAAACACCGGCTCCTCTCAAGTGGAAAACACAAACAGCAACAGCATCCTGGTTCTCATTACAGCAGCTCTGTAGAGCGCTGGGTTAGACAGAACAGCTGCTCTGTAGAGCGCTGGGTTAGTTAGACAAACCAGCAGCTCTATAGAGCACTGGGTTAGACAGACCAGCAGCTCTGTAGAGCGCTGGGTTAGACAGACCAGCTGCTCTGTAGAGCGCTGGGTTAGACAGACCAGCAGCTCTGTAGAGCGCTGGGTTAGACAGACCAGCAGCTCTACAGAACACCAGGTTAGACAAACCAGCAGCTCTATAGAGCACCGGGTTAGACAGACAGACCAGCAGCTCTGTAGAGCGCTGGGTTAGACAGACAGACCAGCAGCTCTATAGAGCACCGGGTTAGACAGACCAGCAGCTCTACAGAGCAGCAGGTTAGACAGACAGACCAGTAGCTCTGTAGAGCGCTGGGTTAGTTCGACACACCAGCAGCGTGGGAGGGGAGGGTGAGGGTTAGGAGAGGCTACACAGCCAGCAATGGCTTCCTGTTTAAGACGCCTCCTTCAATGACCTTCACTATCCTCAGTCACACTCTAGGGGGGCAGGGCCCGGGTGGGAGCCCTGTCTGTGAGATAAAGGGGACATTAACAGCAGAGAGGAAACCAGCAGTAATGGCCGCTTTCCATCAACTCCCCCATCGTTTAATTCTTCCAAATGGAGCGAGATGTAAGAACGTCCTCCCTGTCTGCAGAGAGACGAGAGCACATCAACACCCCGTTCGGACGGAACCCACACTCACAAGCAGCGGCGTGTCACATCCGAGCATGTCACATCTGGATTTCTATAATTTGGTGAGATGTTGGTGGTAAACATGGGTAGGGTCCCTCAGTGGGATATTAGCGTGGTGTTTGGCTGGCTGTGTAGTGAGCCGTGGCTGCAGGACCTTATCTGAGCATGCAGACTCGTCTGGATGATCGGAGGGGCCTGTCATGGCCTCCCACCCTGGGATGCAGCTCTGGGAACTATGCTGGGCTGGGAGCACACACACACACACTCTGCTGGGCAGAGACCACACACACACACACTGCTGGGCTGGGAGCACACGCACACACACACACTTCTGGGCAGAGAGCACACACACACACACACTGCTGGCCTGGGAGCACACACACACACACACACTCTCTCTGCTGGGCAGAGAGCACACACACACACTCACTGCTGGGCTGGGAGCACACACAGACACTCACTGCTGGGCTGGGAGCACCACACCACCCACACTCTACTGCTGGGTCTGGGAGCCACATTCAGACACTCACATGCTGGGTTCTGGTGAGCCACAATGCCCACACACCACTGCTGGCCTGGAGCCACAACACACACTGCTGGGGCAGGGAGCACACATCACTGCAACACACCTCTCTCTCTCTCTCTCTCTGCTCTCTCTGTCTTCTCTCTGTCTCTCTCTGGCTCTCTCTGTTCTCTCTGTACTCTTTCATGCGAGGAGAGAGCACTAGCAGCCAGGTCTGGTGTAGAGAAGCACTATAGGCTACTTCTATTCGGGCGAGGGCAGACACATCGACACAGCTATGGCAATGGCAGAGGCGAACATGCACACACACACTGCTGGGCTGAGAGCACACACACATACACATATGTACACACACATGTACACTCACGTACACACACAACACACCACACACAAACCACACACAAACAACACAACACACAAACAACACAACACACAAACACACACACAACCACACCACACACACACTGGGGCTGGGGAGCACACACAGCACACAGCTGAGTCTGGGAGACATGTTACACACACAACACACAGGGGAGCATCTAACACACACTGCTGGGTCTGGGCCAGTCAACACTATGGCAGTCGAATCTTGGGGCCACGCACGCACACTACCACACTCACACACGAGCGAAAACACAACAAAGCACACACAGTATATGGGAAGCCTCAGAGTTGCCTTCCCTGGCTGTTAGCGCGCGCGGACCGTCGAACTTGCTTCCTCCATCAACAGCAGACAGCGATAACGGCGGGTAGGATACAAGACACACTAGTAGAGGTGTGGCAAACAGAGAGCGATACAGTGGCGATGAAAACTGGGAGTGTTTAAGAGCTGGGAGGTGTATCTATATTCTGCTAGCTCTCAACTTACTCAATAAGGGTGCAGCGAATAGAATCCGCGCAGAGATGCTATAGGTAAGAGCGAGGATGGAGTGGTACTCACAGATGATAGCTTTGTAGGAAACTCCAGTGCTCCAGGCAACAGCAAACCCCATTTCACATAACATTCCCACTTCCTGAAGACGGCCTTTGGATGAATAGGTAGACCGAGTTGTTCCAATCTACTAACACAGACCTGACTACACACATCCTTTACTAACACAGACCTGACTACACATCCTCTAACGCAGACCTGACTACACATCCTCTAACGCAGACCTGACTACACATCCTCTAACGCAGACCTGACTACACATCCTCTAACGCAGACCTGACTACACATCCTCTAACGCAGACCTGACTACACATCCTCTAACGCAGACCTGACTACACATCCTCTAACGCAGACCTGACTACACATCCTCTAACGCAGACCTGACTACACATCCTCTAACGCAGACCTGACTACACATCCTCTAACGCAGACCTGACTACACATCCTCTAACGCAGACCTGACTACACATCCTCTAACGCAGACCTGACTACACATCCTCTAACGCAGACCTGACTACACATCCTCTAACGCAGACCTGACTACACATCCTCTAACGCAGACCTGACTACACATCCTCTAACGCAGACCTGACTACACATCCTCTAACGCAGACCTGACTACACATCCTCTACTAACACAGACCTGACAACACATCCTCTACTAACACAGACCTGACTACACATCCTCTACTAACGCAGACCTGACTACACATCCTCTACTAACACAGACCTGACTACGCATCCTCTAACACAGACCTGACTACACATCCTCTACTAACACAGACCTGACTACACATCCTCTACTAACGCAGACCTGACTACACATCCTCTAACGCAGACCTGACTACACATCCTCTAACGCAGACCTGACTACACATCCTCTAACGCAGACCTGACTACACATCCTCTAACACAGACCTGACTACACATCCTGTACTAATACAGACCTGACTACACAAATCCTGTACTAACACAGACCTGACTCTACACATCCTCTACTAACACAGACCTGACTACACATCCTCTACTAACGCAGACCTGACTACACATCCTCTACTAACACAGACCTGACTACACATCCTCTACTAACACAGACCTGACTACACATCCTCTAACGCAGACCTGACTACACATCCTGTACTAACACAGACCTGACTACACATCCTCTACTAACACAGACCTGACTACACATCCTCTACTAACACAGACCTGACTACACATCCTCTACTAACACAGACCTGACTACACATCCTCTACTAACACAGACCTGACTACACATCCTCTACTAACACAGACCTGACTACACATCCTCTACTAACACAGACCTGACTACACACATCCTTTACTAACACAGACCTGACTACACATCCTCTAACACAGACCTGACTACAAACATCCTCTACTAACACAGACCTGACTACACATCCTGTACTAATACAGACCTGACTCTACACATCTTCTACTAACACAGACCTGACTCTATACATCCTCTACTAACACAGACCTGACTCTACACATCCTCTACTAACACAGACCTGACTACACACATTCACAGAGCTGTTCTCAACAACATCCAGGCTACAGAAGGAAGATTTCGGTTTTATTCAGCTGTGACAACCTTCAGCTGAGGTCACTGTAAGGAGTTGTGACACATCTCATTGGCTAACCTCGTTTCTCAATAGCCTCAGAGAGTCTGCTACAGCCGTAAATCTAATGATGGATATCTGCAGGTGGGAGACTTAAGTTATGTAAATGTCCGTGTTTCAGTTTCTGTCCACTGGAGGGCAAGCAGTCTCATAAAGCCGTGTGAAAATGATGAGAACATTATTCAGTTTGGGAGCGCTTTAAATGTCACAGGGGCAGGTAGCACTCCCTGAAATGATAGCTCAAATCTGCTTCGACATAACCTTGACTGATTGTTTTATAAAACAAGTTTCTGAGCAGGAAATGTGAGTGTTGGGAGATGATCTGGTGAAGGTTGTCCTCACGCAGGTGTGTGGGTGAGGCAGGTGAGACAGGTGTGTGGGTGAAGCAGGTGTGAGGGTGAGACAGGTCTGTGGGGACAGTGTCCTCATGCAGGTGTGTGGGTGAGGCAGGTGTGTGGGTGAGGCAGGTGGGGGAGGTGTGAGGGTGAGACAGGTGTGTGGGGACAGTGTCCTCATACAGGTGTGTGGGTGAGGCAGGTGTGTGGGGGAGGAGGCATGTGTGAGGGTGAAGCAGGTGAGACAGATGTGTGGGTGAGGCAGGTGGGGGAGGTGTGAGGGTGAGGCAGGTGTGTGGGTGAGACAGATGTTGTGTCTTTTGTTTGTCTTGTAAAATCAATTATTATTAATTGTTTTACTGTACACAAAACAGCTTTAAATGCTCGTTAGCTGTTAACATAAGCATGGAAAAACTTATTGCAAAAATCTAATTCTATGCTACAGTAGGCTACTCGTATGAATGGGCAATAAAACACAATTGCAAGACAGTGTCTGTGAGCGTGTGAGCGATGAGATGCGTGTTGTTGTTGATTAAACCAGGCATTAAATGTGAGCGGTCCCACTTCACTATGCACGCACCAACGACCACGCTGCTCGGGTTTAAGGGCCAAGGCTATTTGCACATCAGACATTTCATCGACTTGCCCCGCTCAAACGAGATGATTGAGGGAGATTACAATTCTGCGATCTACATCACAAATTAAGAAACCGTTTTTTCATCCGACGCGAACGGTTGCAAGTCAAATGAACGGAGAGAAAAACAAACAAACAAACAGACACTAACACGACTGAGCCTCTCGCGGTTGGCGGAGGAAGGCACAAAAGCCAGCAGGGAGACGAGATTACCGGGAGACACGTCTTAAGCATCAGCGGCCGAGGTAGCCTACCTGCAGGCGGTGTGACAGGTAATCCCCCGTGCTCATTGTGTGTGAGACAGGACAATACAGCTCTCCAACAGACGCTCTGTTCATGGTGTTTTCAGCGTAGGCCCCACAAGGCACAACCACGCCGCCTCGCAAACAATGGAGCCAAAAACAACCCAGCGAGGCAATTTGACTCAAACAGAGACCGATTCTATCGCCTTGCACAACTACGGATGATAAAGTCTGTTAATATGACAACGCCTGCTGACGCACACAGCTAGCGTTGTGAAGTGGACGTCTCAACAACAGAGAACCTTGGATTGCTAGATAATAGAACAATATTGTGTGAGGAAAGGTATGTTTCAGACGGGGGTTTTAGTCGTTTTAAGCATCATTCTCTTGAAAAGATACCCATCTAGAAAGCTGAAACGTATGGCGGGAGGGAGGGATGGAGGTAGGGGAGTCGATAGCATGTCCATCTAGGTAGACCTGCCTCCCGATATAAAAACATAGCAGACTGAAGTTCCAAGCGCGTTTTTATGTTACAGCAGTGAACGTTTAGTTTGATTGAAAAGACATAAGGACAACCCGCTTTCTTTCACTTCACGTGCTGCTACAGAAACCTTTTGAAAGACGTGTTGTGGTCGGACAGTTGTGGTCGGAGGCCGTCTCCTCCGTCCTAACTTCCTGAAGACGCAGCCAGCTGCAGCTGTAGAGTCTGCCGGTACTGGCAGCTGGGCTTTCATCCAGAATGCCAAATACCTCCGAAGGCCCAAACATCAGAGAGCCTGAACGTCGCTAGAGGCCATCCATCATCATGGCCGTCGCCTGGCGTACTGTAGAATACCCAGCAGGCCGTGCTTCGACCTCGTTAAGCAGCTGACATTCAAGCTAAGCTCTGTCACTTCCACTTGCCGGAGAGAGAGAGCCGCGGAAAAACCTCGACAACGAGAGATGAATCACGCTACGGCTCCGCTCACTTCACAGAATAGAAAATGTCAACGCAACACAATCTCTTCCAGAGATGGATGAGGGTGTTGAGGAGTAGAGCTGGGAAACTCCCAGACAGATGGAACACTTCACTCTGACAGTAAATGCCAAAAACAGTCAAAAAGATGGGACTTTTACAGACTAGCTGGAGGAGAACAGGTGATTGTTTACCTTCAAGGACACCTGTGGTTCAGGCTAGGTAAGACAAGCATCACCTGCTGAGGTCATATATGACAGCAGATCTCATCACTTCTGAAAAGCTGTTACAAGCACACGCTTCTAATTCTTCAACTACTGCTGCTGCTTCTGAATGTGGCTTTGGATGGCAACATCTCTTAAGTGAGTCACACGTACAATGTAAACATGTCAACAGGCGTGTCTGTCTTCCTGCGAGGTGAGGGTGTTAAATACCTCCTTTGAAACCAGAGATGTTTCTGCATTTCATTTTTCTGATGTTGGTACTGAACCATCTATTTTTCTGCCAACATTTTACTTTCACTCCTTAAATGTACAGATATTTTTTAATCGAAAAACGTTTATCGTACTTTCTACTTCTTAGATTTTCAAGTCAGACTTGTCACTTTTGTTTTAATCTGTTTTATTTCAATTTTATTTTTTTTAAAGTGTAGACAGCTCCTCAACTTTTACCAGAAACCTTTTAAACTTGAGTGACCTTCCAAAGAGGCCCTTGTCTCGAAGACATGAATAACAAACATCTCCAGCAAACTACTCACCCGCCCTTCAGTAATAGCATGGGTGGAGATCCAGCAGGCTGGCCCATCTGCTTTCACTGCTTCACTGTTCCTCCTGCTGCCTCTGGACCTGGTGGAACCACCACAGACTATCACGTCCTCGTCCTTCACTACATTAAGAGTGAGATTAGAGGGCAAACCTTGTTTGAGGCAATAAAAGGGCAGGGTCTCACGACTGGCAGGAAATGAGAGCAATTGTTCTTGAGTTCTGTTATGGACGGGATACACGAAAGAGCTTTTTATAAATCAATGGTGCAGGACGTAGTGGCAGCAGGCATCTTGTCAGCGCTGCAAACACGGTGACATTCAGCAAGTGAAAGAACCGCAGTGTGCAGGATGCTTTGTCTACGGATGTGAAGAAGCTGAGATTATCAGACAAAATGTCAGAGATTGAGAGGATTGTCCTACGACTCTTTTCACTACTGTCAAGTGCTGTCTCTTTCCAAAAACACCAGACTAATTAGAATGTTCTTTTTCCACAGGGGAGGAGGTAACTGACCTTTTGCAGATGAATAGATATGTGGTTCTATCATTAATCATTCACTAATTAACTTATGATGAAAAAAACTAACATATCTCTTCCTGTCCAGGTCTATTGGAATGTATGTTGTGAAAGAAGTCTCCATGCGTATATTATTACATATTCACGTTTAATGAGAATATATGACCTTGTGTCACAGCTAATACATCAAAAGGAGCAGGATCACACCAGCTTCTGCAGCTGTGTCTGTTGTGTGGGAGAACCTCTGCCCTGAGTTTGCTGTCACCTGGAGCTAGAAAGAATAGCAGTAGGATGTTTAACCTAACGTCAATATTATTATTTTCATATGAAAGAATTTTTTTTATGGTCTCTCACAAAAAGCGATGATTTATTCAACCTTGCGGCTACAAAAAGAGGTTATAGTTTGAGCAGAGGTACGCACTTGTAAAGCCTGAACTCTGGATTTGCATTCAGTTGTTCTGGAACCAAGGCTCTCCCTGAGTTATTCTTTGAAGAATGTTTCTCTCATTCAAAACAGTAAAATGAACTCTTATTGCTGGAAGTTGTGAAGACAAGAATCTGAGTTTGCTGTTGCACAGTCACTCTCTAAGTTTGAAAAACCTCTGCCATTTGTAACCAGCAAAACAAAAATGTTGGGGTTGAGGTTGGGGTCAGGGCTGAGGTTGGGGCTGGGGTTGGGCCTGAGGTTGGGGTCAGGCCTAGGGTTGGGGCTGAGGTTGGGGTCAGGCCTAGGGTTAGGGCTGAGGCTGGGGCTGAGGCTGAGATTGGGGTCAAGCCTAGGGTTGGGGCTGAGGTTGGGGTAAGGACTGAGGTTGGGGTCAGGGTTGGGGTCAGGGCTGAGGTTGGGGCTGGGGTTAGGGTCATGGCTGGGGCTGGGGCTAGGGCTGAGGTCGGGCCTGGAGTTGGGGTCAGGGCTGGGGCTAGGGCTGAGGTTGGGCTCAGGGTTGTTCAGAGTAAATTCCTATGAAGGTTAGACCCAAACACCTGTGTCTCACCCTAGTCAGGAATCTGCCTTCACATGAAACATGCTGACAACACAGACTAAACGCTTTTTGTCATTATTTGAAGAGTGATTGCTGTGTAGTTCTGCTGATGGCTAACTTATTTTCGTTCTTGGTTTTCTGCACGGTTAAGCTACCAGTGGTGGTCTTCTGAACAGCCACCCTGTCCTCCACGAGACACAAAGGAGTCAGCGGCCAGCTTTCCCAGGACTCCAGGGTTATTCCGTTCCAGGGTAATTGCCTTTCATTTCAGTTCCACTCTTTCATAGTAATGCTACAGAGCTTCCATCATGGCTGCTCTTCCATGCCTCCTCCCAGGATCGCAGCTCACAAGCAGCTTATGTCAATCGAGCATGAAAGCGTGTTGCCATGTCTCACTGAAAAACAGCCGGATGAGGGAGAGGAAAATACCAACAAACTCACTGCTGGTTCGTCTTACTGAGGTCTAGACTTCAGAGTCAGGAGTACCTCCTCGATCAACGAGACTCCTCTCTCTTCCTCTCTCCTTATCGCTCTCAACCTCCTGGTTTCACCTGGGTGTTATTACTGCAGCATTATCTCACACCTGGGTTATTACTGCGGCATTATCTCACACCTCAGTCTTCACCTGGGTTATTACTGCAGCATTATCTCACACCTGTTATTACTGCAGCATTATTTCACACCTCAGTCTTCACCTGGGTTATTACTGCAGCATTATCTCACACCTGTTATTACTGCAGCATTATCTCACACCTGGGTTATTACTGCAGCATTATCTCACACATGGGTTATTACTGCAGCATTATCTCACACCTCAGTCTTCACCTGGGTTTTTACTGCAGCATTATCTCACACCTGTTATTACTGCAGCATTATTTCACACCTCAGTCTTCACCTGGGTTATTACTGCAGCATTATCTCACGCCTGTTATTACTGCAGCATTATTTCACACCTCAGTCTTCACCTGGGTTATTACTGCAGCATTATCTCACGCCTGTTTTATTACTGCAGCATTATCTCACACATGGGTTATTACTGCAGCATTATCTCACACCTGTTATTACTGCAGCATTATCTTACACCTCAGTCTTCACCTGGGTTATTACTGCAGCATTATCTCACACCTGTTATTACTGCAGCATTATCTCACACCTCAGTCTTCACCTGGGTTATTACTGCAGCATTATCTCACACCTGTTATTACTGCAGCATTATCTCACACATGGGTTATTACTGCAGCATTATCTCACACCTCAGTCTTCACCTGGGTTATTACTGCAGCATTATCTCACACATGGGTTATTACTGCAGCATTTTCTCACACATGGGTTATTACTGCAGCATTATCTCACACCTGTTATTACTGCAGCATTATCTCACACCTCAGTCTTCACCTGGGTTTTTACTGCAGCATTATCTCACGCCTGTTTTATTACTGCAGCATTATCTTACACCTCAGTCTTCACCTGGGTTTTTACTGCAGCATTATCTCACGCCTGTTTTATTACTGCAGCATTATCTTACACCTCAGTCTTCACCTGGGTTTTTACTGCAGCATTATCTCACGCCTGTTTTATTACTGCAGCATTATCTTACACCTCAGTCTTCACCTGGGTTTTTACTGCAGCATTATCTCACGCCTGTTTTATTACTGCAGCATTATCTTACACCTCAGTCTTCACCTGGGTTTTTACTGCAGCATTATCTCACGCCTGTTTTATTACTGCAGCATTATCTCACACCTCAGTCTTCACCTGGGTTATTACTGCAGCATTATCTCACACCTGTTATTACTGCAGCATTATCTCACACCTGTTATTACTGCAGCATTATCTCACACCTGTTATTACTGCAGCATTATCTCACACCTGGGTTATTACTGCAGCATTATCTCACACCTCAGTCTTCACCTGGGTTTTTACTGCAGCATTATCTCACACCTGGGTTATTACTGCAGCATTATCTCACACCTGTTATTACTGCAGCATTATCTCACACCTGTTATTACTGCAGCATTATCTCACACCTCAGTCTTCACCTGGGTTATTACTGCAGCATTGGAGGGACCCACAGCAGGCTTCATGGAGGATAATAACAGGAGAAACGATTCGGAGCACAGCTGTAAAATTTCCCTGATTATTTGTGTCGTCGTGATCCAGGTGACGTAGCTGGGGCTTAATATCAGGGTTTCTGTGATTGAGACTTCAGTACTGTAGGTGCCAGAAAATATCAAACCAAATGTTGGAAGGAGCTGAACTACATTTTGCAAGTTGGCAGGCTGTGTGAGAGACAGACAGAGACAGACAGAGGAGATGGGAAATAGGAAAGATAGGATCAAAGTGATGATCTGAACCAGATATGAATTGCAACACCTCTGCTAGACAGATTTCCACAAGAATATCTCATCATAAAATATAATTACTGCTAAGCCACACAGCCCCGCAACATCTATGGAAAACCACATTGGAAATGACAGGTCTGTAATCTCTCACACTCAAAATCAATCAAATGAAATGTTTCATTATTAGTCTATTAAAGTGTTACGGTGTCTTGCTGCCTGCAAGACAACAGAGTCTGTGTTCACTTCTGCAACGTTATTAGCTTCATATCAACAGTCACAAACAAAAACAGTCTTATGTGACAAGCTACATTTTGTGGAAAGCCTCAAAATGAGGATCGCCACAAAGTGTTCACTGTCTTCTGAGTCACCCGCTGTGATGATGGTAAGCAGAACACATTAGTTCTGAAATCACTTCTTATTGGGATTGATGTCTGTCAATATTCCTCCGCAGAACAATGCCCTACTTGATGTAGGGTATGGGTTAGGTTCAGACATGATGCCCTACTTGATGTAGGGTATGGGTTAGGTTCAGACATGATGCCCTACTTGATGTAGGGTATGGGTTAGGTTCAGACATGATGCCCTACTTGATGTAGGGTATGGGTTAGGTTCAGACATGATGCCCTACTTGATGTAGGGTATGGGTTAGGTTCAGACATGATGCCCTACTTGATGTAGGGTATGGGTTAGGTTAAGACATGATGCCCTACTTGATGTAGGGTATGGGTTAGGTTCAGACATGATGCCCTACTTGATGTAGGGTATGGGTTAGGTTCAGACATGATGCCCTACTTGATGTAGAATGAGGGTTAGGGTTGATGTAGGTTAAGGATTGATGTAGGATAAGAGTTGATGTAGGCTAAGGGTTGATGTAGGATAAGAGTTGATGTAGGCTAAGGGTTGATGTAGGATAAGAGTTGATGTAGGCTAAGGGTTGATGTGAGCTAAGGCTTGAAGTAGGCTAACAGTTGAAGTAGGCTAACAGTTGAAGTAGGCTAACAGTTGAAGTAGGCTAACAGTTGAAGTAGGCTAACAGTTGAAGTAGGCTAACAGTTGAAGTAGGCTAACAGTTGAAGTAGGCTAACAGTTGAAGTAGGCTAACAGTCGATGTGAGCTAAGGGTTCTGATGACTTCCCTTGGAGGTTGGATGCATCACAGCTGAACTTGATGAAAAGCCCTTAGGAACGCGTGCACCTATTACTGATGCTGAACCCATCCACAGGTGGTTAGTCCGTGCTAAAACAAACAGACTTGTCTGGGGACAGAGCCACAGTCTGGTTTCGACACGCGTCTACACACAGCCTGGCTGTAGTCTCTGGTCTCACCAGTAAACTGTTCAGTCTTCAGCACTGATCCAATAAGGGAGAATAACACTGGAGTAATCCAATAGAGAGAGAGGGTACAAATTCTCTCCCTTCCCTCTCTCCTCTCCTTCTCTTCCTCCCTCTCCCTCCCCTTCTCCCTCCCTCTCTCCCTCTGCTCTCCCTCCCCTTTCTCCCTCTCTCCTTCCCTTCCTTCCTCCACCTCCCTCCCTTCTCTCCCTCCCTCCTCCCTAACTCCCCTCTCTCTCTCTGTCCCTCCTCCCCCCCCTTCTCCCTCCACCTCCTCATCCTCCTCCCCAGCACATGGATGAGAAGAGCATCTCTCCTGGTGCATGCATGTCAGTCTGAGCTTGCAGCCTTGCTGTCTGCTTGGCTCTGCCTCAGGGAGGACTCTAGGATTACAGTCTTGTCACTGTTTACTTACCAGCTGTAATGCATTTATCAGGTTCTCACAGACACCCTCCTCTTGTTCATTACACTTTGAAACAAACAGATCAATAATCCTCATGTGGAGTGACACTCTGGGAGCCACACAAACCTAACAACAAACTGGAGGTGCGTTGCCGCGTTGTTATTGTGTGTGAAAAACGTGTGTGTGTTTGGATGTATGCTATACACGATCATACGTGTGTGTGTTTGGATGTATGCTATACACGATCATACGTGTGTGTGTTTGGATGTATGTTAACGATTCATACCGTGTGTGTGTTGGATGTATCTATAAGCACGATCATACGTTGCTGTGTTGTTTGTGAATGTATGCTATACACATCAATACGTGTGTGTTTGGATGTATGCTATACACGATCATACAGAGCAGCATCAGTCAGAAGCCAGTGAGGTGTGTTTGTCTGTCGAGGAGCAGACATGGTAAAAGGACACGCATCCTTCACTCAAGTAGGAGTACAGATAATCATGTCTCAATTCAAGTGTGTGTGGGGTGAGTTTGTGTCTAATGAACCCAACATACACCCGAGTACAACCTGCCTTCGACCACTGCCTCCTCGTCGCCACGCAGACTCCTCTTGCCATACCTGCCTTTCCCTCCCTTCTCTTGCCACAAACACTATCTAACCCCTCGCATACCTGATACCCCTTACCCCCACTTTCGCAAACAAACTATACCGATACACACCACACATAACAACCGCCCAGCCTCCCTATCTCTCGACAGACATATCCACGACCCCTGAAACTAAAATACCACCGTCACCCCTACACCATCTCCTCCGCTCTCCATCCTTCTCTCCTCTCCCCTCCTGACCAAAACCTTGCCCTCGCAGAAAACAGACCCACGTCTCCCACACCTCTCTGAACCCCTACCATGCCCAATACCTGTCTCTCCTGACAACCCTCTTAACCTACTAGCTCCTTCCCGACGAACCAATACCCGACTCCCTCCCTCCTGATCCCTCTCTCCCTTCTTCCCCCCCCCTTGACCCTCCTTGCAAACGCTACAGAAAATGCCCCTCCTTCCTCTTGCACAAGTCCGGACACCCCCCCATCCCCATCCCTCGCCTCCTCCCTCCTCCATCTCGCCCCTCTGACAACCAGCCCCCTGCCAAAATCCCCTTACGACAACTCCCACCCCACTCTTCGCAGACCACCAACATAATACTCCCTTCCCTCTGCAGAAAAACGCGTTGTACAATGATTGGTGTGTGAAAAACGTGTGCCGTGCTTTGGATGTTATGCTCGTACACGATCATACGTGGTGTGTTTGGATGTATGCATACCACGATCATACGTTGTGTGTGATTGTATGCCGTATACACGAATCATACGTGTGTATGTTTGCGAGGATTGCTATACCTACGATCATACGGTGTGATGTTTGGATGTATTGCTATACACGTCAATACGTTGTGTGTGTTTGGATGTATGCTATACACGATCATACAGAGCAGCGTCAGTCAGAAGCCAGTGAGGTGTGTTTGTCTGTCGAGGAGCAGACATGGTAAAAGGACACGCATCCTTCACTCAAGTAGAAGTACAGACACTCATGTCTCAATCAAGTGTAAAGAATGTGTGGGGGGTGAGGTGGTGGTGAGCTGGGTTATGTGTGGGGGGTGAGGTGGTGGTGAAGGTGGTGAGGGTGTGTTGTTGGGAGGTGATGTGTGTATTGGGGGGTGATGTGTGTATTGGGGGGGTGAGGTGCGTGTTGGGGGGGTGAGATGCGTGTTGGGTGGTGAGGTGTGTGTTGGGGTGGTGAGGTGTGTATGTTGGGAGGTGATGTGTGTATTGGGGGGTGATGTGTGTATTGGGGGGTGATGTGTGTATTGGGGGGGTGAGGTGCGTGTTGGGGGGGTGAGATGCGGTGGGTGGTGAGGTGTATGTTGGGGTGGTGAGGTGTGTGTGGGAGGGGGTGAGGTGTGTGTGGGGCGGGGTGTATGTGGGGAAGTGTGAGGGTGAGGTGTGTGTTGGGAGGGTGAGGAGTGTGTTGGGAAGGTGTATGTGGGTAAGTTAGGTATGTGTTGGGGGGATGAGGAGTGTGTTGGGAGGGTGTATATGAAGAGTGTGTTGGGAAGGTGTAAGATCTGAGTATGGCTAACAACTATGCTCAGCTGTGCATCTTAGATCAGAAAACCAGGTGGACATGCCGGACATGTTACCTTGGTAACCTATCTGGGCCTGTTAACCTGGTAATCTATCTACTGTACGCATGTTACCTTGGTAACCTATCTGGGCCTGTTAATCTGGTAATCTATCTACTGTACACATGTTACCTTGGTAACCTATCAGGACCTGTTGACCTGGTAATCTATCTGGGCCTAGGGGCCATGGTAACCTATCTAGGCATGTTACCCCGGTAACCTGTCTAGGCATGTTACCTTGGTAACCTATCTGGGCCTGTTAACCTGGTAACCTATCTAGGCATGTTACCTTGGTAACCTATCTGGGCCTGTTAATGTGGTAATCTATCTAGACATGTTACCTTGGTAACCTATCTGGGCCTGTTAACCTGGTAATCTATCTAGGCATGTTACCTTGGTAACCTATCGGGGCCTGTTAACCTGGTAATCTATCTAGACATGTTACCTTGGTAACCTATCTGGGCCTGTTAACCTGGTAATCTATCTAGGCATGTTACCTTAGTAACCTATCGGGGCCTGTTAACCTGGTAATCTGCCTGCTCTGCTCGCTAGCATCAACAGACCCACTTCACAGGGAATGGAAAGCAACAATGGCTGCTCAAATCACTGAAGAAATGAAAAGGGCCCAGCGATGATAATAACAATAATAGAACTGTTCTGTTGGAGGCAGCTAGCTTGTGGTGTTCCCCTGTGGGAGGTGTCCAGCTCATGACTGGATGCAGACATGGCAGCACAATAGCCATCTGATTTTCTGTTTTCCTTCCCTTGTTTTTGTTCAATCACTGCGTAGGGAATTTGGTTTTCAGAATTAATTTAGCTGCTTTCTGTAGGATGAGAGGAAGACCAGCTAGGAGGGCTGGGGCCTAAGTGGCCAATAGATGGCTTGTTCAGAGCACGCACTGCAAGGGATTCTGGGAATTGAGCATTGTGGGTAGAAACAATTGGAGGCAATTCATCCTGGTGTTTAGTTTACCCCTGATTGCACAAATGAGTCCAGCACAACTCTAATGGAGTTTCAATTAACCTTTCAAAAAAGGGAGAAAGCACAGTTTAGTTCATATCAGGACAGAGACATTTCAAACTAAAGAGAACGATTTAATATGGAGGAAGCAAGTCATAAAAGTTCCACATTCAAAATGTGACACTGAAGCATTATGTGTAAATTGATACAGCAGGGAAGAACACTTTTATAACACAAGCATAAATCGCCATACTCACGGACAGAATAACTCAAATATACAAATCACAATGTGAGAAATTGTTCCACAAATTGTTGTGGACGGAACAGCAAAAAGAGGAGTTTTCCTGTCACAGACACACTCCATGCTTGTCAAGCCTGCCAACATCAAAATGAAACCTCGCTGGTCGTAATAACTAAAAATCATCATAAAGAGAACAAATTATGGACTGCGTGAACAGATTTTATTAGCAACGTCACAAATTCCAGCCATGGTTAAGTGTCTCCCTGGAGCCTACAAACCGCTATATGACCACTTCATGGCTACAGACCGCCGGATAAAGCGAGCGGGTGGCCGACTGATGACGTTAGTCCCCGCCGCACACGGACAGCAGCAAATCAGGCGTGGGTGGCAGGGAGGTAAACAGGGTCTTTCCAGGGGGGCGTTCAGGGGGGCAGGGGGGCGTTCAGGGGGGCATTCAGGGGGGCACCGCTGGTCCAGCTGTGAACTAAAGGAAGGGTGGACCCCCCACATCTGGCTGCGATCCAACGATCTCTGTTCCGACAACAGGACGCGCTCACATCAAGCCTGTTAGGCGATGCCGTTGCCATAGAGACGCCTTTACATCGACTCTGACCCGCGTTCCCGAAGATGACAGAGGGCCAACAACGAAGAATTCAACCGAAATGACAGTAATGAATATTTTAGAGTTGTGAGAGAGCCCAGAACAGCAGGCAGCGGGCCAGGCTGGAGCTGGACTCCAAGCACAATAGGATATAAAAAGTCCCCCTAACAGCCAAGGCCCACAGAGCAGCCACACATCCAGAACATCTCTACTCACACTGATATCAAACACATCTCATTAATATTCTAATGAGAGCCTCTTCAGGAAGGGAAAGGGGCAGATCTACGCGGAGATGAGCCGATTTGTTCAGAGGCTGACTGGGGGCTGCCCGCACCCCCGGCACTTATCTGATGTTCTTTTCTATTCATGCTATTCATTCATTACTTGAGCTGACACAAATACGATAGTGCACCCCAACACTAGGTTCTTCTGTTGGTTCGTTTCGCTCCCCATAAATTATCTACGCTTACAAATATTTTTTGAGAGGGGAATCAAATCGCAAAAAATGTAAATGTTTTTTTTTCCCCAGACTCAAAGTAAATGCCTTATTGCGCAAAGATAATTCAGTTGTGGTGCCTAATAACAGACCACTGTGGTGCTGAACCATGTTAGAGGCTGGGGGGGGCAGTAAAGACTGGGGAGGCTGAGGGGGGACTAAAGGCTGGGGAGGCTAGGGGGGAGGTGGAGGCTGAGGGGGAGGTGGAGGCTGAAGGGGGGGCTGTAAAAGGCTGGGAGGCTAGGTGGGGTGTGGAGGCTGAAGGGAGACTAAAGGCTGGGGAGGCTAGGGGGGAGGTGGAGGCTGAGGGGGAGGTGCAGGCTGAGGGGGACAGTAAATGCTTTGGAGGACTGTAAAGGCTGGGGAGGCTAGGGGGGAGGTGGAGGCTGAGGGGGAGGTGCAGGCTGAGGGGGAGGTGGAGGCTGAAGGGAGACTAAAGGCTGGGGAGGCTAGGGGGGAGGTGGAGGCTGAGGGGGAGGTGGAGGCAGGGGGAGGGGAGGCTGAAGGGAGACTAAAGGCTGGGGAGGCTAGGGGGGAGGTGGAGGCGCAGGCTGAAGGGGACAGTAAATGCTTTGGAGGACTGTAAAGGCTGGGGAGGCTAGGGGGGAGGTGGAGGCTGGAGGAGGAAAGTCAGGCTGGGGCTTTTTTAGGCAGCTCCCTGGGTCTATTCAACAGGGACCTCTCTGCCTTCCTCCTCCTCATCATCACCAGGAGGGCATCGCTATGGGAACAGGCAGTAATGACACACTCCATCACACCTGAGCTGCTGGCAGTCCAGACCAAGGGAGATGTTTCAATGCCAGGACATGAAACCAGGTCTTCTAAAATAGCTTGGGGACAAAATGGTGCCACCTGCAACCACCTCTTCAGGGACTTCCAGCACAAGTATTAGTAGTTCAACAAATGTGTTTAATAAGAGCAGGAAATACATCACAGGAGGCTTGCTTGAGGAAAAGTCTCAAGTACATTCTGCTAAATACTGAAGCGGATCTAAAGTCATCCAGAAAACAAACAGTAGTTGCTTGTTAGAAGTTATTTGGTACAAAGTTCAAGCTATGTGTTTACTGCAGGGCTCTCTGCCCAGAAAGAGGCACTGCAGGCCAAAGTTTATCATTGGGTCTCATATAATTAATTTAGGCCCCGCCCACTCACAGATACAGGAAGTAGGGCTGCAGTCTCAACACCCTGAGGCCCCGCCCACTCACAGATACAGGAAGTAGGGCTGCAGTCTCAACACCCTGAGGCCCCGCCCACTCACAGATACAGGAAGTAGGGCTGCAGTCTCAACACCCTGAGGCCCCGCCCACTCACAGATACAGGAAGTAGGGCTGCAGTCTCAACACCCTGAGGCCCCGCCCACTCACAGATGCAGGAAGTAGGGCTGCAGTCTCAACACTCTGGGGCCCCGCCCACTCTCAGATGCAGGAAGTAGGGCTGCAGTCTCAACACCCTGGGGCCCCGCCCACTCACAGATGCAGGAAGTAGGGCTGCAGTCTCAACACTCTGGGGCCCCGCCCACTCGCAGATGCAGGAAGTAGGGCTGCAGTCTCAACACTCTGGGGCCCCGCCCGCTCTCAGATGCAGGAAGTAGGGCTGCAGTCTCAACACTCTGGGGCCCCGCCCACTCACAGATGCAGGAAGTAGGGCTGCAGTCTCAACACTCTGGGGCCCCGCCCACTCTCAGATGCAGGAAGTAGGGCTGCAGTCTCAACACTCTGGGGCCCCGCCCGCTCGGTGTATAGATTATCTACTTGACCATAAAGACATGCACAAGATGGCTGCCGCTCGTGTCCTGGGATGACTTGGTGTGAACTGAGCACGTGCGAGCTGGGAGGATGTCAGAGAATTCAGCTCAGCTGTTACAGGACTTGACTGAAGATCAAGAGCAAAATTAGGAGATTGCAGGTTAAAATCCACCCATTAATGGTTGTCCTCGGATCTGCTTCACTGAAATGTTCTGCGCTGGAACCAGACCAGGAAGGATGCTTACAGGGAATCCTGTCTCAGGAACAGGAAGTTACATGCTTTGACTATGTCACAAAAGACAGGGTGATTGGCCAATTTGCAACATAAACACACCACCAATAGGATTGATTACTCTTTATTCATCTCAAGGGTAAAGAGAAGCAAATCAAATTGGATTCCCAAACAGACCAATCAGTTCAGGAGTGACGAGGAGATGATGAGATCTGGAGGGAGCGTTTAACCAGGTCTCCTTGGCAACCGAGAGACAGAGGAACTGATGTATGCTTGTAATTCCACTTGATCCCCCTTGTGGTGTGATGAACGACGCTCTAAGATTGACCCTTGACCCCTCCCCCCCTCTCTGTTCTTCCTCGGGGGTAATCGAGTCCTCCTCATTGTCCCAGAGGGGGGCAACCTCCATCCCTCAGTAGGACAGGGTGCTGGTGGTATGTCTGTAGACACCAGTGTCAGTAGGACTTCTCCACTAACACCAGGTCCTCTCGTAAAGCTTTTAAAGGCTTGAATGGCTATTTTCCCCACCTTTAATTTGGGTACAGCAAATGAACAGGACAGGGGTTGGTGTTTCTGTGTCGATTGTTGAGTGGAGGTGTCCTATACCATCACCCAGCTGCCCAAGTCTGTTCTTATGCTCTCCATACCAACATAAACACTACATGCACTGAACACAGGAATTATTTTAGAAAATATACTGTACTACAGATTGCAGAATTTCCAATCCAAAAGCAGTTTGTGTCTGTGTGGACCTGCAGAAACGACGACCTTGTGTTCAGTAATTAAATTCATCACATTTATTCAACTCATGATGATCCATCAGCGAGAGAAGCTAGACCCAGAGGATGAAGAGAAGAGAAAGAAGATGATTACTTCGAGTGCTTCCACCACACGGACGCACGGCAACGCAACTCACGCACGAGACGACACCACAAGCAAACCGCACACACGCACAGCAGCACACACACGCACGCACGCACACACGCACACACGCACACACGCACACACGCACACACGCACACACGCACACACGCACACTCTCCTGAACAGACAAACACAACCTGTGTTACTATGAGGTCATCCCGAGAAACCTTGGGACAGAACAGCCTACCTGCTGTAGGTGACTCTGGGACAGAGCAGCCTACCTGCTGTAGGTGACTCTGGGATAGAGCAGCCTACCTGCTGTAGGTGACTCTGGGATAGAGCAGCCTACCTGCTGTAGGTGACCCTGGGATAGAGCAGCCTACCTGCTGTAGGTGACCCTGGGATAGAGCAGCCTACCTGCTGTAGGTGACTCTGGGATAGAACAGCCTACCTGCTGTAGGTGACCCTGGGATAGAACAGCCTACCTGCTGTAGGTGACTCTGGGATAGAACAGCCTACCTGCTGTAGGTGACCCTGGGATAGAACAGCCTACCTGCTGTAGGTGACTCTGGGATAGAGCAGCCTACCTGCTGTAGGTGACTCTGGGATAGAGCAGCCTACCTGCTGTAGGTGGCTCTGGGATAGAGCAGCCTACCTGCTGTAGGTGACTCTGGGATAGAGCAGTCTACCTGCTGTAGGTGACTCTGGGATAGAGCAGCCTACCTGCTGTAGGTGACTCTGGGATAGAGCAGTCTACCTGCTGTAGGTGACCCTGGGATAGAGCAGTCTACCTGCTGTAGGTGACTCTGGGACAGAGCAGTCTACCTGCTGTAGGTGACTCTGGGATAGAGCAGCCTACCTGCTGTAGGTGACTCTGGGACAGAGCAGTCTACCTGCTGTAGGTGACTCTGGGACAGAGCAGTCTACCTGCTGTAGGTGACTCTGGGATAGAGCAGCCTACCTGCTGTAGGTGACTCTGGGATAGAGCAGCCTACCTGCTGTAGGTGACTCTGGGATAGAACAGCCTACCTGCTGTAGGTGACCCTGGGATAGAACAGGGGGAAACAGGCGGACGCGTACCTGCTGATAAGGGGACTCTGGGAGATTAGAGCAGCCTACCTCGTAGATGTCCACAGGAGAGGTAGCAGGAAGGTATACCAATGGAAAGGAGAGAACACACGAGTAACCTCAGTGAGCTGCAGTGTGTGGGAAGAGTATGGAATGTGTTGTGTGTGTGTGTGGTGTACGAGTAAATAGCGAACTAAGGGAAACCGAAGGCCAGGAGACAAGTGGGTTCTTCTGAGCAACCGAGAGCGTCATAGAGGAAACACATTGCGATGGATGAAGAGCGCGGTGCAATAACACAACGTGCAAAAGGTATGACATACAACTAAGCATGTCCCAATTTTGACATAGGCGCAATTCATTTATAGACAGAAGGACAAAAAGTAGGTTACAGCGGATAAGATGGGCGGGTAATGACATAAAGGGTATTTAAGCACACAATAGTTTTTAGTATTTTTATCATTGATTCTATAAAGAGTAAACGTAGTTCGTGGAGGGCTGTGAAAAAGCAGGGGTGTGAAGAAGCCTGAATATCATGCAAATAAGTCATTTGCATTCGACAGTGATTGTGTAGGTCAGATTGGACGTCGCTTCACATGGTAAACTAGCGATGTTTTTACTCTAGCCTATCTTTGACTCGGACCAAAATACTGTTGCACTGCTGATCCGTCAATCTTCATCTGTATTTGCAGTATGTATATTGCATTGGAAAAACCCATCTGTTAGATAAATAAAATGTTAAATGTAAATAATCATGAGCACTGAAGGCCAAAGCAACATAGGTCTTTGTGTTGTTCACCACCCCTGCAGCAGAACATTAGCACTGCGAATGCTAATGTCGTTTGGAGTGATCACTCGAATGAACCAACAGAATATAATCAATTCACACAGGCTGCTACGTGTTGAGAATATATATGCCTAGTTTCATAAATATATATTTTACATTCACACACACAGAGTTATGTGCCTATAACTATTTTTTTAAGTTTTCGGGGTTGTCAAAAATCTGTCAGCTAACAGCATACAGGAGTTTGTGTGTTTTCAGTAATTACCTTAAGACGTTCGGCCTCAGAGGCCACTGCTGAGCATTAACGACAGAGGGAGATTTCAAATTGGCAATTTGAGAGAGCAATTACTCGTGATGTCCTAATGCAGTCTCCCGTTGACGGTCCGCAGACAAAATGATTAGGCATGGCTATATTAAGCGTGTTTTTACTTTACAACCAAAGTAATTATACAAAGTAGCCTTCCAGTCTTTAACACGACATCTACGCTAACTAAAAGTACTTGATGCGCCCCATCTCCATCTAACACCGGGATGAAATCTTTTACATTCTCCCTGACCCCGGGCATTACAAAGGCTGCATTCAAATCAATTTAGGGTTCAATAGAAAAACATGAAACATGAAGTTTCCCCCGGAGAATCACGTCGATATTTCCGAGTTTTCCATTGAGTCCTCAGTAGCTAGGTCTATTAATTAACTCCGCTGAGCACAAGGACTCACTAGCCTAGCTGATGCCAAGTGCCTCTGGTAATACTACAGGATAGAAACATGTCTGTCAATTTTTCATGGGATCAGCTGGAGTCCTGGGACCATTAGCGCATGGTTCCAGTGTGTTGTATTTTGGAACTCAGAGGGTTCTGATTGGAGCCTGGGGGAAATCCTATTTGAAGGTGAGGATTAGCCTCCGCATAACTGAACCTCTGATGATGGCTGCATTTGCTAGTCTTTTCTGTGAAATTGATCTCTTTTGTTTGAACGGCTGTCGTCTGCTAAGGTCAGGAAAGAATATACGTCCTGTCAGGAGTTCGTCTCCACTCCGCACAAAGCTGAACATGTAGCAGGCAGGCAGACAGGCAGTGGAAAAAGAGACAGACAGACAGGCAATGGTCTACACTATTTCACCCGGAGGAGGGGGGGGGGGGGGGGAGTGTCATTAAACATTATTGTTGTCATACAGTTTTTCTCACTACATTGGAACAGAGGGCAACAAAAGAGTCCCAGCTTGTAGTCACATGGTCCTTAACAGAGAGACAGGTAAGCAGACAGAGAGACAGGTAAGCAGACAGAGAGAACAGAAGACAAGGACAAGCAGGACAAACCCAGGTAAGCAGACAGAGAGACGGGTAAGCAGACAGAGAGACAGGTAAGCAGACAGAGAGAGACGGGTAAGCAGACAGAGAGACAGGTAAGCAGACAGAGAGAGACAGGTAAGCAGACAGAGAGACAGGTAAGCAAAGAAGAAGGTAAGCAGAACAGAGAGACAAGGAACAGACAGAGAGAAGAGAAGACACAGGTAAGCGACAACAAGAGACACAGGTAAGCACAGACAGAGAAGCAGACAGAGAGATAGGTAAGCAGGAAAACAGATATGCAGAAAGGAGACAGGTAGAAAGGGAGACTTCGTACCAGCACGATTACCCACTCAGAGTAGTAGAACATTACCAACCTCTGTCAATGGCATCAGAAATACAGCTTGCCACCTGTGGTCTTTTCAGAAGGATTTTTTAAAACTTCCAAATCACCATACCAGTCGAAGACAGCCCCCCCTCCCTTCCCCCTCTGCGTCTGCTAGAGGAGTGAACATAACTCGGTATGAATCTCATCTATGATAAAAACATACTGTTCCTGTCAAGAGCTGAGCTGTCGATGTGTCTCAACCAGGTGCAAAAGGGAGGGGGGGGGACAGGGGGACAGGATGGTGGACCATTAAAACCAAGATTTCCGTTTTGATGAGAAAACACAAAATTAAATAATATAACTTAATCTTTTAACGCCTCGACAGCGGGAGCCCATGTCTACCTGTAAAAGCTTGTGTCATTCAAACTGTAGTACAGTGAAAGCACTTAGCATTAGTTCTGGTGAAAAAAGGAATGATTAGCGTTTGCTAGACAACATGTCACTACGGTGAGATGGCGGTCCGCTTAAACGTGTGCGGCACGAAATATAATTGCGTATTTGTCACCTGCTTGTTGACCATTTTTTGTAAACTAATTGCTGGCTAATTATCTCCAGCGTACATTTGTGCCCAAGGCACTCTGCAGCTGGAGTAGCGCGGGAAAGAGGCGGGTAGGGACCGCGTGAAGGGACCGCGTGGAGGCAGGCGGACTGGTAACAGCCTCTTCATGCTGTGGTCTGTTCAGAGCTCTACACCTGCATTCAAATGAAGTCCCCTTTACTCAAACCGTTCCTCTTCTAAAAGGTTGAAAATGCGTGCGATGCAATAGCCTGGAGAACGTGCATAAGCAGGTGACAGTCTGGGGGAATTACTGAGCCACTTTTACTGATTAGCCTCATTACAATACCTGTTCATGAGGGAAAATAATTAAAGCTGTATTTGGAGATGGCTACCGTTTCATGAATAATGCACTCACATAAAAGGCAACAGCAATTAGGTAGATGTGTGCTTTTAGCCGGTGATACATTTGATGTCATATCCTGCCTCCTACTGTAGTCTATTCCGTGCGGTAAAAGAAAAGAAAAATGATCTTCACTTGAATATAACCGCCTTCACAACCAATTAGGCTTGTAGGCTATATTAAAAAAGAAAACAGGTGTTCACATGAAAAATACCTTCGCCCTCCGTTATAGCTATAAATAAACCGAATGCTTCACCGTGATCTTATAACGTCATTTTTATAAAGAAGTTCTATTTTTCAAGGTCAGCTCAAAAGATTGATAAGATTAAGTAAGACTGATTTCCGTGTCAGGGCGTTCTGCCGCAGGGGATGGCATGTCTGTTTTGGCAGTCGCCCAGGTTACTCAACCGACGGTCAAATGATCACGCCACTACAAGCTGTGGTCAGAATGTTAAACGCTAGAATATAACAGAGCACACAGAGGACACCGGCCCTCTTAGACAAAATCGTGCCAATTCAGCTTTTACCACAGAACGAATACAGTCTAGTAAGGATGAGATACATCAAACAGTTTTTAAATGATAACGGGAGTTAGCTACCACGTTAGCCAGCTAGTTTTTAGCTAATTTGGGATTAGCAATGTTACTTGCTCTGAGAGTTCTACTGGTCCCGTAAAATACAAATGTCGTCCTTGTTTTGATGTTGTGATATATTCAACCGTGAAATATTCAACCAAATGTTTACAAAGAGATCACTGACCTGACAGGACGAGATAGTTCCGAAATTCACTGCTGTTAGTCTTCAAGTTGTTGGGTGTGTTACGTAACCTGAATCATCTGGGAAGTCGTTCATTGAAAATTTTAGAAAAAGCCGGACATTTTCAAAAATCAAATTGCAGTGATATGATTGGATGAACCCATTTGAAAGGACCTATAGCACTGTTTTGAAACCATGTGATTGATGACGTTCAATGTTTAGCACATCACGCACAGGTTCGACGTTTTGGCGCGCTTCTGAACCTGGGCCACAGAGGAATTCTAACATAGGCCTTCACATCTATTACATAAAGTAAATGTGTGAACTCTGATATCAGGTCTAAATGAACGCACTTAGCCTTAATTTAAAATATATATATAATATCGTTGGTATAGGCTTCAGTTGGAGACTAGCCTTCCATTGCGCCTCATTCAGACAGTTTAAACGGATGCTATAATTTTAACCAACCACTAGATGTCACTGTATTTTTCATTTTCATTGCGTCCATGGCCGGAACAATCCGAAGAAACCACGTACATTTAACGGCATCGTTCGCCCATCTCTACCCACCTGTCAAACAACGTCGATCTCAGGGCCAGAATTCTCAGTGGCGCTTTCACGTGCTAAATTCAACCACGCCACTTTGTTTAAATATTCTTCCACGTATTGTGTTTAGTTTTTTTTCATAGTTCTTGCTAGATGTATGTATGTTTGTACAAAATGTGTATATAGGTTATGTTAATGATTAATAAAACATCTGACTATATTGTTAAAGCCAGTATTTCCTTATAGGACGTTGATTGGTCCTAATCTTTGGGGCATAAATACACTCATGTCATCAGAAAGCAATAATGCTCAGGGCACCATAATGGCTACCAGTGGCACTGCATAAACATGAGGTAGAGGCTTGGTCAGATGTAGTCTCACAAGGTTGTTATCTGGCAAACTTCGGTGTCGAAGGGTTAAAGAGATGGCAGATTATGAGATCACAGGTACTAACCCTCCATGTAGTTGGATGAACGCATCTGCTAAATGAACAACAGGTCGAATTCAAATGTCTATTGTGGAATTCCATGGTGTATTGAGGCAGAATAAGCTCTGTGGAGTTCAGTAGGAATCACAGTGACTGTTCTCTGCAGAGTTCAGTAGGAATCACAGTGACTGTTCTCTGCAGAGTTCAGTAGGAATCACAGTGACTGTTCTCTGCAGAGTTTAGTAGGAATCACAGTGACTGTTCTCTGCAGAGTTTAGTAGGAATCACACAGTAAAGGCCTTGGTTGTCCGTCTTACAGCCGTTTTTGGATTCCTTATTATCAGCGTTGATGTAGCCTAGCAGAGGCTGCGGGTCAACTGGTGATGTGAGAAGCACGTGCTATGATGAGCAGCGTGACACACACACTGATGCCTCCTTCCACAAGCTTTCAACAAACATCCATAAGCTGTTGTGATGTCTTCGGTGAAACTCAATGTGAATTCTCTGTTTAAGAAAGTATGTTTCCAGTAAGCCCCGCTTCTGAATTGCATTTCTAATGAGGATTCTGCACGCCAATGGTATGACATAGAAAATTGGGTTGACGTTAATATATACAGGTTTTTAAGCTACAATGTTTAGCAGCATGCTTCCTACCTTGTTCAGCTTTTGACAAAGACAAGGGTGCCTTAAGGACCAATCAAATCACGCTGCTTCTAATCTGTGTGCCTTTGATCACGTTTTAGTCGTGACTTTGTAAACATGCCGTTGACAAGCCCCCGTTTTACATTGAACATTTCTGAGGGCGTTTGTATGTTTGGTGTCGGTGGCAGGAGAGAAAAATGCAGTCTGGTGGCTGCTGTTGAACAGCGCCACCCCCTGGCCAGGTCAGGCAACTGCACAGCTAGCTGTCCAAAAAAGCACGTAACGCACTACTGAAAACATCAACATTTATTTATCTCTTTATTTATAGGTTATACATTTCATGATTTAATAGCGATATATTGTTATTGGCAAAGATACTATAATCCAATTGCATTTCTATACATTAATAAAAAATCTGAGGTAGGGCCTCATGTATTGTTGACAATCAAAATAATATCATCATTAGGCTATAATAATATCCTTTTTATGTGGCACAGAATTCAATAATATATTTCTACTATATATATATCTACTCTCTATTTTCAAACCAAATATCATGGGCTGTCAGAGGCACATATCTATATCCATAGGCAGCAGTACCTCACATAGAACTCACTGAAAGATCTGACATTACCCAAGTAATTAGAAATTTTACCTATGCATTCATAGGTCCACAATAAAGTGCCAAAAAGACACAACATACATGACAATAGGAATATACCGGTATCATATGAGACAGACAATTATCTACTCTGTGTTGTTATTTTGAAATACATATAATATTATAACATTAGAGGACATCTATAAGGCCAAAGGTTACCTGAAGATGTTTTGTAACATATTGGCAAACATCAACACTACATGTAAATATGAATGGCAGTATCTCAATCTCCTAAACGCATAGAGCAAAGTTGTTTTCACATATATTTTAATTTACTTTGATATATTTTCTTTCTTTTTTCCCCTCTACTATACTCTTATTTAAATGAGAACCGTTTAGGAAGTAATCCTCCTTCTTTGGTTACCTAAACAGTACTGCCTAAAGTTGACCCACAGGCAAAGCAAGGAAAAGTTACATTTCATCTTATTCTTCTTTGAGAAGGAAAGTGGAGGCGGTAACTCTGCCCCGGCTGGGTTATTCTGATGAAGAACAGAACCCACACAAAAGAAAACATGCAAGTTGCCAGGAGAGGAGGACGAGGAGGAGAAGGATGAGGAGAAGGAGGAGAAGGAGGAGGAGAGGAGAAGAAAAGAAGGAGTAGAGGAGGATAAGAAGGAGAAGACTAGGGGGAAATATACATGGACACTGAAGCATACTAACACAAACAGCAGCATGCAAGCTTCCTATCATCTCAGGAGGGTTAAGGTTGACTATCGCAGGTATACACAACACCTGCTTCTTATTCTCTCAAAAACTCCAAACACAGAAGCAGAGCCAGGGGCCACCAGGACAGAGCCAGGGGCCACCAGGACAGAGCCAGGAGCCACCATGACAGAGCCAGGGGCCACCAGGACAGAGCCAGGAGCCACCAGGACAGAGCCATGAGCCACGAGGACAGAGCCAGGGGCCACCAGGACAGAGCCAGGAGCCACCATGACAGAGCCAGGAGCCACCATGACAGAGCCAGGGGCCACCAGGACAGAGCCATGAGCCACCAGGACAGAGTCAGGGGCCACCAGGATAGAGCCAGGGGCCACCAGGATAGAGCCAGGGGCCACCAGGACAGAGCCAGGGGCCCACCATGACAGAGCCAGGGGCCACCATGACAGAGCCAGGGGCCACCAGGACAGAGCCAGGGGCCACCAGGATAGAGCCAGGGGCCACCAGGACAGAGCCAGGGGCCCACCATGACAGAGCCAGGGGCCCACCATGACAGAGCCAGGGCCAAGAGCCTGGGGAACGTCTGAGCTGAGCTGCAGTGTTAGCAGGACAACTTAGTCAGCTACCCACAAAACCCTGCAGTGTTTTGCCCTGAAAAAATACACCTCCTCTCACTCATTCACTCAATCTCTCTCAGGTGGAGAGGATCCTATTGTTCATGACCAGTGAACACACACACTGATACATTTGGAGCATAAATAATTTAAAAAGCCAACTTGCTCCTTCAATCATTTTTGCCCTGTAGCAAGCAACTGTCAAAGTATGCCAGATTGGTTTTGTTGTTGTTGAGTGAATCAGTTTGTTTGGAGTGTTTTTCCTTTTTCCACCAAGGTGGAGATTAGATCTGGAACCGAATTGAGCAGCTCTTCTTCAAATACTCTTAGTTTAAGAGTAGCTTAGTTTTTAGCTCAGGCCATCTCCACCGCTCACACGCTGACCACGAAGGGCTTTGAAAGAATCAACGTTTTCTATAAAAAGTAACATAGATGCAAACACACTTATAAAGAGACATATAAACACACATGTACTGATACACAGACACACACAGAGAGGGGCGGGTGAGATGCACCAAACATGAACAAAAACAAGCATTTCCACAAAAAGCGAGCTAGCTAATTGAGCGACATGTGCTCTGTTCCATGATTGTATTTTAAATGCTGTCTTTGTCTTTTTGCGTGACCCCTGACCTTTCAAGGCAGAGAGGAAACAGGAAGCAGAGAGGGTTTTCAGGAAGCCGTCTCCTCTCATAAGGAGGTAATGAAATGCTTTTTGCTCCACTTCTGGAGAGGCGGTAAGAGTGTTGTTCTTTCCCCCGCCAACTCTAATTATCACCAGACAGCCTCACAGTCAGAGCCTGGGAGGAGGATGTCGCACTAATTGGTTGTGAGAGGATGCAGCGTCACATGGCTTCCCAGGAAGTTGGCAGGCAAATCGGGACAAGGACATTCTCTTGTCGCGTGACACCGAAGAGCCTTCTGGAGGAAGGACACATCACTTCCTGTGTCCCTGGGGCTCTTCTGGAGGAAGAGTACATCACTTCCTGTGTCCCTGGGGCTCTTCTGGAGGAAGAGTACATCACTTCCTGCGTCCCTGGGGCTCTCTCACTGACAGATCAGCAGTGGTCTTGAACGTCACCCCTCCTCACCAGACTGTTGTCACACCATCTCAGACTCTTGGGTTCCACTAGTAGGGAGTTCCTCTGAGTTCCCACAGCATTTAAAGGGAAATATGTGCTCATTTTATAACCATTATTCAAGCAACTCGAACGTGCCCCCTACAAAGACGTCAGTGGTCTTATTGTCCATCATCGTTTGACCAATCACCCGCATGATTTATTTAACAACATTATAGATTTTTCTTTTATGATTAAGGTATTATACTGAAGTTCAGAACAAGCTGACAGGACAGTTGTCCTGTGTCCTTGTGTGTGTACACAGGTGAGCAGGTGGGATCAAGTTTACCTGAGATCCTGTTTCAGAAGGACCCAGGTGAGGGGGCAGTGCGTATGCAGCCCCTGGGTAGAAAACAGGCTGTTTTCTAGACTAAAGCTTCACTCACACAGCAAAGCTGCATCTAACAACACAAGCACACATCACATCGCTAACATCTGCATTTTTAGAGGGTTTTCATTTCTTAGAAGATAATTTGCTACACGACCAGGAAGTAAAATAAGATGAAGCCATACAGGTTCCCTCTGGCTGGACGCGAGACAGCTCGTCAGATAGACCACTGCTGATGAGTGTTGGATGCTAACTAGGTTTCCACAGCATGATGACACAACACAACACTAACTCCACAGCAATAAACACTCTCATTTGAAATGCACATGAAGACTATCGGACTTCTTAACACCGCGAAGCTTCACTACTGGTTCACACGGAGCCATTTTGTGTTTCTCAAGCTACTAAAGGAAAGATCAACTAGACAAGTGCTTTCCTGGGTTATGAATGTACTACACACTAATATAATATAATATATATACTGTATATTATATAGTAGAATCTAGATCTAGTTAGATAGGTGACAGTAATGGCGACTCTACTACAGGGCATAGGGCATCGGCTATTATACATTACAATTAGATAGCTAATGCTTTAGGTACGCAGGCATTCTTCTTATCTGACTGGAGGGAGGATGGAGGAGGATAGGATAGGTAGGAGTATTATGTAGTAGGAGGATGGTAGAATAGGAGTGAAGAGGAGATAGAAGATGGCAGTTGGGAAGATGGAGGTACTGTGAAGTAGGATAGAGGAGGAGGTATAGAGGTTTATAGGCTCGTGTGAGGTAGGAGTTTAGATGTGAGGAGGTAGGGAGAGGAAGTATGTGCAGTAGGAGGTAAGCAGGAAGGATGGATAGAGGAGTGGTAGTGTATTTATTTGTGAATGAGGATGGAGTGAGGAGGTGGTAGGTAGAGAGGCAGTAGTAGGAGGATGGAAGTTGAGGTAGAGTGTTGAGGAGATTGTGTTAGGAGTGTGTAGTGATTGATGGCAGAGGTAGTTGAGGGTAACGTGATGTGATATAGATGGTATGGTAGTGTATGTGTATTTGTTTTAGGATGTGTAGTTGTTATGTGTATGTGTATGTTATTGGTAGTTGTTTAAGTAGATTTGTTGTATGTGTATGGTATTGTTTTGTATGTTGTGATGTTGTTGGTATGTGTTATGTTAGGTATTTTTGATGTATGGGGTTGTAGGGAGGTAGTTGAGTATTGTTGGATGTATGTGATGTTGATGGATAGTATATTGTGTGTTTGAGGAGGAGGAAGAGATTTGTGTATTGTTGTTATTGTTTTGTTTATTGTGTATGGTTATGTGTAGGATAGTTATGTGATATGGTTATTGTATTGTGTAGTGATGTATTTTTTATGTTGTGTATGTGTTTTTTGTTATTTTTTTATTATGTGTTTATGTTTTTTTTGATTTGTTTTTTTTTTTTTTTTTTTTTGTTTGTGGTGTGTATTTTTGTTGATGGTTTGATGTTTGTGTTTTTGTTTGTGTGTTTATGTGTGTTTATATGTATGTTTTGTTTTTGTTTTAGGAGGAAGAGGAGGAGGAAGAGGAGGAAGAGGAGGAGGAGGAGGAAGAGGAGGAGGAAGAGGAGGAGGAGAGGAAGACGGGGAGAACAAGAAGAGAGCTGGAAGTTTCCAGTAAACTATAAAAAATCAACACAGTCTCTACATCTAGAGGGAGAAAACATTATACAGTATATAGATTTCTGTATATATAGACTGAGTCTGTGTTTAGAAATGTATATATTAAGACAGATATTGATATATACTATATATATTGCATTGATAGACAAGAACAAATATCTATTTGAAATTCATCATAAACTCATACTAGATGGTTGCAGGCATGTTATTGATATTGCCAGTTTAATTCTGGATATAAATAGAATATGTCACATGTCCTTCATTATCTTGTACTGCCTGTTTAGACCCTGGGGGTTCATTAAATCTACACACAAATGCAAAACTGCAAGAAATAAACACACTTTATGTATGTGCTTATGTTTCTATGTGCGGATGTGTGTGTATGTGTTTGTATAATATGTGTTTGTAAGGTGTGTATTTCTGTGTGTGTCCAGAGAGAGTGTCTATGTGCAGTCTGATCTGAGTCATGTTCTGACATGGACACATCTTTCTCGGAATCCTGATCCCTGGATACAGTTGTTAGGAAGGAAGAGGAAGGGGGAAGGAGAGATGGAGGGTAGGAGAGGAGAGGAGAGGAGAAGGGAAGGAGAGATGGAGGGTAGGAGAGGAGAGGAGAGGAGAGGAGAGGAGAAGGGAAGGAGAGATGGAGGGTAGGAGAAGAGAGGAGAGGAGACAAGAGGAGAGGAGAAAGAGAGATGGAGATGTAGGAGAGAAGATATAGAGGAGGCTTCCAACCAGGTGTCCCCCCACGCTGTACCTCCACCCTGTCCCCCCATCCTGTCCCCCCACCCTGTCCCATCCTGTACCTCCACTCTGTCCCCCACACTGTACCCCCCAGTCTGCCTCCCCCAGTCTGTCTCCCCCAGTCTGCCTCCCCCAGTCGCTCTCCCCCAGTCTGTCTCCCCCAGGGCCCCCACTCCGCAGGGGGTCCTACTGGTAGGAGCCCAGCTGGAAGTCCTTAGGGGGCAGCTTGAGGCCCAGGGAGTTAGTACCCAGAGGGTCAATCATGTTCCTGTATCGCTCTCCACGGTGCTTCATCAGGAACGGCCCCCAGTCTGGCTGGGGGGAACACACCAGTCTGAGACGCTACACNACACAGACACATACACATACACATACAGACACACCCACACACACACAGACACATACACATACACACACACATACGGTTCACACACACACACACGCATACATACGGTTCAAAATGGAACAGAATAGAATACTACTATAGAAGGAAATTAAACAAATTGAGTAAAAAAAATGCTTGCTAGTTCAGACAGGTGGTTAGCGTTAGCATGCGTGTACCTGCATTAACTGGTGGTTAGCGTTAGCATGCCTGCACCTGCATTAACAGGTAGTTAGCGTTAGCATGCCTGCACCTGCATTAACAGGTAGTTAGCGTTAGCATGTGTGTACCTCCATGAAGCTCCCCTGGGCTAGGTACATCTTGATGAGGAACATGATGGGGATCCAGATGATGGAGCAGATGACCATGAGCCAGCCCATCACCATGGACCAGGTGGGGTAGGTGTACTGCTCGTACGTCATCACCTGCCACTGGTACAGACTCAGACCCAGGATGCCCTGCAGGGAAACACACAGGTACAGGTACAGGTACAGGTATAGGCACAGGTAGTTACAGCTACATGTACAGGTACAGCTACAGGTACAGGTACATGTACAGCTACAGGTACAGCTACAGGTACAGCTACAGGTACAGGTACAGGTACAGCTACAGCTACAGGTATATGTACAGGTACAGCTACATGTACAGGTATAGGTACAGCTACAGGTATATGTACAGGTACAGGTACAGGTACATGTACAGGTACAGCTACAGGTAGAGCTACAGGTACAGGTACAGGTACAGGTAGAGGTACAGGTACAGGTACATGTACAGGTACAGCTACAGGTATATGTACAGGTACGGCTACAGGTAACACAAACAGCTAACTCGTATCAGACACGTTAATCAAAAATAAATATGTACCAATCCTGCTTCAAGTGTGGATGCGTTATAGCTGGTTGGATATTTCACATATGCGGCACAACATAGCCTGGCAGAACGCACATAAACCTCTATCCTGTTTTGTTCGTTTTTCTAACTGCTTGGAAGATAATGTGCATCAAGGAAGGAAAACCGTTTTTCTGCAAACAGGGAAAATCTGCTTTGCTTTTGTTCGTTTCTTTGGGTAAACACTTACTGCTGAAAATCAATGCTGGTCCTTGAATTGGAAAAGGTGACACTGAATAGAGAACAGACTGAAAACAATGTGTACGTGTGTGTATGTATGTATGTGTGTGTGTGTGTGTGTGTGTGTGTATGTGTGTGTGTGTATATGCACAGGCATGTGTGTATGGTGTGTGTGAGTACGTGCAGGTGAGTGTGTGTACGTGCAGGTGAGTGTGTGTATACGTACAGGTGTGTATGTTTACATGTACAAGTGTGTGTGTGTATACGTCCATGTGTGTGTGTGCGTATATACGTACAGGTGTGTGTGTGTATACGTACAGGTGTGTGTGTGTATACGTACAGGTGTGTGTGTGTGTGTATACGTACAGGTGTGCGTGTACGTACAGGTGTGTGTGCATATGTACAGGTGTGTGTGTATACGTACAGGTGTGTGAGTGTATACGTACAGGTGTGTGTGTACGTACAGGTGTGTGTATATATGCAGGTGTGTGTTTGTATACGTACAGGTGTGTGTGTACGTACAGGTGTGTGTGTGTATACGTACAGGTGTGTGTGTATACGTACAGGTGTGTGTGTACGTACAGGTGTGTGTGTACGTACAGGTGAGTGTGTATATGTACAGGTGTGTGTGTACGTACAGGTGTGTGTGTACTCACTAGTGTGAACACAGAGACATCTAGTGGTAATGAGTGGAAGTGCTGGCTAGGAGGCTAACATCTGCCTACCGCAACAAGGTAGACCAATCACACAAAGCGATTGAACAAGGTAGACCAATCACACAAAGGGACTGAACGAGGTACACCAATCACACAAAGGGACTGAACGAGGTACACCAATCACACAAAGGGACTGAACAAGGTAGACCAATCACACAAAGGGACTGAACAAGGTAGACCAATCACACAAAGGGATTGAACAAGGTAGACCAATCACACAAAGGAACTGAACAAGGTAGACCAATCACACAAAGGAACTGAACAAGGTAGACCAATCACACAAAGGGACTGAACAAGGTAGACCAATCACACAAAGGGATTGAACAAGGTAGACCAATCACACAAAGGGACTGAACAAGGTAGACCAATCACACAAAGGAACTGAACAAGGTAGACCAATCACACAAAGGGACTGAACGAGGTAGACCAATCACACAAAGGGACTGAACAAGGTAGACCAATCACACAAAGGGATTGAACAAGGTAGACCAATCACACAAAGGGACTGAACGAGGTAGACCAATCACACAAAGGGATTGAACAAGGTAGACCAATCACACAAAGGGACTGAACGAGGTAGACCAATCACACAAAGGGGCTGATAAATGAGGCAGAAGATCAAGGATCAGACTTCATGGTTCCACCAGTATTTTACTGTCGTTTCATAAGAGAACAGTCTGTATTCACCACATGCACATAGCTAGCTGACACAGTATAAATGTGGATCTTAGCTAGCAGACAGGCTGTAGAGGGAACATGCCTCACCATACAGGTAGGAGATTCCCAGGAGCTCAAAGATGGCGATGATGACCAGGGAGTAGGAGGCTGCGTACGTGTCCACCAACTGCAGCATGTACATCCCACTCTGTTACACACACACACACGCAGTCAGACACACAGACAGGCAGAAACAAAGACAGACACATATGCAGACAGACACACGCAAACAAACAACACACACACACAGAGACCACACACACAGAAGACAACCAACCCAACACAGACACACACAAAACACACACAGCAGACACAACCACAACAGAGACAACACACACACACAACACTCTCTCACACAAACATGCACACGCAGTCACGCACACAATAATGTACACACACATTGTGTATATATACACACACATACACGTGCATTCAAACACATGCACACACACCACCACACACAAGAGAGCACACCCACACACAGAGACACACACAACACACACAACCCAGACACAGCAGAGACACACACACACAGAGACACACACACATACAGAGACAACACACACCACAGACACACACACACACAACACACAGGTTCAGACACAGGACACACACAGACACACACAGGACACATCACACAACAGAGGGAGCGACATTACACACATACCGAGAACAGGTACACTACGAGCAGCACATGCCCTCCCTAACAGAACACACACACACACACCACACACACAGAGACAAACAAACAGAGACACAACACACATGCACAGACACAACACACACAGAGACACACACATGACACACGCACACACACACACACAAGAGACAACACAGACACGCACATGCCCACTGCACAATGTCACACCACACACACACAAAACAAGAGACATACACACACACAGACACGCACACACACACGACACATGCACGTCACACACGCACACTGCACACACACACGAGCACGCACGCACACACGCACACTCACACACACACAGACACATACACACACACACAGACACACACACACACAGACACACACACACACAGGGTGAGATATACAGTAACAGCAGTGACGATGTGAAATTCACTGCGTTGTCCTTGGGGCAGATGTCTTGATAGTCAGACAGACAAACAGGGAGCGAGTGAGTTGAAGAGAGTCACCTCTGTGATCATTGGAAACCCCAGGAAGAAGAAGCAGACACAGCAGGCCAGAGTGAAGACAGGTTTGTGTTTCCTCAGGTACTTAGGAAACTCATCTGAGACTGATGTCACAATGGTCTCTATGGTGGCAAACTGGAGGCGGGGGGGAGGCCAAGTTAAATGAAAGTAAGAAAAGGAACATTAGTTCGTTAAAACAGCAAAGAAAGTCACAACAGATATAAGAGGAGAGAGAACAGGGGAGGAAAAGAGGAAGGAGAGAGTTGGGGAGACAGGAGAGACAACATGTCACACCACACAAGGTGACAGCGGGGATGGAGGGACAGGATGAGTCTGGGGGGACTGAGGGATGAGTCTGGGGGGACTGAGGGACAGGATGAGTCTGGGGAGACTGAGGGATGAGTCTGGGGGGACTGAGGGATGAGTCTGGGGGGACTGAGGGATCAGCAGGAGGTGTCTTGGCATCTATCACTTCCTGCCTCGTCTTCTTCGCGCCCCAAACTCATTTCCTGTCAGCATCTTAAACCTCTAAACGCTGCGCTGGAACAACTCCCTGACCACAGTCCCAGAGACACTGCTGCCAAGCCAACATTCACTATTTACCTCTCTCCCCCTTTCTCCCTCCATCCCTGCTCTCTCTTCCCTCTCCCTCCTCCCTCCCTCCTGCTCCTTCTCACCCGTACAGACACTCTCCCTCCTCCCTCCTCCCTCCCTCCCTCCTCCCTCTTGCTCCTTCTCACCTGTACAGACAGGGACTGGCTTTGTTTTAATCTGAGCTTTTTATCACCATGACTGTTTGGGGAGATCTCTGAAACACTACAGTATCCCTCCCTCCCTCCTTTCTCTCCCTGCCTCTCTCCCTCCCTTTTCTCACCCTCCTTCTCTCTCTCTCCCCTCCTCCTCCCCCTTCCCTGTGCTAAGACACAAACATGCATACCTCTGCTGTCCAACACTAAACCAGGTAGCATGTCCTGTTGTCATGCACCAGGCACATGCTATGTTATTAAAGTAGAAAGTCTTCCCTGGCAGAATAAATTGATGTAAGAACTCTTTATGAATGTATAACTCTACATAGTTCTATATCACTATATATCTCTATGTTACTAAAAGCAGAGTCTTATCAGACTAAGAGAGAAAGCGTCAGTTTGTCTAAGCTGTGTGAACTCTCACACTCAATCCCTTTCATCTGCTCTCAAAATATCCTCACCTCCATTGAATTACAGGTAGTTATCATTAAAATAAATTGGTGGTATTTGTAGTCATTTAGGTTTAATTATCTTAATTAAGGGAAGTAAGTATAGAGAGAGCCCGTTGTTGACAAACCAGAACAGTCATTTCCATGGCAATAATGTATGTCACAGTATGACATCATGATGCAGGAAGCTGGGGGACACCAACCCACCAATTAGAGCCTTAGCTCCCCACTGAGGCTGGCGTGAGACTGTAGAGTAGACAGGAGTCTCTCTCTCCTCTCTCTCTCTCTCCTCCTCTCTCAATAGCCTGTGTTAGTCCCAAAAAGGGGTCGTCTCACTAACTCCTCTGAACACTCAGAGTGTCTGGAAAACCTCCTCACCATCTCCATTTTGAACCAACATGCAAGTATGTGACATACAGACACAATGACAACATTTTAAATGAGTGGTACTGGACACTGGTTACCATGGTGTCCAGGCCCAGAGTCAGGAGCATGAGGAAGAAGATGATCGCCCAGAACGGAGAGAGAGGGAGTCTGGTCAGCGCCTCTGGATACACAACGAACGCTATGCCGGGACCTGAGACACACACACACACAGACACACACACATATATACACACACATACACATATATATACACATGCACACACACATACACACACGCACACATACACATACACACACATGCACACACTTACATCAGTAGGACTTCAACAGTACTTGTGCTGAGTCCTCTAAAACAGGTGATCTAGGACAGGTGTACTGAGCATGTGCTGAAGACTCACCTTCATCTGCAACCTTCTCGATCGGAACCTTCAGCTCGTGGGCCATAAAGCCGATCACTGAGAAGATGACAAAACCCGCAAAGATACTGGTGGCGCTGTTTGTACACGTCACTATGATGGTGTCTCTGAGGAGAGAGGTCGTCATGACAACGTCACTATGAGGGTGTCTCTGAGAAGAGGTCGTCATGACAACGTCACTATGAGGGTGTCTCTGAGAAGAGGTCGTCATGACAACGTCACTATGATGGTGTCTCTGAGGAGAGGTCGTCATGACAACGTCACTATGAGGGTGTTTCTGAGGAGAGAGGTCGTCATGACAACGTCACTATGAGAGTGTCTCTGAGGAGAGAGGTCGTCATGACAACGTCACTATGAGGGTGTCTCTGAGAAGAGAGGTCGTTGTGACAACATCACTATGATGGTGTGTCTGAGGAGAGAGATCGTCATGACAACGTCACTATGAGAGTGCCTCTGAGGAGAGAGGTCGTCAAGGGGAATGAGGAGCTCCGTAAAAAAACATGTATTTACACGTTGTCTTGGATACATACACACTTCATTTCTGTGCAACACTTTACATGACAGTTGCATAAACTATCATGCGATCACATTTGTTCAGTGTGCAGTGCCACCTAGTGGTGAATTGACTAACTAACTACGCCTTTTAATGCATCTATTAACACATCTGGTAATGCACCTATGAATGCACCTATCAATGTATCTGTCAATGCACCTATTAATGCATCTATCAATGCATCCATCCACCAGTGCACCCGTCCACCCATCTGTTCGTACCTGTAGCAGTTGTTGTGGAACTTGTTATAGGAGGACAGAGTGATCAGGCCTCCCCAGGCAGCAGACAGAGAGAAGAAGATCTGAGTGGCAGCATCCTTCCACACCTGACTCACAGAAACACAGACAGGTAAGAGACACAAAGAGTGGGAGACTAAAACAGAGAGAACAGAGAGAGAGAGAGAGTGGGAGAGAGAAAGAGAGAGAGAAGAGGGGGACAGAGAGAGAGAGAGGGAGAGAGAAAGAGAGATAGATAGAGAAGAGGGGGACAGAGAGAGAGAGAGAGGGAGAGAGAGAGACAGAGAGATAGAGAAGAGGGGGACAGAGAGAGAGAGAGAGAGAGAGAGGAGTGGGAGAGGAAGGGAGGGAGGTAGAGAGAAAGAGGAGCGAGAGGAGGAGAGAGAGAAACAAAGAGGAAAGAAGGAGGAGAAAGACACTGAAACAGCGAGAGGGGTACCTTAGCATCGTTGAGCTTCTCCCACTTGGGGGTGATGAAGTACAAGATGCCGTCCCCAGCTCCTGGGAGAGTGACCCCTCTAAAGAGTAAGATGACCAGGACCACGTACGGGAACGTAGCAGTGAAATACACAACCTGAAGATGAGGAGGAGGAAGGAGGAGGAGGAGGAGGAAGGGTGTGGAGGAGGAGGAGGAGGTGGAAGGGTGTGAAGGAGGAGGAGGAGGAGAAGGAGAAGGAGATGGAGGGGACAGAAGGGGGTGGAGGAGGAGAAGGAGGAGGAGGAAGGGGGTGGAGGAGGAGAAGGAGGTGGAGGAGGAGGAGAAGGAGGAGGAAGGGGTGGAGGAGGAGAAGGAGGAGGAGGAGGTAGTGGGTGGAGGATGAGGAGGAGAGGACAGAGAAAGAGGGAGATAACTGTAACTAGAAATTCTTTTTACCTTCAGCTATTTACGAATGACAGAAAATTGCATTATCACACCCATCCACTAGAGAGCAGCATCGCACTAGCAAAACTCCCTTGGACTGACTCATGTTCGCCCTCTAGTGGACAGGAAACTACACAAAGAGCCAAGAATGAGACTTACTTTCCCTGATGACTTGATTCCTTTGGCCAGAGAGAGGTAGACTATGATCCAGGCTAAGCAGAGACATCCAGCCAGGGGCCAGCGGATGTCTCCAGGATACTCTATTCCTTTAGAGATGTGCAACACGTTGTACCTAGGACAGACAGGGGGCATTACTGCCAAGCAGAATAACACTCGTACTGTAGAACGCATGCAGTTACATTTCCTCACGATTCTTCAACTCTGTGTCATATTGGCCAGAATATGGTGTGTTTACACTATGTTTCTGGCTGCTAAGATGTTACTTTACACTGTCTGCTAGCTGAGATGTTACTTTACACTGTGTCTGGTAACTGAGATGCTGTTACTTTACACTGTGTCTGGTAGCTGAGATGTTGTTACTTTACACTGTGTCTGGCAGCTAAGATGTGGTTACTTTACACTGTGCCTGCTAGCTGAGATGTGGTTACTTTACAATGTGTCTGGTAGCTGAGATGTTACTTTACACTGTGTCTGGTAGCTGAGATGTGGTTACTTTACACTGTGTCTGGTAAATACAGACCATTTCATAACTCTGATCATCGAATTACAGTTACAATTCTGCCCTTCCGATCCTTAATATTCTGCTGTACTTTGGACGTCACTTTGGAAGAATCTCCTGGATGAGTAACACAGTTAAGTGCGACCATCAGACGTGTCGACTTACTTGAAGTACTCCTCACTGGGGCTGACGTAGGTTTTATTCAGGTCTGTTGTCATGTTAGCCAGCCTGGTGAGATTACCCATGGCGTTGGCAGACAGACAGAATGAACTGTTCTTTATAGACGTCAAGTTTTTGTCCTGGATGATACACGTGTCTGTCACAACCACAAACCAACACAGTTAGACAGAGACACACACACGCAATCCACCACAAGGGACACCAACACACACACCCACACCACACCACACAGCATTTCACCCAACACACACACACAACAACACACGCACACATAAACACAAACACAAACACACAAAAACACCACCAGCATTACACCGACACACACACAATTGACCACCTTACTTAGATAGATACCACACACAGATTGGCTTTCTAAAATAGATACCACACACACACATTGGCTTTCTATCATAGATACACACACACCACCACCATTGGGCTTTTCTATTCATTAGATCCACACACCACACCCATTGGCTTTCTATCATTAGATACCCCCCCCACCCACACACACAATAGGCTTCTCTATCAATAGGGGGAATACCCACCCCCACCACCCCCACCCAAACTGGCTTTTTTTTTTAAAACTTTTTAGGGGGGATAGAAATTTTTTTTTTTTTCCTTTCCCTTTTTTTTTTTTCTTTCCTGAGGTGGGTTTGTTTTTTTTACATTAACGTTACTCCCCCACAAACTGGGGGGCCCATCTTTTTTTTTAAAGAAAAAAAAAAAAAAACCAGTTACAGGGATTTTATATACAGGTAAGTTTCATGTTAGCCAGCTGGTGAGATACCATGGCGTTGGCAGACAACGACAGAATGAACTGTATTACTTTAATAGACGTCAGTTTTTTGTACACTGGATAATGATACAACGTGTCTGAAATCGACAACCACAAACCACACGGCTTAGACTATGAGCAACACACACAGGCAGTCACACCTACACAGAAGCCCCATACACACCACCACACACACCACACACAACACACACATGGCAATCAACAACACGGAAATCACACCAAGAAAAAACAACAAAAAAAACAAAAAACAAAAACCACACAAACAACACAACACACACGAGGCATCAATCCACAACTACAACACAATGACACACACACACACAAGGAATTACCACACCACACACATGCAACTTTACTTAGATAGAATACCACACAGCAGAAATTGGCTTTCACTAAAATAGATACACCAAACACACATTAGGGCTTCTATCATAGATACCACACACACACATTGGCTTTCTATCATAGATACCACACACACACATTGGCTTTCTATCATAGATACCACACACACACACATAGGCTTTCTATCATAGATACCACACACACACTGGCTTTACTAGATAGATACCACACACACACACTTTACTAGATAGATACCACACACACACTGGCTTTACTAGATAGTTACAGGACACCCACAAACAACTCTTACTAAATAAGATGAAACATTCAGCAAACACAATAAAGCAACACTACAGAAACAAGATAATACAGTTCGATTCACACATGTACTAATACTTACAATAAGACTTCTTAATTGCTTATTTATTTAACATGCTAAATTAAAAACAGTGTTCGTTCATCCAACAAAGGGTTGTATGTAACGTTTTGTTAGCGTGTTTTGGGCTCACCTTTCTCTCTGTCTAGATAGTTTTATCTGAATGTTGCTTAATGTTAAAGTCACATAGAACAAATAAACCTGTTGCGCTGTGGCTGACTTCGGATATAATTCTAACTTTGAATATATGTCGAATTGATAACGTGTATATTTTAGATGACGATCAGGCGATTTGAGAATTGTGTACAGTAGAGTTGTAGTACTCAGATGAGCCAGCGGAGGGCGGTGTGGCGCACACTGCGGCACTGCAGCAACCATACAGTAAATTTGTCAAGCAAGCAGTTTTTGTGCTGAATTCACACAAACGCAAAAAGGCAATATTCATTTTATTCTCATCAAATTTCAATATTTTTCGATGCAGTTTAGCGCTAAATATTCCTTTCTTATTAACGCACATTTTCCCATCACAAAATAGTGTTTTTTCTCCGTTGTATTTCCGTTATTACTAAAGCAGGTCAAGTTATTTGGCCAATGTGGTGGAAGAAATTCCCAATGTTCCTTTTATCGTATAATTTGGCATTCAGAAATATCGCTTAACAAAACTCTTTTGTTGTCATTAACAAAACTATTGTCTCACTTAAAAAAAACCCTACATAGTCAAATTTATATTTTATAAAAAATGAATAACACTCTTATGTTAGTGTTCAGTCTAACAGAGCAAAATTCAAGTCAACACAAAACACCAAACCACTTCAGACAGGTTATATTCAAGCACGTGACGGTCCACGGTTTACATATCCTCAGTTATTACACCGCAGAGCGCGCGCCACAACTACTCAGGGTACATGGAGACACTTCGCGTTGCGCATTGCGCATTGTGTGAGTGTATGTGTGTGTGTGTGTGTGTGTGTGTGTGTGTGTGAGTGTGTGTGTGTACGTGTGTACGTGTGTGTGTGTGAGTGTGTGTACGTGTGTACGGTGTGTGTGAGTGTGTGTTAGATTCTTACCCAAGAGGAGCATGTCTTTATCCTTACAGTCCAGTGTGTTCCACCCATTCCTGCAGTGGGCCCATGGCAGTGAGCCCTTCAACGAAGCGAACAGGTAGTACAGTGTCCAGCACATTATAATATTATAGTATATGGCTATCAAGACAGATATTATCAACATGGCAATCCCGCAACCTAAAATAAATAAATGAGACGAAATATATAAATTACTCTTAAGCAGGCAGGTGAGCTTGATCAAAAGTCATGACATCAGAACAACCATTTTGTTTGTATCTTTATTTTTACTCAGACGTTGGTAAACCTCCAGATTCATGCATTTCAACCGACTGAGCGCAGTTTACCTTGAAGGGCTGGGATGGCCTTCCATACGGACACGGGGCCCTGGCTGGCAAACTGGCCCAGGGACACTTCCAGTAAAAATATAGGGATCCCTGCCAGTCCCAGCATTATCAGGTAAGGTATCAGAAAAGCACCTACGAGAAAATCATAAAATATCTTCAAACTCGCACGCACGCTAAACCGTTGGCAAGAAGAATGATCATTTAAAGGATCACTTAAATCAATTAAACATTTAAACTGCAATGAAAACTTAATTGAAAGTATAAAAACAAATTATTTAACTTATTTGAATTACTTTCTGGCCATGAAAACGAATAGTAAAGCCGCCTGTTAGGTATAATACTCTCCAAATTTTCTATAAAAGATAAGCTAGCATTAAAAGGCCTAGACTATGTACTAATAATAATACTTGGAGTTGTTCACACATTTTGAATGAATGTAGACTATAATAAATACTATTAATATGTTTAAAAATATATATATATTCTGAATTATGTAACCTGCTGTTTAAACGGGACTAATATGTAATGTGTAATAATATTTTGCATAAATTATGTCACTTTACAGTTTACAACCAACACAGGCTACGAAAATCATTTTCGTCAACGAAAAATTCTACTTCTTTTTATTTGTCCATAACTGAAACCTAAGGAAAATAAGGCGTCATTGACGCTATTGAAAAACTTGTACCGTGATTGCATTTACGGTGGCTGTATTTATCTTTTTCGTTTTGTGAAGTGATTCACAGGCCACCACTTTCAACCTTAGAAACTGCGGCTCTGATCTCCAACCTGTGCGTCTCTCCGCGTGTTCTTACCTCCACCATTTTGAAAGGCCAGGTAAGGAAAACGCCAAACGTTTCCCAGCCCCACGGCGTAGCCCACCATGGACAGAATAAAGTCCAATTTATTGGTCCAGTTTCCTCTGGCTTTGTTCTCATCGCCCCCCTCATCATCATCGTGATCCTGTAGATAAAGAATGGTGAGGAGCCCTTAAATCATGCCGTCTCACCCGCAATATGTTCAACAGATTTCGTTTAACTGTTTTCCCCCAAATTGAGGTTCAGATAACCATCTAATACGAAACACCTTAAGTACCAGAAACACCTTCAGAAATACGAAACACTTTAGGAATATTTGAATGACACGGGCTGCTTCGTTTCCAGTAAATACCGTTTCTTAAATACCCTGGAGTCGTTCATATCATTTACTTCTGTTAATACACATTTTTTGTGTTTGTGTTTCGCTCAAAACAAGACAAAGGGAGGGGGGGGGGACCAAGTCTCGCTTATCAATGGAACACACCGTGCAGGCGCGCGCGGGAGGGAAAGGAATACCCCGCGGGGATTGGAACAATGGGCACAATCCGCAACCTTATGTAACACATCACGAGCGCTGTCAGGGACATCCACAACCAATCCCGAAAGCATGACGTGGGGGTTGGGCTATACCTAACCTGGGTACCGGAACAGCGCGGGGATGCCAGGACACCAAATCAGATTTCAGGATGCATGTCTGTTGTAATTAATGTAACGTCGCTGGTTGTCAGCACGTGATTTTAACGCTTTTGGGACAGCTCGGGTCCATGTATCCGTTTCATCGCCCTAACTCCTAATGAATAGACGAACAAGATCCCATAGTGTAAATGACTGTTTTATCCTCCGGTTCGATCCTGCAGTATTAAACCACAGTGAATTAGGCCTATAAGAGTATTTTGTTTCCTTAAATAATGAGCAAACATTGGTAACCAGTAGTAATCCATGGATTACAAGGCAATGCGTTGCTTAACCCACGCAGACAGTTCATTCTTTCAGATATAATCAAAACCACACTCTGGATAATAGCCTCTCTCAAATCACCAAGCAGAAGTCTTCACGCGAGAGATAGGGGCGTAACTGTCCTCCCGGGACCTTAATTACAACCTTCCCGCTGCATGTCATCCAGCTCTGCCTCCTTATCGGTAAAAACCGGTGGCACGCACCCCACTTCACCTAACGTGTAACTGAAGCCGGTCTGTAGTCGACGCATGCACATGCTTTAACTGGAACCCACACTACCGTTTTAGTTTATTGATTTTTTTAAGCATTTCTTTGCGCCCACTTACCGCCGTCATGGTTACGGGTTGAACAGACGTGTTTCCATCTGTGCCCAGTATGATGGTGGTTTGGCTCATTCCGGTCCAGTTACCCGAGGCGTTGTTCTGCTCCGCGGAGGCCCTAAAAGGGTCCCCGTACTGGACAGACATCCCTCGGCCCTGAACGGCACTGGGCACCCCTGTCTGGGCCGCTGCCGAGCCGGAGGAATCCTTTCGGAAGGCCGAGTTTGCAGCCACGGCTCCCGGTACCGCCGGGGCGGTGTTTTTAAACGTCCCATAAACTTTATTGGCTTCCGGTTCTCCTGGTTTATTTTCCGAGGGACAGAAAGTTTTGCTCTCGTTGTTTGGAGGAGGCTGGGGTGCCGGGTGCCCGAACGGAGCGGCCGCTTGGCATGGAACATTTTCTGGTTTATTAGCGGTAACTCCCACTGCTGCCTCCGGCTGCTGCGACGGGTGGAACCCGGTAGGAGCGTTAAACGGCTGCTTGGACATGTCGGATAAATCCTGGAATATCAAATTAAAAGATTAGGCACAAACAGAAAATTCAATACAAAGGCTAAATTGAGCAGGTTTCAAATTCAGCCTCAAAAATGGCAAAGCGCACTTCGGTTATGAAATTGATTTAAAAAAAATAGTTCTAATTCACTAAGATCCATCATTTGAACGAAGCAACACGCGCTGTGGTGTAGGTTTCGTGTCGCGTGTTGTGGCTCCGCTGCTCTGGGTTTCAGCTCGCGCTCTGCGGGGGTTTGTTCGCCCGGCCGCCGTTACTGCGAGAATCTTTAATTTTACGCCCCATTTCCCCCATGTCATTCAGACCCACACAACCACTGGTTTTATGGGCAATAGACAAGCTGCCGGGCTCTCTCAAGCTCCTGGCTCCCCGGTAGGCAGGCACGATCACCGGCATCACAGCACGGAGCAGACCGACCAAACGGAAGCAAAAATGAACTCTCGTTCTGTGTATTATTTTTGCAGGGGGGGGCAGCCGTGTGATTATAACATTACAAAACACAACATATCTCAATGAGCGAACGGAAAAAACTACGAAATGTTTGTGTGTGTGTGTGTGTGTGTGTGTGTGTGCTATGGTTTAGAGTTGACTTGCTCACAAACACATAAGCTGTGGGAAATGTTGATTCATTTATTCTTAAAAAAAAAATAAAAAAAATAAACTTCCCTAAAATACAAGAAAAAATACAACAAACTATTGAATCAAACACACCGAGGAATTTCTCTGCGGAGATGTTTAAACCGAGTACACAGAGAACTACAGACCGAGTACACAGAGAACTACAGACCGAGTGCGTGAGGAAGAACAGCCGAAAAAGTTTCGGTGTGCCGAGCAGCACGTGCAGCAGCGTTTCAGCACCACGGAAAGCACGCGCCGCGGACAAGGCATTTCCTCTGGAGAGATTTCCATTGTTCTCTTTGTCTTTAAGAAGTATCAGTAAGTAACATTCACAGAAGTCATCAAACTGTAGAAACTAAGTAACAAGAGTTCCATGAAAATAAAAAACAGAAAAAAGGAAAGTCTTACCATTTGTGTTCAGGCGGAGGATTAGCTGAAAATCAGCTGTAATGAAGAAGGGATCGAGAGAGACTGGATTTAGCTGCGCGTGAGCAAAGCCTTGTATACCTCCGTGGGAAAGATTGGGTTTGCGTCAGTGCGGAGCAAGGTGCCCTTCGCTTGACATTTTCTTGATAATAGGAGTTTGATAAATCATTGGCCTTGGATTCTGATTTTTAAAGGAGTACTGCGCGAAGACGTAGGCGCGTGCGCTGTTGTCAAGCGCATTCCGTTTGTACGCGCGTGTCTGGACTGACTCATTCGCTGCTGATTAATACACTTGTCTCAAGGGGATGTAAACTCACGCGCACAACTCGTTAGGGCGGGATTTGCAGGTCCATGTTTTTGGAGGGTTCATGCAGCACACAGCAATGCTTGGGAGGGCGAAAGAATGGTACAGTTAGCCTATTTAGTTTAACAGAACATTCGTGTACAAATCTATTTACATGAACTATTTATAATGATTACTTATTGCACTTTTATTCACAGTATTTATTAAAAAGTAAAAAGCTGAACAAATGTATACGCCGCGTTACTCAAAAACACATTTTGTACGCGCTTTATGAAGTTAATTTATACACAACAACGACAATTCGTCAGCAAAACCATTAGTAGGCCTATATCAATGAATCACTATTAACCCTTGGAATTGGCACATATTTTTCCGCTTCAGACAACCAATAGTTATTGCTTCGTAAGGCCTGTTGGTGAAATACCCGCATAAGCTACATAGATGTTTCACACTTGAATTCATTTACGCACAAGTACAAAAGACTGTACGTTCCCTCGTGCGTCACCAAAACGAGCGTTGATCAAGTAAAAAAAAAAAAGAAAGAAGGAAAGGGGGCGATGCCTACACAGCACGAGGGAAGTTACTCATTTGTTAAAGTCACGCAAGAAGGGGATGGCCTTTTCATACCGCACGTGCACACCGGGAATGAGGATCCAGCACCCGCGGACTAGAAGCGGTGAAGTTACGGAATGGCCCTCGTGACTAAAATAGCTCACCCTAAAACACTGCAATGCGTATGACACAGTTCCTTTTGCTCCAAAAACGTGAACCTCGTGCAGATAATCATTAAAGCCCCGACCTAAAATATCAACTCTACACACAAATGTAGCTGTTTTTAACCAAGAGGCTGTTAGAACCAGCACACCGTAAACCCGCAGTGCTGTGAAACGAGTTTCTGTCAAGTCTAGCTCTCATGCCTGTGTTCCAAGGCCTGCGCGCGATAATCACCTGGCGTGCAAGCTGAGCTCGAGCCGCTCGTAAATCTGCGGCAACTCTAGATAAGAGCCTCGCGCGGCTGAATTAGCTGGCTTCTCAGGGTTTAATTACTTTGTCAACAGAGAATAATTGTAATTGATTTCTGCTCCTCTCCCCTTGTCCGCTCTAACACTCTCCTCCTCGCGACACGAGAGGAGACAGACGCGTCAGATCTGCCCTCGCTGGACATTCATTGTGAGGCACACGTGCACACACAGAACGGACAATTTTATATAATAATTTGAGCTATATTGTTTTTTACAATTAAACTAAATCATCGCTTAAAATAATTATTAGTATCCTACATGATCCGACATCGCAAGATCCAATCATTTATGGGATTGAAATATGTAGGTTTTGATATTCCCATTTAGGTAAACCGATTCGCTCCCTAAAGTACCGTAAAATCAATCATGTAGTCAAAGAGAAACGCAAGTATTCCCCAACAAATTCTAGACAACACATTTTCTTCACGATCGTCCTGCATGGTGCTCGTTAATTACACGAGACCAGAGATGTCCCGTTTCTCTCCACGCAGCCCGTGCTTGAGCGGGAGAGGCTCAGTTCGGTAAGGTTCGGTTTAGTTAAACTGAGTTAAGCCCTTCGAAAGAACAGTCGCTGTTTTTGATGTGTTTTGCTAGCAGCGAATAGTCCTACTGAATAAAGGCCTTCATACACATTTAGTTGTGTTTGAAAATCAAAGCTTTAAATTCCAAACACAAACATGTTGATGTCAAACTCCTCCCAGCCAAAGACAAGGAACTACAGGCCTTGAAGCGAAAAGAGTTTTATTAAGCAAAAACTAAACATCCTGAAGCAGCTCATCTTAAAGTTTTAGTTTAGTTTCTTGAGCTGCTCAGCTGAGGAACAGCTGGGTGGGTCAGGCGTGTGTCGGAGAGGTGTAACAGCAGAGATGGAAAACAGTAGTTTAACTAAAGGACAGAAAACCATCACAAACAGCACACTTTAAAACAATGCTGAAATCCAATGGATCCAGCTGTACTGAGCTGCACAGAACTGTCAGAACTCAAGAGCTAAAGATGGAAACACATTTCACTGAAAGATCGTCTTCCTGTGGGAACTGAGACCAAGATCAGCTCTACTTTGGCCACATCATCGGGACCAACAGCTCGTGCAGTCCTGCGCTACAACCATGAAACACCGTCTCTCTGCTGTAAGCACACGTGATTGGTCCAGACCGAGCACCTGCTAATGATGTCATCTGGGTCATTCCCCGGGTGGTCTGTGAGCTACTGCAGGCTGTATGTCTGCTTCCTGTCCGGGAGTTCAAAGGTCACAAGCAAGGAGCGAGGGTCCTTCTTGTTCTTGCGAACTGTGATCTTCCCCTGAAGCTCCTCCCCTTTGGAGAGAGAAACAGGAAGTGAGATGTGAGGAGGATTCACCTGATACAGATGCACACTTCATATTTGGGGTACCAGGATGTAAAAGTGTTTTTACCAAAAAGCAAAACATAAAACAAAACAGTTTTTAGTAAAAATGTTCGTTTTCTGTCCCAGTCAGAGAACCAGAAGGGGAGGATCCCTTACTGCAGAGAGAACACTGTGAGTGTGTGTGTGTGTGTGCGTGTGAACACTGTGTGTGTGTGTGTGCGTGTGAACACTGTGTGTGTGTGTGTGTGTGCGTGTGAACACTGTGTGTGTGTTTGCAAAGGAGACCCTGTGAAGCAAGACAAGGTGACACTATGAGTTGTGTAGGTGTGTGTAGGGGCTTTGATGCATGTTTATGAGAGAGCAGGTGTGTAGGTGTGTGTAGGTGCTTTGATGCATGTTTATGAGAGAGGAGGTGTGTGTGTGCAGGGAACACACAACAGAGCAGATGGAGGATCTTGTGGTGTCTGTTGTAGGACTGTCTGTGGTAGGACTGTGTCTGTGGTAGGACTGTGTCTGTGGTAGGACTGTCTGTGGTAGGACTGTGTCTGTGGTAGGACTGTCTGGTGTGTGTGGTGTGTATCTGAATGTTGGTGTGTGTGTTGACTGTTGTGTCGATGTGTGTGTGTGTGCTGTATGTGGATGTTGGTGTGTGTGTGTATTCGACTGAGAGATTGTGGGTGTATCGACTTGGTTGTGGTGTGGTATTGAGCTGGGGTTGATGATGTGATCAGTTGGAAGTGCGTGTGTGAGGTTTGTGTGTATTGTCGAGTGGGCGGGGGAGGTCCGCGTGGCTGCGGCGCGGCGGCGGTGCGGCCGCGGGGGGTGCCGGCGGGGCGGTCGCCGGAGGCGGCGTCCCAGCTGGTGCGGCCCGCGCCCCGGCCGGGGTGGGGCGGCGGTGAGCGCGGGGCGGTTCGCCGTGGTGCGGCGCGGGGCGGTGCGGCGGCGGGTGGGGGGCCGGTCGGCTGCCTGGACCGCGTTTCGTCTGTTTCGCTGTCAGCGTGCTCCCCCTTGGGGTTCTGGGAGCCCTGGATGTGTGTATGTGGTGTGTGTGTGGAGGCGTGTTGTGTGGTGTGTGTGTGTGTTCTGTTCTGTGTGTGTGTGTGTGCAGTGTTTGTGTGTGTGTGAGAGAGAAGGAGAGAGAGTTGTTTTTCCGTGTGTGTGTGTGTTGGTGTGTGTGCTGTGTGTGTGTGTGTGTCTGGTGGTGTGTGTTTGGTGTGGGTGTGTCTGGTGTCGTGTGTGTGTCATTGTATGTGTGTGTGCTGTGGTCTGTGTGTGTGTGTGTGGTGTGTGTGACGTGTGTGTGGTGAGTGGTGTGTGTGTGTGTGTGGGTGTGTGTGCGTGTGTGTGTGCAAGTGTGTGTGTGCGTCCGTGCGCCGGCTTGGGTTTGGGGTCGCCCGCTGCCTTCTCCTCCCGGCGGCCCCCGCTTCCGTTTGGGCCTTTCCTCTTCTGGCGCCCCCCCACAACCTTTTTCAGTCACAGCCCCAACCAATACTACCTAAGGCTGCGCCGTACCCGCCCAGTCCTGTTTGCTTGGGTGTTTTGGGCGTGTGGTGTGTGTGTGTGTGTGGTTGTGCGGGGGTGTGTGCGCGCCGTGTGTGTTGTGTGTGTGTGTGTGTGTGTGTGTGTTGTGTGTGTTTGTTTGTTTTTTTGTTTGTGTGTGTGTGTGGATAGATGCGGCGTGTGTGTGTGTGTGTGTGTGTGTGCGGCGCGTGTGTGCGGGCGTGTGTGTGTGGGTGTTGTGTGTGCGGGCGCGTGTGTGCGGACGCGGTGTGTGTTGTGTGTGTGTGTGCGGCGCGTGTGTGCGGCGTGTGTGGGCGAGTGTGTGTGGCCTGTGTGCGGCGCGTGGTGGGCGTGTGGTGTGCGCCTGTTTCGGCGCGTGTGGTGGGAGTGTGTGTGTGTGTTTTTTTTTTTTTTTTTTTTTTTTTGTGTGTGTGTGTGTGCGGCTGTGTGCGCGCGCGAGTGTGTGGGCGTGGTGTGTGTGTGCGCTGTGTGCGGGCGTGTGTGCGGCGTGTGTGTGTGTGAGCCTGTGTGCGGGAGTGTGTGAGGAGTGTGTGTGTGTGTGAGTCCAACTGTATGCAGTCGCGGGGTGTGTGCGGAGTGTGGGTGTGACGTCCCTGTCTGAAGGCGAACGTGTGGTGCGGCGTGTTGGTGTGTGTGACGCTCTGTGTGAAGGCGCCAGTGTGTGGAGGGTTTGTGGTGTGTTACACGAGACTGTGTGCGGAGTGTGTGAAAGGAGTGGTGTGGTGTGTGGTGAGACTGTGTGGGAAAGTGTGTGTGTGTGTGTGTGGAGTCCATGTTCAAAATGCAGGAAGATGTGTGGGAGTGTGGTGCTTGAGTCCCTGGTATGAGGGCGCGTGTGTGGAAGGAGTGTGTGTGTGTGTGAACTGTGTGAGTGAGAAGTGTGTGAGGAGGTGTGTGTGTGTGGTGTGAGTCCAGACTGCCATGGGAGGAGTGTGTGAGCGGTGTGTGTGAGTGTGATGACTGTGTGGAGGAGAGTGTGGTGGTGAGTGTGGTTGAGATGGTGTGAGGAGAGTGTGTGAGGAGTGTGTGTGTGTGTGAGACTGTGTGAGGAGAGTGTGTGAGGAATGTGTGTGTGCGAGTCCAACTGTATGAGAGTGTGTGAGGAGTGTGTGTGTGTGAGACTGTGTGAGGAGAGTGTGTGAGGAGTGTGTGTGTGTGAGACTGTGTGAGGAGAGTGTGTGAGGAGTGTGTGTGTGTTTGTTTTTTTGTTTGTTTGTGTGTGTGTGGAGGAGTGGTGTGTGTGTGAGATGGTGTGAGGAGAGTGTGTGAGGAGAGTGTGTGTGTGAGACTGGGTGAGGAGAGTGTGTGTATGAGTACGACTGTGTGAGGAGTGTGTGTGTGTGAGCAAGACTGTGTGCGTGTGTGAAACAGTGTGGACTGTGTGTGTGCATATGCTTGATGAGTGTGTGTGCATATGAGTGTGTATGCATATGAGTGTGTGTGTATATATATATATATATATATGAGTGCGTGTGTATGCGTGTGTGTAGCACTATACTGGCACTATAACTGAGCAGGCTGCAAATAGAGAACTGAGCGAGGAGAGCTACTCCGCAGTCAGCTCAAGAGACATCCCATCCTCCTCCCTCCTCCCCATCTCCTCCTCCTCCCCTCACATTAGGCTCCGTTTCTCCCTCCCCCTCCTCCATCCATCCCACACTCGATCCTCCCTCCTCTCCTCCCTCCTCCTCACTCCACACCGTATCTTCCCATCTCCTGTTTCCTTCTCTCTTCTTTTTCTATTTATGTAGGGCCAGAAGCGAAGGGAAGGCAGGGGAGAGGGGAGAGACCGAGAGAGACAGAGAGAGAGAGACCAGAGAGGAGAGAGAGAGGAGAGGACGAGAGAGAGAGAGAGAGGGAGAGGGAGAGAGATGGGAGAGAGAGAGGGAGAGAGAGGACAGAAGAGATTAGAAGAACAGAGAGGAGAGAGAGAGAGAGGGGGAGAGAGAGGGAGAGAAGAGAACTGTCAGTGAGAGAACAAGAGGCAGGATTGAAAGCAGGAAGAAAGCAAAGCCTGCTAACCAATGGACAGGTGGACAGTACAGCCAGTCAAGAGTTTCACCCAGAGGATCATGGGAGTTTCTCCCAAGTTTGACCTCCTTTCCTGGACAAACACTAAACCAGAAAGGTAGAGGAGTGTGTGTGTAGGTGTGTATAGGCATGCCCCTCTACACCCGCTCTACAGCCCCTCTACACCCCCCTACAGCCCCTTAAGCCCCCTACGTCCTCTAACCCCTAGTTCTACACCTCTCTACAGTCATCTACAACCCCCTACAGCCCCCCTACAGTCCCTCTACACCCCCCTACCGTCCTCTAACCTCTCTACAGTCTTACAACCTAC
>BROE01000013.1:373071-383071 GCA_036571765.1 Plecoglossus altivelis | reverse complement strand
AGGTGGTCATGTATGAAACATCGCTGTATACACGAGGTGGTCATGTATGAAACATCGCTGTATACACGAGGTGGTCATGTATGAAACATGGCTGTATATATGAGGTGTTCACGTATAAAACATGACTGTATATATGAGGTGGTCATGTATTAAACATGACTGTATATATGAGGTGGTCATGTATGAAACATTGCTGTATACACGAGGTGGTCATGTATGAAACATGGCTGTATATATGAGGTGTTCACGTATAAAACATGACTGTATATATGAGGTGGTCATGTATGAAACATTGCTGTATACACGAGGTGGTCACGTATAAAACATGACTGTATATATGAGGTGGTCATGTATGAAACATCGCTGTATACACGAGGTGGTCATGTATGAAACATGGCTGTATATATGAGGTGTTCATGTATGAAACATGACTGTATACACGAGGTGGTCATGTATGAAACATGGCTGTATATATGAGGTGGTCATGTCTGAAACATGGCTGTATATATGAGGTGGTCATGTATGAAACATGGCTGTATATAAGAGGTGGTCATGTCTGAAACATGACTGTATATATGAGGTGGTCATGTATGAAACATGACTGTATATATGAGGTGTTCACGTATGAAACATGACTGTATATATGAGGTGGTCATGTATGAAACATTGCTGTATATACGAGGTGGTCATGTATGAAACATGGCTGTATATACGAGGTGGTCATGTATGAAACATGGCTGTATATACGAGGTGGTCATGTATGAAACATGGCTGTATACACGAGGTGGTCATGTATGAAACATCGCTGTATACACGAGGTGGTCATGTATGAAACATGGCTGTATATGAGGTGTTCACATATAAAATATGACTGTATATATGAGGTGGTCATGTATGAAACATGACTGTATATATGAGGTGGTCATGTATGAAACATCGCTGTATACACGAGGTGGTCATGTATGAAACATGGCTGTATATATGAGGTGTTCACGTATAAAACATGACTGTATATATGAGGTGGTCATGTATGAAACATGACTGTATATATGAGGTGGTCATGTATGAAACATGACTGTATATACGAGGTGGTCATGTATGAAACATGACTGTATATATAAGGTGGTCATGTATGAAACATGACTGTATATATGAGGTGGTCATGTATGAAACATGACTGTATATATGAGGTGGTCATGTATGAAACATCGCTGTATACACGAGGTGGTCATGTATGAAACATGGCTGTATATATGAGGTGTTCACATATAAAACATGACTGTATATATGAGGTGGTCATGTATGAAACATCGCTGTATACACGAGGTGGTCATGTATGAAACATGGCTGTATATACGAGGTGGTCATGTATGAAACATGACTGTATATATAAGGTGGTCATGTATGAAACATGACTGTATATATGAGGTGGTCATGTATGAAACATGGCTGTATATATGAGGTGTTCACGTATAAAACATGACTGTATATATGAGGTGGTCATGTATGAAACATGACTGTATATATGAGGTGGTCATGTATGAAACATGGCTGTATACACGAGGTGGTCATGTATGAAACATGGCTGTATATATGAGGTATCCCATGTACAGTGTTTTTCTTTTACACATAATTCATCCTTTATTTTACATGTTGCGTCATTCTTAATGTGAAAATGTTTCACAGCTGTAATTCGAGTCTGTGGTTAGACGACCATAGAACAGAGCCAGTCAGTCCACCCCCAGTCTCCTGTCTCTCCTGGAGAGATGAGCTTAGAGAGACCAGGTCCTCCTCCAGTCTCCTGTCTCTCCTGGAGAGACGAGCTTAGAGAGACCAGGTCCTCCTCCAGTCTCCTGTCTCTCCTGGAGAGACGAGCTTAGAGAGACAGGGTCCTCCTCCAGTCTCCTGTCTCTCCTGGAGAGACGAGCTTAGAGAGACAGGGTCCTCCTCCAGTCTCCTGTCTCTCCTGGAGAGACGAGCTTAGAGAGACAGGGTCCTCCTCCAGTCTCCTGTCTCTCCTGGAGAGACGAGCTTAGAGAGACAGGGTCCTCCTCCAGTCTCCTGTCTCTCCTGGAGAGACGAGCTTAGAGAGACAGGGTCCTCCTCCAGTCTCCTGTCTCTCCTGGAGAGACGAGCTTAGAGAGACCACATCCTGTCGTCAGCAGAGTTAGCATAGCATCACATCCTAACAGCGACGCACCAAGCCCGCGAAAATAGAACTGCATTAAGCTGTGTGTTGTGTGTGGTGTGTGTGTGTGTGTTGTGAGTGTGAGTGTGTGTGTGAGTGTGTGTGCGAGTGTGTGGTTGGAGCGTTTGACGTTAGTGGTTCTGAGTGGCTAGCTCAGCTGGCATCAGCAGCCTGCGGGAGCGAGCGGTGTGGGGATGGAGAACTCTCCAGAACAGGGATGTGGGGATGGAGAACTCTCCAGAACAGGGATGTGGGGATGGAGAACTCTCCAGAACAGGGATGTAGGGATGGAGAACTCTCCAGAACAGGGATGTGGGGATGGAGAACTCTCCAGAACAGGGATGTAGGGATGGAGAACTCTCCAGAACAGGGATGTGGGGATGGAGAACTCTCCAGAACAGGGATGTGGGGATGGAGAACTCTCCAGAACAGGGATGTGGGGATGGAGAACTCTCCAGAACAGGGATGTAGGGATGGAGAACTCTCCAGAACAGGGATGTAGGGATGGAGAACTCTCCAGAACAGGGATGTGGGGATGGAGAACTCTCCAGAACAGGGATGTAGGGATGGAGAACTCTCCAGAACAGGGATGTGGGGATGGAGAACTCTCCAGAACAGGGATGTGGGGATGGAGAACTCTCCAGAACAGGGATGTGGGGATGGAGAACTCTCCAGAACAGGGATGTAGGGATGGAGAACTCTCCAGAACAGGGATGGGACGAGGGTACATCTCTGACTGCATCTCACCTTGTTGCTGCAGGCTCTGTCAAAAAACACATCGAAGTGGCCGGCGATTGCCTGGAACGAGATGTAACAAAGATATGAGAGACGATGACACAGATGAGCTGTATTGGAGAGAGAGAAGTGTTTGTATGTACATGTGTGTGTGTGTGTGTTTGTACATGTGTGTGTGTTTGTATGTACATGTGTGTGTGTGTGTGTGTGTGGTGTGTTTGTACATGTGTGTGTGTTTGTATGTACGTGTGTTTGTATGTATGTACGTGTGTACGTGTGTGTGTGTTCGTCTGAGTCCACAGCTGCAACCCTGAACACCATCTGAATCCTGAACACTATCTGAATCCTGAACACCATCTAAATCCTGAACACCATCTGAATCCTGAACACCATCTAAACTCTGAACGCTATCTGAATCCTGAACACCATCTAAACTCTGAACGCTATCTGAATCCTGAACACCATCTGAATCCTGAACACAGCTGCAACCCTGAACACCATCTGAATCCTGAACACTATCTGAATCCTGAACACCATCTAAATCCTGAACACCATCTGAATCCTGAACACCATCTGAATCCTGAACACCATCTGAATCCTGAACACCATCTAAACTCTGAACGCTATCTGAATCCTGAACACCATCTGAATCCTGAACACTATCTGAATCCTGAACACCATCTGAATCCTGAACACCATCTGAATCCTGAACACTATCTGAATCCTGAACACCATCTGAATCCTGAACACCAAATGAAGATGCTGGCATGATTGAGCTTCGGTTCAAATCTCTGCTTTTAGAATCTTAACTCCTGTTTAACACTGCAGTGATATTTATTTATGTTCATTTCATTTGTTGTCTGTTTTTATGGTGCTGACCTGAATAAAATATGTTTCCCTTTGTGGACAATAAAGAAAATCTAATAAAAAAATCTTATTGAATCTAAATGTGTGAAAATGCTATTTGTGTTCATCCCTCCTTTGCTCCCATTCTAAAGCCTCCCTCTTAAATTCAGCTGAGTCAACACCTAGTCCCATATGACTCTTACCTTCGTCTGAAATCTGTCACCACGCAAAAGAAATAAATTACGTTTCAGTCAGAGAACCAGTCAAAACACCAACATTTTTGCTGATCAGCGGAAAAAAAATAAAAAATACAATTTTACAGAATTAGCAGAGCTGGCACTTTTAAGTGACTGTTATATTATATTTAAAACAGCCTGGTTATTGTGGAAGGAGAGTTCTTGCATGTTAGCCGATAGGTGAACGCTTTCATGAAGGTTCTGTACATGCAGGTTTCAGTAACCTTCCTGCAGTCACTTTTCTGCTGTTTTGTGCAAAATAGATGGATGGTCGTCGGAAATGACTCTCTAAGCTATAAACAAATACACAGTCATAAAAATATATAAAACGCCCATGTGACTAAAACAAATTGAAATAAAACACACACAGTGTGCCCGGAGGTGACCATTTCAGATGTGTGAGGTAAACCTTGCCCCTCCTCCCTCTCTTCCCCCCGGCTTGTTTTCCTGATTCTGAAGGGAAAGAGGCACTCTATCAATCTCAGGAGCGCACTTGTAGTGGCGATGATGCAGAACTAATAGCTTTTAATCCTGACACACATGGCAGCGTGAGGACTTGCAGACAAAGAACAGAATCAATGCATGGAGGGAGAGAGAAGGAGAGAAGCAAGATAGAGCGAAAGAGAGGAGAGGGAGAGAGGAGAGAAAGAGAGGGAGAGAGAGAGATGGAGAGAGAGAGGAGAGGAAGAGAGGAGGGAGAGAGAGAGGAGAGGGAGAGAGAGAGGAGAGGGAGAGAGAGAGGAGAGAAGGATAGGGAGAGAAAGACGGTGACAACCAGAGGAGAGAAAGATAAGAGAGGAACAGAATGAACTGGAAAGAGAGAAAGAAGGATGAAAGAGAGGGAGAAAGACTGCGTGAGGGGGAGAGAAACAAAGAGAGAGAGAAGGGGAGGGAGAACAAGGAACAAAAGAGAGAATGAAGTGAAGAGAGAAAAGAGAAAAAGAGCGTAATCATGGGCAGTATGGGAGGCATCAGTGGTTTTGCTACGAGTGCTACCAAGGGAACAGGGAAAAAGCTGACACTAAAATTCATTCTCTCATTCTGTAGTACTCGATCAACACTGTGCCTTTAGAACGCACGTACGCCTTCCTGATCACCTGACCTGATCACCTGACCTGATCACCTGACCTGGCTCCCTCAGCATCCTGAGGGATGAGGGAACCTGAGTCCAGACAGGAGAGGGGCAGGCAGGGCTACAGGAACACAGGGGCCCTGGATTAAGGAGCATGTCGACTCAATGCAATTACAGCTCTTAATGAACGCTACAGGATGGACGCTGGTTGGCTAATTAGAAAATTAGCGGTAATTGCTCGTCAGGCAGGGCGGAGCCACCTCCTTGGGAGAGCTGGTCACCCGGACTCCTGTCCCGTCGCCGTTGACAACGCCTCGTAAACATGATTGATTGTCACCTCTGCGTCGTGCGTTTCCATGGAGAAAACGGACAGAACACCCAAGAAGTTACAGTGACGAGACGCAGGGTAGGTTACTATAGCAACGTGGACGTAGCGGCACTACCGTAACTACACTGTTACTATAGTAACTACAGTTACTATGAAAACAAGAGTTACTACTGTACTGAAAGAGGCACGGGACACGAGGAGAAAGAGGAAGGACACGAGGAAAAGAAGGACATGAGGAGAAACATCAGGGACATGAGGAGACAGAAGGAAGGACATCAGGGACGTGAGGAGACAGAAGGGACATCAGGGACGTGAGGAGACATGAGGGACATCAGGGACGTGAGGAGACATGAGGGACATCAGGGACGTGAGGAGACATGAGGGACATTAAGGACGTGAGGAGACATGAGGGACATTAAGGACGTGAGGAGACAGGAGGGACATTAAGGACATAAGGAGACATGAGGGACATCAGGGACATGTGGGACATTAAGGACATAAGGAGACATGAGGGACATTAAGGACATAAGGAGACATGAGGGACATTAAGGACATAAGGAGACATGAGGGACATTAAGGACGTGAGGAGACATGAGGGACATTAAGGACATAAGGAGACATGAGGGACATTAAGGACATAAGGAGACAGAAGATTTGTGTAAAAAAGAAGAAAGAAATGACTAAATAAATAAATAAATGTCTGCATATATGAACTGCAAAAGAATCAAATGGGGGCTGAAATGAGTGCTTTTCATTTTCATCAGTTTAGCCTTCAGCTGAGAATCTGTCTGGGATAAGCCACACACACACTATGACGGTGGGTTAACACACACACACACACACGCACGCACACACCATGACGGTGGGTTAACACACACACACACGCACACGCACACGCACACACACACTACAGAATGCCACTGCTCTCTTGTCCCATATCGCGTGCGCGTGCGATATGGGACAAGAGAGCACGCACGCACGCACGCACGCACGCACGCACGCACGCACGCACACACGCACGCACACACGCACGCACACACACACACACACACACACACACACACACACAGACCCCAGGGTGCTGGCCGGCCTGCTCTCTCCTGGACGAGCGACAGGAAGAATTAATAATTATCATCATGGATAACAGCAGCAGAGAGCTATTCATCACTACTGCTCCTGTCCTGCTGCTGTCAGAGCACATGCATGGCAAACCCAGATACTGGGGGGAGGGAGGGGTTTAGCGGGAGGCGCCTCGATGGGGGGGGGGGGGGGGAGGGAGGGGTTTAGGGGAGGCCCTGATGGGGGGGAGGGAGGGGTTAGGGGGAGGCCCTGATGGGGGGGGAGGCAGGAGTTAAGGGGGAGGGAGGAGGAGGGGAGGTATGTTAGGGGAAGGGCCTGATGTGGGGGGGAGGGAGGGTTAGGGGAGGCCCTGATGGGGGAGGGAGGGGGAGGGAGGGAGGTATGGTTGGGGGAGGGAGGAGGAGGGGAGTATGTTAGGGAGAGGGCCTGATGTGGTGTGGAGGTACGAGGGGAGGGGTTAGGGGGAGGGCCTGATGTGGTGGGGAGGTAGGAGGGGAGTATGTTAGGGGGGGCCCTGATGTGGGGGAAGGCAGGGGGGAGGGGTTAGGGGGAGGCCCTGATGTGGAGAGGGAGTGAGGAGGGCATTTTTTTTGTTAACGGGGGAAGGCCCTTGATGGTGCGGTCATATGGGAGAGGACGGAGGAATGTTAGTGGGAGAGAGGGGGAGCAGAGGAGGGGAGAGAGGGGAGACCCCCCCCCCCACACACACCATTCACGCCTCCCCCCCCAACAAACAAACAACACCACCATCAACCCCCCCAAAGGACCACACACAGACACCCTCACACACTCCCAACCCCCACACACACACCACCATCACCCTCACAACACAACCATAAATCAACGCCTACACCCACAAACAAACACACACACACACTCGCGAACACACACTCACACCCTAGACACACTTATACACTCACATACCGCCCCCCACACAATTAAACAAACATACACACATTGGCAGGCGCTCGCAAACATGTTTATACACACATAAAAAACACACTTTGAGTTACAGAGTGGCAGATTGATGGGTCGATCGTTGGGGACCAAATGAAGAGTTTTTTTTCATAATTCTGATCTTATGTGTTCAAGAGTCCCCTTGGAGGACTGAGCATGCTCCAGTTTTTTGGCCTGAAGGACACCTCCATGCTGTTTACATGTGGATGGAGAGAAGGAGAAAGGGTTGGGAGGAGAGGGGGGGCAGGAAGGGGGAGGGAAGGAGGAAGAGGAAGAGAAGGGAGGAGAAGCGGGCAAGATACGAAAGGATGGAAGGAGAGAGGGAAGGAGGTGGAAATAGAATTATGAGGCGAGAGAGAGGGTTTGAGGAAAGGAGGAATCTTTGAATGAATAAAAGAGCTCTGTAATCAATTTCACAAACTTTTTACTTTTGTTGGCTCCTGGACATGGAAGGAACTGCTTTGTTTTTCTCGTTCTTCTCTCTCCCCCTGCTCCTCTCTGGTCTCTCCCCCGCTCTCTCTCTCTGTCTCTCCGCCCCCCCCTCTCTCTTTCTCCCCCCTCTCTCTCTCTGTCCTCTCCCCCCATCTCTCTCTCTCTTGTCCTCTCCCCCCCATCTCTCTCTCTGTCTCTCCCCTCTCTCCTCGTCTCTCCCCCCGCAATCTCTCTCTTCTTCTCTCCCCCCATCTCCTTCTCTTGTCTTCCCCCCCATCTCTCTTCCGGGTCTTCTCCCCCCATCTCTCTCTCTCTGTCTCCCCCCTCATCTCTCTCTCTGTCTCTCCCCCCCCCTCTCTCTCTTCTGTCTCTCCGCCTCTCTCTTGTCTGCTGCCCCGCCATCTCTCTCTCCGTCTCTCCCCCCCATCTTCTCTCTCTGTCCTCTCCCCCCTCCTCTCTCTGCTGTCCTGTTTCTCGCCCGTCCCCTTCTCTCTGTCTCTCCCGCCCCATCTCTGTCTCCGTCTCTCCCCCCCATGCTCTCTCTCTGTCTCGCCCCGCCCCATGCTTCTCTTCTGTCCTCTCCCCCCATTCTCTCTATGTCTCTCCGCTGCAACCCCGCCCCCTCTCTCTGCTGCCTCTGCCCGCCCCCTCTCTGTCTGTCCCTTTTACTCTCCTCATTCTCCAGTTCCACTGCAATCAAAGAGAACCAGTTCTTCATCACCAGGCACTAGTTTCCTCCCTGCCGACCTCAGAGAAGCACGAAGGCTCCCCTGATGCCCTCTGCATCACATCCCTCTCTCTTGTCTCTCCACGCTCTATCTCATTTCTCTAATCTCACATCTCTAATCTCACATCTCTAATCTCACATCTCTGCTTCTCCTCAAAGGTGGGGCCACACTGACAAATGACAGAGAGCAACGAATAGAGAGGGAGAAGGAGGTAGAGAGAGGGAAGAAAAGAGAAAAGAGGGAAGAAGAGAGGAGAGAGAGGGATTGAGAGAATGAGAAAGAGAGGGAGGGAAAAAGAGAGAGGAGGACAGAAAGAGAGGGCAGAGGAAGAGAAAAAGAAAGGGAGGAGGGAGAGAGAAGAGAGGGAGGAGGGAGAGGAGGGAGAAAGAAGAGAGGGAGACAGAAGAGAGGGAAGAGGAAGAGAGGGAGGAGGGAATGAGAAGAGAGAGAGGAGGGAGAAGAGAGGGAGAACGAAGAGAGAAGAGAGGGAGAAAGAAGAGAGAGAGGAGGGAGAAAGAAGAGAGAGAGGAGGGAGAAAGAAGAGAGAGAGGAGGGAGAAGAGAGGGAGAACGAAGAGAGAAGAGAGGGAGAACGAAGAGAGAGAGGAGGGAGAAAGGAGAGAGAGAGGAGGGAGAAAGAAGAGAGAGAGGAGGGAGAAGAGAGGGAGAAAGAAGAGAGAAGAGAGGGAGAGAGAAGAGAGAGAGGAGGGAGAGAGAAGAGAGAGAGGAGGGAGAAGAGAGGGAGAGAGAAGAGAGAGAGGAGGGAGAAAGAAGAGAGAGTGGAGGGAGAGAGAAGAGAGGAAGGAGGGAGAAGGAAGAGAGAAGATAGGGAGAGAGAAGAGAGAGAGGAGGGAGAGAGAAGAGAGGGAGAGAGAAGAGAGAGAGGAGGGAGAGAGAAGAGGGTATTTGTGTAGACCAGAGTGGTGCTCAGACGCAGGGTTGTGCTGTTCATTTAATGCAAGGTTAGGCAGGCTGCCTGATGAATGGACTGTCGACAGCAGAACAAAAGCAGCCGTTTCATCACAGCCCGCAAGGCACACCCCCTCCTCCTCCTGCTACTCCGCTCCCTCCCTCCTCCACACCCCCTCCTCCTCCACACCTCCTCCTCCAACTCTCCTCCCCCGCCTCTCCTCCGATCACTGCTAACTCCCCCTCCCTCCGCTCGCTCCACACCCTCCTCCCTGCTTCTCGCGCCCTCGTCGTCTCTCTTGCTAGCTCCCCTCCCTCCTCCAGCACCCTCCTCCTCACTCTCCTCTCTCTCTCCCTCTTTCTCCGTCTGGGGATCAGATTTCTCCTCCTCCTCCTGCTTCTCCCCCCCTCCCTCCTCCACCACACCCCCTCGCTCCCTCCTGGCTATCCCCCTGCTAACCCTACGCTCCTCTACCTCCCTTCTCCTCTC
>BROE01000013.1:358150-372662 GCA_036571765.1 Plecoglossus altivelis | reverse complement strand
AAAAAAAAACCAAAAAAAAAAAAAAAAAAAAAAACGAAAAAAGAGAAAGAAAAATTGGAAACCCCCCCCCCCTTGGGTCCGGACAGCAAAAAAAGGAAAAAACCAAAAAGCCAAAAGCCCCGTTTTCACCATTCACCCGCCCCCCCCGCCAAAGGCAACCACCCCCTCCTCCCTCTGCTTTACTCCCCGCTCCCTCCCTCCCTTTCTCTCTACCTCTCCTCCCCCTCAGTTCTTCCGTTCCTCCTCCTCCCTCCACACCTCCCCTCACACTCCACACCTGCCTCCTCCTTCTTCTCTTCTCCCCTCCCTCCCCTTCCTCCACACGCCCCTCCCTCCTCCTGCTTTCTCCCCTCCCCTCCTCTTGCTAACTCCTTCGCCTCTTCCCCACCCCTCCTCTCCCCAACCTCCTCCTCCTCCACAACCCCCTCCCTCTCTCCACACCTCCCCACTCCTACCTGCTTCCTCCCTCCCTCCCTCCACCAACACCCCTCCTCCTCCTGCTACTCCCCCTCTAACCCTACCTCCTCTACCTCCCTTCTCCTCCTCCCCTCCCATCCCTCCTCTCTCCCTCCCTCTTCCTCCTCCTCCCCTCCACACAGAAGCCAGTCTAGAATCTGACCTAAGATCAGATATAACCTCCACCCAGTCCTTCTCCATCATGGCCCCGCCATGTCTAGTCCATGCCTAGTCCATGCCTAGTCCATGTCTAGTCCATGCCTAGGCCATGTCTAGGCCATGCCTAGGCCATGTCTAGGCCATGCCTAGTCCATGCCTAGTCCATGCCTAGTCCATGCCTAGTCCATGTCTAGGCCATCCCTAGTCCATGCCTAGTCCATGTCTAGTCCATGCCTAGTCCATGTCTAGTCCATGCCTAGTCCATGTCTAGTCCATGGCTAGTCCATGTCTAGTCCATGGCTAGTCCAGTCAGGAGGAAACAGAGGTTCCGGGTGTTTCCAGCTGACAGCAGAGAGATGACAGTGCGTTAGCAGGTGTGTACATGTGGAGGGCTGGACACACAACTAACTATTGATTCTCCATTATACCACACTGGAGATAACACTACACACTTCACACAGCTCTTTCACATTACACCACGCAGCAGAGGGGGGAGAGAGAGGGGAGAGAGAGAGGGGAGAGAGAGAGGAAGAGAGAGGAGGAGGGAGAGTGGGGAGAGAAAGAAAGAAAGGAGAGAAAGAGGGAGGGAGAACAGGAAAGAATAGGAGGAAGGGAGACACACATATATATATAGATACACAAGTCAACTGACTGATCAAGTTTAAAGTGTGCATGTGTGTGTATGCATGCGTGTGTGCATGTGCGTGCATGCGTGTGTGTGCATGTGTGTGCATGCATGTGTGTGTAAATGCATGCGTGTGTGCATGCATGCGTGTGCATGCGTGTGTGCATGCGTGTGCATGCATGTGTGTGTGCGTGCATGCGTGTGTGCATGCGTGTGTGCATGCGTGCGCATGCATGTGTGCATGTGTGTGTGCGCATGTGCGTGTACTAACCGTACAGTCCTTGCTGTCTGTAATCTTCAAGCAGAAGTCAGACGTGAACTCCAGTTCAGAAAGACACACCGAGTTACAGTCAATCACCTGAGGACACACACAACCAGTCAATACACACACACACACAACCAGTCAATACACACACACACACACACACAACCAGTCAATACACACACACACACACACACACAACCAGTCAATACACACATCAAGTCAATACACACACACAACCAGTCAATACAGACACAACCAGTCAATACACACGTACACACACACACAACCAGTCAATACACACACATCAAGTCAATACACACACAACCAGTCAATACGCACACACACACACAACCAGTCAATACACACACATCAAGTCAATACACACACACAACCAGTCGATACACACACAACCAGTCAATACACACACACAACCAGTCAATACACACACAACCAGACAATACACACACACACACACACACTTCAAGTGATACACACACAACCAGTCAATACACACACAACAAGTCGATACACACACATCAAGTCAATACACACACACACAACCAGCCAATACACACACACACACACACACACAACCAGTCAATACACACACAACCAGTCAATACACACACACAACCAGCCAATATACACACACACACACACACACACAACCAGTCAATACACACACACACACACATCAAGTCAATACACACACAACCAGTCAATACACACACAACCAGTCAATATATACAAACACACATCTATACAAACACACACCTATACAAACACACACATCTACACAAAAACACACTTACACAAAAACACACCTATACAAACACACACCTATATAAACAAACACACATCAATACAAACACACACCTATACAAACACACACCTACACAAACACACACTCTATTCCAGACAACCACACAAAGTTTGACCAAACAAATACATACACCTGGATAAGTAAATCTTCTCATCTGCTCATACAAGATCGTTGGTTCTGTCACAGAAACGTTGATGACAAACGTGTAACATTACACTCTCACACACCCTCTCACACGTCCCCTGGAAACACAACCAACTGCTGCTTCACACCATTTCACGATTCCAAGACAGGGTTCTCAATTTTCCGGCGTTGCGACCAAACTTAATAGAATGTTATTGGATCGTATCAGAAAGAGAGAAAGAGGGAGAGAAAGAGAGAAGAAAAAAGAGAAAATGAAAGCGAAAAAGTGAGGAGAGAAGAGAGAGAGGGAGATGCGTATAATTGGCTGAGGAGCTGTCCATTTGTCACTGGAGGAGAAACTATTGATTAGAGGATTCAAATTCCATTACACATCAGTCCCTTTCCTCGTCCATCACGGAGGAGGATGGGGAGAGCTGGAGGGAGGAGGAGGATGGGGGGAGGAGAGAGTGGAGGGAGGAGGAGGAAGAGGGGGAAGGAGAGAGTGGAGGGAGGAGGAGGAGGATGGGAGACAGTGGAGGAATTGAGGAGAGATGGAGAACTGAGGGAGAGGAGAGGATGGGGAGAGAGAGTGAGGAGAGATAAGAGGGGAGGAAGAGAGTGAGGGAGGATGGGAGAGAGAAGTGGAGGAGGAAGGAGGGATGGGAGGAGGAAGAGGGGGAGGAGGAAGAGGGGGAAAAGAGCTGGATGGAGGAGGAAAAGGGGAGGAGAGCTGGATGGAGGAGGAGGAGAACTGGATGGAGGTTGGATGCTTCTGGGTGAAGACTTTCAGAAAGCTCCTCAGTAAAGATTTGATCCTTACCCGTGTGCATCTCTACCAGGTGAGGTCAGAAGATAACATAGATAATAGGTCATGTTCTGCACACAAGTGCTACAGGACTGCCTGTGTTTGTGTGTTACTGTGTGTGTGTGTGTGTGTGTTAGTGTGTTACTGTGTGTGTGTTACTGTGTGTGTGTGTGTGTGTGTGTTAGTGTGTTACTGTGTGTGTGTTAGTGTGTTACTGTGTGTGTGTTACTGTGTGTGTGTGTTACTGTGTGTGTGTGTGACCTGTGTGGTCGTGTGGGTTTACTGTTTGTGTGTGAGTGTGTTACGTGCGTGTGTTACTGTGTGTGTGTGGTTGTTCGGGTAATTGTTTACTGTTGGTGTGTAGGTGTTACTGTGGTGTGTTACTGTGTTGTGTGTACGTGTGTGTGTTGGTGTGCCTGTTTGCGTGTGTGAGAGAGAAAAAAGTGAGTGTATGTGTGAGTGAATGTATGTGTGTGTGACTGTGTGTGACTGTGTGTGTGTGTGTGTTGTGACCATTAGCTCACTGACAGCCATCCCAGCCTACAGGGTATAGAGTAATGAAGGTTCCTGAAGAGGAACTTAAACATGGATTAGACAGAATCAACACCCTCGCACCACCCCCCCCCCCCCGCCCCCCACACACCCACAACCCACACGCACACCCACACACACACGGCACCATCCAACACACACACGCGCACCCCCCCCACACACACACACATGCACACCCACACACACACCCACACACCACACGCACATCCACACACGCACATCCACACACACACACGCACATGCACGCACACATGCACACCCACTCTCCAGGGCTCCATCTCGGTGGGACTCACACTCAGTCTGTCTTTTTCAACTCCCAAGTCTACTGTCTCTCTAATCCAGTCTCACCTCACTGTCTCTCTAATCCAGCCTCGCCTCACTGTCTCTCTAATCCAGTCTCACCTCACTGTCTCTCTAATCCAGCCTCATCTCACTGTCTCTCTAATCCAGTCTCACCTCACTGTCTCTCTAATCCAGTCTCACCTCACTGTCTCTCTAATACAGCCTCACCTCACTGTCTCTCTAATCCAGCCTCACCTGTCTCTCTAATCCAGCCTCACCTCACTGTCTCTCTAATCCCGCCTCACCTCACTGTCTCTCTAATCCAGCCTCACCTGTCTCACCTGTGTGTGTGTGTACCTGTATAACAGCAGGGTCAGAGAGGAGTGTGTGTACCTGTATAACAGCAGGGTCAGAGGAGTGTGTGTACCTGTATAACAGCAGGGTCAGAGGAGTGTGTGTACCTGTATAACAGCAGGGTCAGAGAGGAGTGTGTGTACCTGTATAACCCAGCAGGGCAGAGGAGGGTTACCTGTATAACCAGCAGGGTCAGCAGGGTGTGTGGGTTACCTGTATAACAGGCAGGGTCAGAGAGGATTTGTACCTGTATAACGGCAGGGTCAGAGGAGTGTGTGTACCTGTATAACAGCAGGGTCAGAGGAGTGTGTGTACCTGTATAACAGCAGGGTCAGAGGAGTGTGTGTACCTGTATAACAGCAGGTTCAGAGGAGTGTGTGTACCTGTATAACAGCAGGTTCAGAGGAGTGTGTGTACCTGTATAACAGCAGGGTCAGAGGAGTGTGTGTACCTGTATAACAGCAGGGTCAGAGGAGTGTGTGTACCTGTATAACAGCAGGGTCAGAGGAGTGTGTGTACCTGTATAACAGCAGGGTCAGAGAGGAGGGTGTGTTACCTGTAAACCAGAAAGGTAGAGGAGTGTGTGTGTACCTGTATAACAGCAGGGTCAGAGGAGTGTGTGTACCTGTATAACGGCAGGGTCAGAGGAGTGTGTGTACCTGTATAACAGCAGGGTCAGAGGAGTGTGTGTACCTGTATAACAGCAGGGTCAGAGGAGTGTGTGTACCTGTATAACAGCAGGGTCAGAGAGGAGTGTGTGTATCTGTATAACAGCAGGGTCAGAGAGGAGTGTGTGTGTACCTGTATAACAGCAGGGTCAGAGGAGTGTGTGTACCTGTATAACAGCAGGGTCAGAGGAGTGTGTGTACCTGTATAACAGCAGGGTCAGAGGAGTGTGTGTGTGTGTACCTGTATAACGGCAGGGTCAGAGGAGTGTGTGTACCTGTATAACAGCAGGGTCAGAGGAGTGTGTGTACCTGTATAACAGCAGGGTCAGAGGAGTGTGTGTACCTGTATAACAGCAGGGTCAGAGGAGTGTGTGTACCTGTATAACAGCAGGGTCAGAGAGGAGTGTGATGTACCTGGAAACAGCAGGCGTCCAGAGGAGTGTGCTGTCTGTATAACAGCATGCGTCGACGCAGGATGTATGCTCGTGTACTCTGGTATAAGCAGCAGTCAAGAGAGTGTGTGTACTGTATACAAGAGGGTAGAGCGAGTTGTCATGTACCTGTAATAACAGCAGGGCGGTCAGAAGGAGTGTGTGTTACTCTGCCCACTATGAAACGCGGTTCAGAGGAGTTTGTCTGTGTACTAGATATAAAGCAGGGTCAGAGGAGTTGGTTGTACCTGTATAACAGCCGGGCAGCAGGGTCGTGGCGCTGTACTGTATAGAAGGCAGGGTCAGATGGGAGTGGTTGTGTTGTATGGCAGCAGGGTTCGAGAGGAGTGTCTGGTACCTGCCTATAACAAGCGTGTTCAGAGGAGCCCCGCGAATATTAAGTGTGTGTACCTGTATAACAGCAGGGTCAGAGGAGTGTGTGTACCTGTATAACAGCAGGGTCAGAGGAGTGTGTGTATCTGTTTAACGCAGGTCAGAGGCAGTGTGTGTGTGTGGTACCTTGATCAGGGTAGAGGAGTGTGTTACCTGTATAACAGCAGGGTCAGAGAGGAGTGTGTGTACCTGTATAACAGCAGGGTCAGAGGAGTGTGTGTACCTGTATAACAGCAGGGTCAGAGAGGAGTGTGTCAGGGTTCACCACCTCCACCACAGCCTCCTGCAGTACGGCCTTCTTCATGCACGCCATGTTGAAGCCGTACACATCCTCCCAGAATGCTATGCGGTCGCGGTGCTTCTGGGTGTCGCTCACGGCAACAAGACTGATGCTGCAGCGGTCAGGGTAGACTGGAGGTCACAAGGCAAAGTTCAGTATCAGGACGTTTGTAACTACTGACATGATGTGATGCTGTGTTCTAGAATACACTGTGTTCTAGAATATACAGTGTTCTGGAAAACAGTGTGTTCTAGAATATACTGTGTTCTGGAAAACAGTGTGTTCTAAAATATACTGTGTTCTAGAATGCACTGTGTTCTGGAATACACTGTGTTCTAGAATACACTGTGTTCTAAAATACAATGTGTTCTAGAATACACTGTGTTCTAGAATACACTGTGTTCTATAATACACTGTGTTCTGGAATACACTGTGTTCTAGAATACACTGTGTTCTAGAATACACTGTGTTCTATAATACACTGTGTTCTGGAATACACTGTGTTCTAGAATACACTGTGGAATACACTGTGTAACTAGTACAGATCAGTGTAACTAGTACAGATCAGTGTAACAGATCAGTGTAACTAGTACAGATCAGTGTAACTAGTACAGATCAGTGTAACTAGTACAGATCAGTGTAACTAGCACAGATCAGTGTAACTAGTACAGATCAGTGTAACTAGTACACATCAGTGTAACTAAGTACAGTCGAGATAATTGATAACTTAGTACAGATCAAGTCGTAACTAGCCAGCTCAGTGTAGCTGGCTATACAATGTGGAAAATTCATTACAGGATGGGCTGGGCTGGTGTCAGGGTGGGGAGAGAAGCATTCATATCATCCAACCACAGTAATGACAGTATCCATCTCTCTCTCACACACACACATGCTCGCACACCAGCTCATACACATCTGCTCAACAAGCATTAGTTATTCACACACACACAGTGACGCACGCACGCACAACACACACACACACACGCTTTCTTTCACACACGCTACACACCCACAACAACACGCGCACACACGCACACACACACACAAGCTCACAAACACACAAACACACACGCTCTCACACACACACACGCTCGCGCGCTCGCTGCACACACACACCACACACCACATCACACCACACACACACACACACACACACAGGCCTTGGTCTTCACTGTGTTCACACGTGATATTGACCTTGTTTGTAGCATACGTGTGTAGAAGGATGTGTCTGGATGAATACATTAAGGACAGAGTCACAACACATCACTCACAAGTCCCAACTTCAGCCTTATGTATTCGTCCAGGAGTAGTGCTGTTGTGTGTGTGTGTGTGGGTGTGTGTGTTGTGTGTGTTGAAATACCGGAAAAATCGGCACTCAATTCATTAGTCAAGTACAGATCCTCATGTTAAGTGCTAATTACACTTTTTCATCTTCAAGTTAATGTAGAGAAGTACTGTTAGGTCATTTCTCTAACAGTACCAGCTCTGACATAAATCTAAATGTAAAATGTAGACAATCATTTAGTTCAATTTTTTGAACCCTTCTAAACTTATTTTATAACTTCCCCAAACACACAATGCGAATTAATAATGAGGTCACAAAAATAAACGAGTATTTTCCACAAACAGCGAGAAGACTCTAAACCCTTAAAAACGTTTCTAAAATCTTGGGGGGGATTATGATCAAAAGATTTAGAACAACTAGGTGACAATATTTGTTTGGGAAAAAATATTTAAAAACCTTTTTGGGGAAGACAATGAAGGGATGAAGGAGAGGGGAGGAGAGAGATCTTGCCACCAAATACAGATTTAAACTAAAGGGTTAGTTAACCCTAAACTTCTACATGTAAGACGTAGAAAGTACAGATATAGGTGTCAAAACTGCTCTGTAAAAAGCTAAAATCCCTGAAAAATCTGTAAATCTAAAAAAGAATAAAGTATTTTTCACGTCTGACAAGATTCTGTGTGTTGTTTCTGACCCTCCTCTGGGTGGAGGAGGACGTTCTAGTCTGTCTGGTGTAACGTACCACAGGAGAACGTTCTAGTCTGTCTGGTGTAACGTACCACAGGAGGACGTTCTAGTCTGTCTGGTGTAACGTACCACAGGAGAACGTTCTAGTCTGTCTGGTGTAACGTACCACAGGAGAACGTTCTATCTGTCTGGTGTAACGTACCACAGGAGAACGTTCTAGTCTGTCTGGTGTAACGTACCACAGGAGAACGTTCTAGTCTGTCTGGTGTAACGTACCACAGGAGAACGTTCTAATCTGTCTGGTGTAACGTACCACAGGAGAACGTTCTATCTGTCTGGTGTAACGTACCACAGGAGAACGTTCTAATCTGTCTGGTATAACGTACCACAGGAGAACGTTCTAATCTGTCTGGTGTAACGTACCACAGGAGAACGTTCTAATCTGTCTGGTGTAACGTACCACAGGAGAACGTTCTAGTCTGTCTGGTGTAACGTACCACAGGAGAACGTTCTAGTCTGTCTGGTGTAACGTACCACAGGAGAACGTTCTAGTCTGTCTGGTATAACGTACCACAGGAGAACGTTCTAGTCTGTCTGGTGTAACGTACCACAGGAGAACGTTCTAGTCTGTCTGGTGTAACGTACCACAGGAGAACGTTCTAGTCTGTCTGGTGTAACGTACCACAGGAGAACGTTCTAATCTGTCTGGTGTAACGTACCACAGGAGAACGTTCTAATCTGTCTGGTGTAACGTACCACAGGAGAACGTTCTATCTGTCTGGTATAACGTACCACAGGAGAACGTTCTATCTGTCTGGTATAACGTACCACAGGAGAACGTTCTATCTGTCTGGTATAACGTACCACAGGAGAACGTTCTATCTGTCTGGTATAACGTACCACAGGAGAACGTTCTATCTGTCTGGTGTAACGTACCACAGGAGAACATCACATCTCCTCCGTATTCACTTCCTGTCACATGGTCTCCCCATGGTCTGTCCTGTTCTGAGGTATCTCTCGCTTACTCTCAAACACACAAACAACTTTTCTCTTTCACACAGAGATGAGGGAGTGTTATCTAGGTTGTCATCTAAGAAAGGAAGCACAGCAAATGTCCTGCTTCATTAAACTGTGAAATATGATTCTGTTTACACACACACACGGCTCTGCCCTCATCCAGTCCCAGAGAACGATGAACAGGATGTGACTAAGGAAAGATGGACATGTCACTCACGGCAACCTCTGATTGTGTAAGCGGTATCATTTGGGACCTGCAGGTGTCAAATGTGGGCAGGACCACACACACACAACCACACACAAAACACACACGACACACACGAGGTCAGAAGGCGCTTGCTGATTGGTCACAGGTGAGAGAGAGGAAGAGCTTGCTGATTGCCAGGTGAGATTGAGGGTGGGATGTTGAATTGGCAGCTAAGATGCGGTGGGGTGCCTGATTGGGGCAGAAATGCAGACAATGTGACTCAAGAGGGTTGTTGTAGTAGCTGTACAAGCGAGAGAGTGACAGAGGAGATGAGAGACAGAAGGAGAGAGGGAGATGACAGCAGAGATACAGAGTGAGTGGAATGACAAAAGGGATCGAGAGAGGAAGAAGGAAAGAATGAGAGAGGGAGAGAGGAGGAGGAGGAGGGAGAGAGAAAGAGGGAGACGATGAGCGGGACAAGAGAGGAAGAGAGAGAGAGGAGAGAGACGGAAGGGAAAAGAGGAGAAGAGGAGAGAGGAATGACGAGAGCGGAGAGAGAGAGAGTAATAGAAAGAGAATAGGGTGAGAGAGAGAGAGGAGAGAGAGAGAGAGAGAGGTTGTGAGAGGCAGAGAAAAACGAAGTAAGGAGAGCAGAGAGAGGAGAAAGAGGAGCAGAGAGAGGAATGAAGAGAGGGAGAGAGAGGAGGGAGAGAGAGAGACTGGTGGAGTGTAGTGTGTGTGTGGTTGTGAGAGAGAGAGAGAGATGCTCACGACGAGAGAGAGAGAGGAGAAATGTACACAGGCGGCTTCCCAGATTTCATGGCATTGGACATCTGCGTTCCTTCTTCGACTACATGGCCACGAGCGTTTGTCATCCCCCTCTCCCTCATGGCCCACTCATGGGTCGGCGTGAGGGAGAGAGAGGCAGGGAGGGGGACAGGGAGGGGGGGCAGGGAGAGGGCAGAGAGGGGGGCAGAGAGGGGAGGGGGGGCAGGAGGCGGAGGGGGGGGGCAGGAGGTAGGGAGGGCAGGGAGGAGGGAGGGAGAAGCTAGTTTCTCCCAGCTAGATAGGCACTTTGCTTGCCGGATTCGAGTGGTTGAGGGATGAATCAACATGTCATGATAGGAGTGGAAGCTGACATGCTCTCTGGAGGTGGACAAACACCACACACCCCACTAGTGCTCACCAGACCTAGGCGACGACACAACAACGACACAGAGCTTCACACACGCTCGGCCCGCACAACACACCACACTACAGCGAACGCTGCACACAACCAGACGCTCGCACACACACAACGAACCCAACAAAAAAAACTTAAAGAGCCAAGGAATTATGGACAGACAGACCGCCCCCCCTCACTCCGGCAGTAGCCAGGCTATGCTGGTACTGTGACAGAAGCTTTTGGCACCCATATTTTAACGCTTCACGTAGGAGTGACCCTGATCACACAAACACACACACGTGCACCACACACAAACACAAACAAAAACACACACAAAAAAAAAAACACACACACACACTCTCGCACACACACTCTCGCACACACACAGTTTCTTAAATGAAATGGTTTTGTTGCTTAGCCTTGCGTAAAGTAGCAGGGTAGCTTAGCAGAGCAAGGTAGCTTAACAGAGCAGGGTAGCTTAGCAGAGCAAGGTAGCTTAGCAGAGTAGGGTAGCTTAGCAGAGCAGGGTAGCTTAGCAGAGCAGGGTACCTTAGCAGAGCAGATCAGAGTATCTTAGAAAAGCAGAGCAGGATATCATAGCAGAGCAAAGTAGCTTAGCAGAGCAGTGTAGCTGAGCAGACCGGAACAGGGTTAGGGTTAGGGCAGGTAACTGAACAGAGCTGGTTTCAATAGCTTTTTAGCAAAGCAGAGTAACTTAACAAAGTAGGGTAGCTCAGTAGAGCTGGTTAACTTAACTTAGCAGAGTAACTTAGCATAGTAGGGTAGCTTAGCATAGTAGGGTAGCTTAGCATAGTAGGGTAAATTAGCCAAGCAGGGTATCTTAGCAAAGTAGAGTAAATTAGCCAAGCAGGATAGCTTAGCAAAGTAGAGTAACTTAGCCAAGCATTATCATGTAGCTTAGCCGTCGTACCTGATCCTCCCTCCGCCAGGTAGCGATCTCTGGCATACAGGACAGAGTCCAGCATCGACTCAAACAACAGGAAGTAGCCCTGGAAGACAGGAAACACACAGGAACATTGTTAACAGGAAGTAGCCCTGGAAGACAGGAAACACACAGGAACATTGTTAACAGGAAGTAGGCCTGGAAGACAGGAAACACACAGGAACATTATCAATAGGAAGTAGACCTGGAAGACAGGAAACACACAGGAACATTGTTAACAGGAAGTAGCCCTGGAAGACAGGAAACACACAAGAAACCACCATACATTACAATACCTCTATCTTCTTTCTATCATTTATCTATTTTACCATTTTTTTTACCAAACAGGTATTGCTGTACTTTCACAATTATAATTCACAATTATAATTCTACATGTACAGACTGTTACTGCGTACACACTTGGTTACCATGGGGATTGAAATTGATGGCCTGCATGCGACCCGCTACCCACAAAGCCGAGCGGCGATGGTTGACCCCTGGCTGCTCCCAGCGTTCCGCCCCAGCAGACACCATTTTAGTGTGGTATTATTCCATTATCCCTGAGATTGACTTTTGGTCCACATCTTGTTGGCTTCACCCTGAGAGACGTTGACTGCTGACAAACTACTTTTTTCACCTTGCAGACCCACTGCTATTGGTCCATGGAGGGTCTGCTAGCTCCTCCCTGTTTTGATTACAGCCCCGAGATTGGTCGTGCGTGGCTGAGATAACTGGGTGGCTTTAAACAATATGGTGACGCGTGCTAAGAAGCTCCCTTCAGTCATGTGTCAGCTGCCCCCCTCCCTCCAGTCAGGACTGCTAGCTAGCTCCCTCCAGTCAGGACTGCTAGCTAGCTCCCTCCAGTCAGGACTGCTAGCTAGCTCCCTCCAGTCAGGACTGCTAGCTAGCTCCCTCCAGTCAGGACTGCCTAGCTAGCGTCTCTCCGAGTCAGGATGCTAGCTGTCCCTCCCACGCTCAGGGACTGCTAGCTAGGCTCCTCAGTCAGGACGCTATGCGTAGCTCCCTCCAGTCGGGATGCGTAGCTAGCTGCTGCTGCCATGTCCAGGGGAATCGACTGCTAGCATATCTGCCAGTCAGGACTGCTAGCTAGCTCCCTCCAGTCAGGACTGCTAGCTAGCTCCCTCCAGTCAGGACTGCTAGCTAGCTCCCTCCAGTCAGGACTGCTAGCTAGCTCTCTCCAGTCAGGACTGCTAGCTAGCTCTCTCCAGTCAGGACTGCTAGCTAGCTCTCTCCAGTCAGGACTGCTAGCTAGCTCTCTCCAGTCAGGACTGCTAGCTAGCTCTCTCCAGTCAGGACTGCTAGCTAGCTCTCTCCAGTCAGGACTGCTAGCTAGCTCTCTCCAGTCAGGACTGCTAGCTAGCTCTCTCCAGTCAGGACTGCTAGCTAGCTCTCTCCAGTCAGGACTGCTAGCTAGCTCTCTCCAGTCAGGACTGCTAGCTAGCTCTCTCCAGTCAGGACTGCTAGCTAGCTCTCTCCAGTCAGGACTGCTAGCTAGCTCCCTCCAGTCAGGACTGCTAGCTAGCTCTCTCCAGTCAGGACTGCTAGCTTGCTCTCTCCAGTCAGGACTGCTAGCTAGCTCTCTCCAGTCAGGACTGCTAGCTAGCTCTCTCCAGTCAGGACTGCTAGCTAGCTCTCTCCAGTCAGGACTGCTAGCTAGCTCTCTCCGGTCAGGACTGCTAGCTATCTCTCTCCCTTTGGATGCTAGCTAGCTCTCTTCAGTCAGTACTGCTACTATCTTCCTCCGTCAGGACGCTGGAGCTGCGTGCTTGCTTGCAGCGGAGGTGCTGAGCTATTGGCTCGTCCTCAGTCCAGACCTTGCTACGCGCTCTCGCTCGCGGCTCGCTCGCTCTCTCCATCAGCCACTCCTGGCGTAGCGCTGACTAGGCCAGGGACAGTTGACGTAGAGCTTAGGCGTTCTCTCCAGTCAGGACTGCTCGCGGATGTAGCCAGGATCTTGTCTTGCTCTCATCTCCAGTCAGGGCCTACGGGCTAGCTTCCTGGTTAGCCAGGAGTGTAGGCTAGCTCTCTCAGTCAGTTGGGGGATGCATTGCGCTTGGTTAGGCCAGGCTGCTTAGCTGCTCTCAGTCAGCCGACTGGGCTAGCGCTGTAGCCAGGAGTGCTAGCGCTGTAGCCAGGAGTGCTAGCGCTGTAGCCAGGAGTGCTAGCGCTGTAGCCAGGAGTGCTAGCGCTGTAGCCAGGAGTGCTAGCGCTGTAGCCAGGAGTGCTAGCGCTGTAGCCAGGAGTGCTAGCGCTGTAGCCAGGAGTGCTAGCGCTGTAGCCAGGAGTGCTAGCGCTGTAGCCAGGAGTGCTAGCGCTGTAGCCAGGAGTGCTAGCGCTGTAGCCAGGAGTGCTAGCGCTGTAGCCAGGAGTGCTAGCGCTGTAGCCAGGAGTGCTAGCGCTGTAGCCAGGACTGCTAGCGCTGTAGCCAGGACTGCTAGCGCTGTAGCCAGGAGTGCTAGCTAGCTCTCTCCAGTCAGGACTGCTAGCGCTGTAGCCAGGAGTGCTAGCGCTGTAGCCAGGAGTGCTAGCGCTGTAGCCAGGAGTGCTAGCGCTGTAGCCAGGACTGCTAGCGCTGTAGCCAGGAGTGCTAGCGCTGTAGCCAGGACTGCTAGCGCTGTAGCCAGGAGTGCCAGTGTTCTAGCCAAGATGGCATCAGTGATCCTACTGATTAGGGATCAAATGGAGGATTGGACTGAATAAATCACATCTAAAGTTTATTTGCTAATTTCACCAGCTATAACAGCACATAAACCTTCAAGAAGACAGGTGAAAGAGTCCCTCCAAAGGAGGAATGGCTGAACAAGAATTCAATTTGAGAGAATGCTTGTGTGTGTGTGATTGTGTGTTTGAAAGGGCAGCGGAGGAGATGAGGGAAGGTGGAGGATGATAAAGGGGAGGGAGAGAGAGAGCTGAGCTCTACTGACTATTAATTCACAGAGATGGAACTTTATTATTCAAATAAAGAGAGAGAGACAGAGAGAGAAAGACAGA
>BROE01000013.1:340130-352991 GCA_036571765.1 Plecoglossus altivelis | reverse complement strand
CCACAACACATCCACACACACCCACACACACACACACACACACATTACACACACACACACACACACACACACACATGGACCGTCCAGCAGCCATCACACACACACGAGACCCACGACATGCACACACACACGACACAAAACACAACTGCACGAGCACACACACAAACACACACCAAGTTCCTCACTTAAAGACTACAGCATACGTTCAAGGCCACGCTCACACATATGGTCACAGTGTAATAGCTTGTGCGTTATGAGATGTGTTTGAGGTGATTACATGAGCAAACCTGACTTCCATGAAATGGCTGATGGGAGATGGAAAACAGATTAGGGCCAGAAATGGAGATGGACGATTTACAGAGGAGAGAAGAGATGGAGGAGAGGAGAGAGAAGAGAGGTGGAGGAGAGGAGAGAGAAGAGAGGTGGAGGAGAGGAGAGAGGGAGAGAAGAGAAGTGGTAGAGGAGAGATGGAGAGGAGGGATGGAGGAGAGAGGGAGAGAAGAGAAGTGGTAGAGGAGAGATGGAGAGGAGGGATGGAGGAGAGGAGAGGTGGAGAGGAGAGATGGAGAAAAGAGATGGAGGAGAGGAGAGAGGGAGAGAAGAGATGGAGAGGAGGGATGGAGTAGAGGAGGGATGGAGAGGAGAGATGGAGAAAAGAGATGGAGGAGAGGAGAGAGGGAGAGAAGAGGTAGAGGAGAGATGGAGAGGAGGGATGGAGTAGAGGAGGGGTGGAGGAGAGATGGAGGAGAGGAGAGATGGAGGACAGATGGAGGAGAGGAGAGATGGAGGAGAGGAGAGATGGAGGAGAGATGGAGGAGAGGAGAGATGGAGGACAGGAGAGACGGAGGAGAGGAGAGATGGAGGAGAGATGGAGGACAGGATAGGTGGAGGAGAGATGGAGGAGAGGAGGCCTGCAGTACACATACAGAACAACATTCAGTAGCAGGAGAGGAACACAGTCCACAGCACAGCAAAACAGCCGCACAGCAAAACAGCCGCACAGCAAAACAGCCACACAGCACAGTGTTGTGTGCGTGCGTGCATGATGTGTGTGTGTATGTGTGTGTGTGCATGATGTGTGCGTGTGTGTGTTGTGTGCGTGTGTGTGTTGTGTGCGTGCATGATGTGTGAGTGTGTGTTGTGTGTGTGTGTTGTGTGTGTGCGTGCGTGCATGCATGATGTGTGTGTGTGTGTTGTGTGAGTGCATGATGTGTGTGTGTGTGTTGTGTGTGTGTTGTGTGTGTGTGTGCTTGTCAGACAGGCTGCAGGACAACATGACTGATGACTGTCGTCATGTTACTAGGCAGGTGAGACTGCTATCTCTGATAATGAGACTGGGCCCGACTGGATGCTATTAACTCCACTACAGAACTCAACCGCACGCAGTGAGGGTGTGTGTGTGTGTGTGTGTGTGTGTGTGTGCTGCACAATGTCACCACACACAACTTGCATGGTCTAACTTTGTCCACTTCAAGACAAACTGTCAAGAGGTTTAACACAAGTGGGAAAACAAACTTTTCAGTAACAGCTGAACATTTCCTGCCTCCTGAAGCTACAAACTCACGACAGACCTGTCTGCACAGGGAGGGGGAGGACAGGGAGGGAGGGAGGGATCGAATGGAATTGAAAACAGATTAGGGCAGAATGGAGATGGACGAGTTTACAGAGGAGAAAGAGATTGAGAGAGGATAGAAAAGAAAGCGTGAGGATGAGGAGAAGGAGAGAAGAGAAGTTGAGAGGAGAGAATGGAGAGGAGGGATGGAGGAGAGGAGGAGAGGGAAGAAGAGAAAGTGGTGAAGAGGAGAGATGGATGAGGTAGGGAATTGGAGGAGATGGAGAAGGGAGAGAAGAGAAGTGGAGACGAGAGATGGCGAGGAGGGATGGAGGAGAGAGAGGTGGAGAGGAGAGATGGAGAAAAGAGATGGAGCGAGAGGAGAGATGGAGGAGAGAATGAGGAGAGATGGAGGAGAGGTAGAGGTTGAGGAGAGATGAGGAAGAGAGGCCTGCAAGTACACATACAGAACAACATTCAGTAGCAGGAGAGGAACACAGTCCACAGCACAGCAAAACAGCTGCACAGCAAAACAGCCGCACAGCAAAACAGCCACACAGCACAGTGTTGTGTGCGTGCGAGCATGATGTGTGTGTGTATGGTGTGGTGCATGAGTGTGCGTTGTGTGTTGTTGTGTGTGTGTGTGTTGTGTCGTGCATGATTTGAGTGTGTGTTGTGTGTGTGTTGTGTGTGTGCATGCTTTGTGTTGCTGTTGTTGTGTGTGTGTTTGTGTGTGTGTGTGCTTGTTCAAGACAGGCTGCAGGACAACATGACTGATGACTGTCGTCATGTTACTAGGCAGGTGAGACTGCTATCTCTGATAATGAGACTGGGCCCGACTGGATGCTATTAACTCCACTACAGAACTCAACCGCACGCATATGAGGGTGTGTGTGTGTGTGTGTGTTGTTTGTGTGTGTGTGTGTTGTGTTGTGTGGTGCACAATCTACCACACACAACTTGCATGGTCTAACTTTGTCCACTTCAAGACAAACTGTCAAGAGGTTTAACACAAGTGGGAAAACAAACTTTTCAGTAACAGCTGAACATTTCCTGCCTCCTGAAGCTACAAACTCACGACAGACCTGTCTGCACCAGGGAGGGAGGACAGGGAGGGAGGGAGGATGGATGAGAGGTAAGGAAGATGAGGAGTGAGGGAGGGAGGGACGAGTGGGAAGGAGAGAAAGATGAGTGAGGAGAGGAAGAGGGTAGGAGGTGAGGTGAGAGGGGTGAGGTGAAAGGAAGGAGGGGTGAGGAGAGGAGAAGCGAGTGAGGTAAGGAGCGGAGAGGATTAAGGAAGGTAGAGGGTGAGTGAAAAGGCTAAGGAGGGTGAGGTGGAAGGAGCAGGTGAGTGAAAGAAGGACAGCGTGAGGGAAGGAAGGAGGGGTGAGGTGAGGGAGAGGAAAGGAGGGGTGGAGTGGAGAGAGGTGAATGAAAGAAAGAGGTGAGGTTGAGAGAGAGGTGAAGTGAAAGGAAGGAGGAGTGAGGTGAGGAAGAGGTGTAATAAAATGGGTATATGAGGGGTGAGTGAGGAGGGGTGAGGTGAAAGGAAGGAGGGGTGAGGTGAGGGAGAGGTGAGGTGAAAGGAAGGAGGGGTGAGGTGAGGGAGAGGTGAGGTGAAAGGAAGGAGGGGTGAGGTGAGGGAGAGGTGAGTGAAAGGAAGGAGGGGTAAGGTGAGGGGTTTGTCTAAAGGAAGAAAGATCTCTGTCCTCACGACTGTCCTCTACCCTTCAGGTCTGAGCCCTTAAACTTCCTCCTCCACCTCCCTCCTCCCCCAACGACCCAATCGACCAGAGCAGTCTCCAGTGATTGATTGGTGGCTGACATCTTTTATTTAGCCTGTGGGTAATTGACGCCCCCTCCTCCCAGAACAGTCCTATCACTGCCTGTTTGTTGTTCTGCCCGCTCAGAGAAGAAGGATCAATGTTGTGAGTTATGAAGTGACATGAAGATCGTAGACACCGTCTCTCAGACAAAACCCTGCCAGACACACTGTCATCTGTCACTGAGACATCGCCTCTCCTCCGCCTCCTCTCCTCCTTCTCTCCTCCCCCTCTCCTCCTTCTCCTTCTCCTCTTCTTCTGATGGGTCAGTGGTTGGGGCGTAGGGTCAGGGGTTAGGGTCAGGGCGTAGGGTCGAGGTTTAGGGTCGGGCGTAGGGTCAGGGGTTAGGGTCAGGGCGTAGGGTCGGGCGTAGGGTCGAGGGTCAGGGGTTAGGGTCGGGCGTAGGGTCGAGGGTCAGGGGTTAGGGTCGGGCGTAGGGTCGAGGGTCAGGGGTTAGGGCCAGAGCCTAAACTCTTTAGATGCAGGAACACTGAGAGGTCATGATGTGGTTGATGTCCTTAAATCCATGTGGTCTGATCTGTCTGGATTCCATCACCACTGCTGCCAGTCTACATTAAACCCCCACCAGTGTCGTTCCTGTAATGTACTCTGAAGTAAGTGGAAGAGACTGTTATTTCCAGCCTTACATGGCCATGAGCCCATTTTAAACCATGATCATTTGTTACAACCTGCTCCTGATACACTCTAAAGCCTCAGAAATACATTTTCAATCACATCACACTGGAAGAAAAATGGACCTTGCCATGGGAACGTTTTTTTTTTCTTCCCCCCAGCCAACATAACAGAAAGATCGTACAAATGTGCCTCGATTTGTACGATCTTACAAACTATGAACAACAGTGCAGGGCCAGGCAGGGCCTAACACAGTTAGGGCCATGCAGGGCCATGCAGGGCCAGGCAGCTCCTCCAGTATTAATCCCGCCTCTCAGGCGCATCTCAGCAGTTCTCCATCGGGGCGGGGGTGACCCAGATACACCACCCCCTGGTGGATGAACCAGGACACACAGCTGGCACTGTGTGTGTATGTGTGTCCTAGGACAGTGCTGGAAGGCACAGAGTAGAGCAGTGATGTATTACTGCATTCACAACTTGGCACAACTACAGAATTAACCCCGGCACTGCCAAACTCCTGCCCACATCTGCCACAACACAGACACACAGCAGTACAGCAGCACAGCAACACAGCAACACAGTAACACAGCATGTCTGTACACAGCAACATGCTGTCTGTCCAGCAACATGCTGTCTGTCCAGCAACACCATGCTGTCTGTTCACAACCCTGAAGTCATCTGATACAGACTCCACCCTGAGCATCTGTCAGGGATGCCCACTCACATAAAACAGACTACATCTATCTACAAGGAGGTAAAACATAACAGACTACATCGTCTACGAGGCGCTAAAGTCTTTCATCTTGACAACTGTCCTATCTCCTCAGGCCTCTGAAGTCCTGCCTGGCCCCTGGGGTCCTGAAAAACGTCCGCCGTCGCCGTGGCGATGAGAAGTGACGGGAAGCCTGTCAGATTTCTGAGCACCGCGTGAGACAGTGTCATCGGAGATTACAGCTCCCATCCCTCACGGCTCCACAGACACCGTGGGCCACAGGGAGCTCATCTCCCACAGGGGGGGCTGACACACGTGCAGTGACCCACGCCATGTACCGGCTGGAACCGCTGGGAGGACAGTCGCGCTTATTAATTCAGGAGGAGAGGGGACCATGGAGAAGGGAGTGGATATGGGGAGGAGGGGAGATGTAAGGAGAAGAGGAAATGTAGAGAGAGAGAGATACAGAATTGCAGCAGGACATAGCAGAGAGGTAGAGACAGAGAGTCAGAGAGCAGAGTGGTGAGGAGATTAGAGAGGTAGAGGACAGAACAGAGATGTAGAGACAGAGATGTAGAGATGTAGAGATAGAGGTCAGAGATAGGAGGGAGAGGATTAGAGAAGAGAAAGTTAGGAGATGGTTAGAGAGCAGGACAGAAGTAGTGAATGAGAGGATTGTAGAGACGAGAATGTTAGAAGAAGCAGGAGTGAGGAGTGAGAGTGTAAGAGATTAGATGTAGAGATGGTTAGGAGTAGAGATGTAGTAGATAGAAATGTAGAGATAGTAGAATGTAGGAGAGTATAGAGATAAGATTAGAGATAGGCATGGTAGAGATGGATTAGAGATAGCATGTAGGGAGGCTACTAACCATGGTCCAGTCTAAAATAATCATGTCCACCTGTGTCCACTGGCAGGGCTCACGATGCGCGCGTGCGCCCGACCGTCTGCCGCCAGCTGTTGGACCTGGGAGAGCCACAAACACGACAGCAGATGAAGCCCGGACAACACATCAGGATGAACCACAACAGCACACGATCGAGCCCTGAACGCGACGAACACACGACGGTAGGAACCACGAACACACAGCATGAGACCACAAACACACAGCATAACACAACACACACGATGAACGCACAGACAGACACACATGAACGCACAACACGACACGATGATCACAACAGCAGACGACGGATGAACCACAACACACCAACGAGAACCACAGCGACACACAGTGAACCACAACACAGCACGATGCAGCCCTGCGAACCACAGACGTACGGACACGAATCACCGCTAACCACAACGAGCACAGCAATAGCCCGGCTGAACCACAACACACACATCTATACAGACCAGGGGGAGGTAGACCGGCTACCTCCCCCCTGGTCTACCTCCTCTCCCCCCTAAAGAATTCTGAGGGAAACACTGTTCTACGCTCATTTTAAAAGCGGTAAAAAGTGTGTAAATATTTATACCTCCATACACACGTATATATGTACATATATTTACACACATAAATATCCATGTACACACTGCTCACAGTATGGTCATTACATAGGTAATTCAATTTGAATTCATTTAGGTTACTATTTGATCTAAAGTGAGATATAGTCCATTTGAATTTACAGACACAGGGACCCTCAAACTCAGCTCTGAGTGTGTGTGTTCTTGTGCAGTGTGGGTCTACAGTAAGCCGTGTGGTTATGTTGTCAGGTTGTTGGGGGAGGTCCAGGGGGCGGGGGGGTGAGGGGAGAGCAGCTGGGTGTGTAACATCATCCTTACTGTCTGCTAAACCCGAATCCAATCTCTCGAAGTATTCGCGGGATTATCATGACAGCTAATGGGTGGACCAGGGACAGAACCAAGTTACTCACTGGTCCAGAGTGCATTTTGCGTCAGGTGATCGGCCTAGTCTCTCTTCGGGCCAGCCGTCCTGCTCGGGGCGTGCTATCCCGGGTCTAGCCGAGTCTCTCTCGTACATTGCCCCTTCACAAGAGGAGAAACTGAATCTCAGTTATTGTGGGCTGGTGGTAAATTTATGAGGAGCGAAATGGTCAGGGGCTCAGGGAGGAGGAGGGGGGAGCACACACACACACACACGCACGCACGCACGCACACACACACACACACACACACACACACACACACATCACACTGGCTGAAACTGAGGCAGAGGTGGGGGTTAAGGCTGGCTGTGGTGGTAGAGGCTGGGACTGAGGCTGGCTGTGGTGGTAAAGGCTGGCTGTGGTGGTAGAGGCTGGCTGTGGTGGTAGAGGCTGGCTGTGGTGGTAGAGGCTGGGATTAAGGCTGGCTGTGGTGGTAGAGGCTGGGACAGAGGCTGGGGTTAAGGCTGGCTGTGGTGGTAGAGGCTGGGGTTAAGGCTGGCTGTGGTGGTAGAGGCTGGGATTAAGGCTGGCTGTGGTGGTAGAGGCTGGGATTAAGGCTGGCTGTGGTGGTAGAGGCTGGCTGTGGTGGTAGAGGCTGGCTGGGGTGGTAGAGGCTGGGGTTAAGGCTGGCTGTGGTGGTAGAGGCTGGCTGTGGTGGTAGAGGCTGGGGTTAAGGCTGGCTGTGGTGGTAGAGGCTGGGACAGAGGCAGGGAGGAGGTCTGTCTCCCAGGCCTTCTGTCCCACAGAGAGGCAGCAGGGTGGAAAATGAAGTCGTTCCTTGTTCCGCTGGTCCTGTTGTTTTGCTTATAGGCTCATAATAACCATAACACTAACAGCCATCATAATGGGAGGTGTGTCCACAGGAACAGCAGGTTCCTGGACTGGCAGAGCACTGGCCCCCAGCAGGGGTAGATGATGTGTGTGTGTACGTGACAGCCTGTGTGTTTATATGTATATGCTAAGGTATATTTATATGTGTGTGTGCATGTGTGTCACTGTGTGTGTGTGTGTGTGTGCGCGTCACTGTGTGTGGGTGTGCGTGACTGTGTGTGTGTGTGTGTGCGTGTGCGTACGTGACAGCCTGTGTGTTCATATGTATATGCTAAGGTATATTTATATATGTGTGTGTGTGTGAGCGTGCGTGTCACTGTGTGTGTGTGTGCGTCACTGTGTGTGTGTGTGTCACTGTGTGTGTGTGTGTGTGTGTGTGTGTGTGTGTCACTGTGCCTGTAAGAGTCTCCTGTCTCTTAGCTTCCCCCCAACCCTCCAACAGTTATGTTGTTATATTCTGCATGTTTTCCAGGGTAACCATGACTACCTGTCTCACCTGACTATGTCCATGGCCTGGTAGATGATCTCTGATTGGTCGACTCCGATCACCTTCTTGGCCCCAGCTCTGGCGGCAAACATGGAGAGAATGCCAGTGCCACAGCCCAGATCCAGCACCACCTAGAGGACAGCAGGGGGATAGCAGGCCTGTCACTACACAGGGATGGACCAGGAGAGACCAGAGAGGAGGTGGGGAGGCAAGGAGAGACCAGAGAGGAGGTGGGGAGACCAGCAGGAAGGAGGAGGAGAGACCAGGAGAGACCAGAGAGGAGGAGGGGAGACCAGGAGAGACCAGTGAGGAGGTGGGGAGACAAGGAGAGACCAGTGAGGAGGTAGGGAGACCAGCAGGGAGGAGGAGGAGAGACCAGCAGGGAGGAGGGGAGACCAGAGAGGAGGTGGGGACACCAGTGAGGAGGTAGGGAGACCAGGAGAGACTAGTGAGGAGGTGGGGAGACCAGCAGGGAGGAGAAGGGCCAGCCTCCAGGAGAACAGCAGTATGGTAGGAGAGCTGCTGACGCTGAGGCCAAGGAGGCGAGGCTGGGGAGGTGAGCGCCGGGGAGGCGAGGCTGAGGAGGTGAGGCTGGGGAGGTGAGGCTGGGGAGGTGAAGCCAGGGAGGCGAGGCTGGAGAGCGAGCGCTGGGAGGTGGACAGGCCGGGAGGAGACATGGCCGGCAGGTGGAGGCCAGAAGTGAGGCTGGGGGAGGGTGAGGCTGGGAGGCGAGGCTGGGGAGTGAGGCTGGGAGGTGAGCTGGGAGGTTGAAGCAAGAGAGAGTCTGCTTGAGGCTGGGCCGGTGAGGCTGAGCGAGTGAAGCCAGTAGGCGAGCTGGACGAGCGCCTGAGGGTGCGGGAACTCAGTTTTTGGGTGTGGAGCGGATGTTGGCCAGGGAATTTGACACAGCGAAGGAAGGAGCCGTTCGCCTCAGATCACATAGTACATAGCTTCCACAACAGAGTACCTACAGCTATTGCATCCAGACTGCCAGTCATCTGACACTCGCCTGATCGTTTGGAATCAAGCACGCAGCCCGTGCGCCGTGCTGCTCTAGCTATCCATTCCCCCCTTCCTCGTCAATATACGGATCGCCCCCCTCACCCCCGCCTCTCGCCGTTCCCTCCTTCCGCCTGACAACACGGCTCTTACCCATAGCTTCCCTCACCCCCTCGCCCGCCTCTCTCAATAGACACGCACGTGATTTGTCGGGACAACTGGATCCGATACTTGTGATAGAAGACAGCCACGCTCCCCCCCCCCGCACCCGGCCCCCCCCTTCTCCCTCGTCTCCCAAACCCTGTGGAACATATCTGCTGGGGTATCTTCTGGCGGTTAGATATTTCACTCCTTCCACACCTCATCCACACCTCTCACATATCGGGCAGCCTAAGTCCCTGCACCCACACTCCTCTCTGTCCCTCCCCCTCCTCTTCCCCCAGTGACAGGTTCTATATGGATGACGGTAACTTGCCGCTTCTGCTCCCTACTGACGGCACGGGCAGGGGGCCGGGACGGCAGAGGGAGGGAGGGTGCCGCTCAGCAGGTGACGGCGATTGGGGGAGGGAGGGGGTGACGGCAGGGGAGGGAGGGGGTGACGGCAGGGGGGAGGGAGGAGGGAGAGGGTGAGCACATCTTATCAGTTGTGGCCAGTATGCAGCCCAAAGACACCACAGCACGTAATAAACTCCTGAGTGGTTAAAATCAGACCTCAGCTCTGCATTAGCTACCCTCATCCGTGCACGCACACACACACACACACGCACGCACACACACACACACGCACGCACGCACGCACACACACTCTCACACACTCTCACACACACACACACACACACACACTCTCACACTCTCACACAGACGCTAGCTGCCCCCCCATTCCGCTACTCACCTTGTCTCTGAACACGTCTGGATTGAGCAGCATAAAATCCCTGTAGCTCTCCGTCCTCACCGTGTCCTGGAAACACAGAGCAGTCTGTAATCACAAAGACTGTCTAGCAGTCTGTACTATAAAGACTGTCTAGCAGTCTGTAACTATAAAGACTGTCTAGCAGTCTGTAATCACAAGGACTGCCTAGCAGTCTGTAATCACAAGGACTGTCTAGCAGTCTGTAACTATAAAGACTGTCTAGCAGTCTGTAATCACACGGACTGACTAGCAGTCTGTAACCATAGGACTGTCTAGCAGTCTGTAACCACAAGGACTGTCTAGCAGTCTGTAACTATAAAGACTGTCTAGCAGTCTGTAGCTATAAAGACTGTCTAGCAGTCTGTAGCTATAAAGACTGTCTCTCTACCTGTCTCTGTGTTTTTTACACTCTCATAATTCCTCCTGAGTGTATTTCATCATCTGTTATGCAGGCCAGCTCAGAATGTCATTACAGGGGAAGCTAGATGAAACATACAAACTCTGAACTGACCCTGGTCACTCTCCAGCCCATATGAGGTGGGGCATGACTGGCTAATTCATCTGTCAATCAAACCTCAGCCCAATTCCCAGAGCCCCCAGTCCGGTGAGATCCCGCCTTTAAACAACGGGCTGTTCTCATTGAACAGTTAAAGCTAGTTGAACAGTTAAAGTGGTGCACAAGGTCTGTCGCTGGACTTTCCGACGGACATGTTTGAGGAAATGTCAGCTTTCCTGATATCCATCAGTCTGCCGATTTAGCTGATGATCGGATTGACAAGCAGGGTTTCAGATCTGCAAACTCTGAACTGCAGCTCCACACTCTAACCTGCAGCTCCACACTCTAACCTGCAGCTCCACACTCTAACCTGCAGCTCCACACTCTAACCTGCAGCCAGGTCATCGTTCCTCAGGTCTGCAGTGTGACTCACAGGCCTTAAGGAGGATTTGCAAGACCTCTCATCACCTTCCTGAAATCTGCTCCCTCTCTGAGACCTTCCAATTAGGCCTTTGAAGTTTATTACTTATTTCTATCATTAACAGTTCGAGTGGCACCCAGCCTCCACCCCTCCTCCCTCCTCCCCCTGCCCCCCAGCCCAGCACCCCAGCCCTGCCTCCCCCCAGCCTCCCGGCTGCCCCCCAGCCCTGCCTCCCCCCAGCGCTGACTCCCCCGGCGAGCACCAGGAGATGGACTCTTTATGGCAGCTCGTAAAGACGTTTCACCGCAGCCTGACCACGTGTTTCTAACCCTCCCCAAACGCTGACGGAGTTTGGCCTGTGACGCAGGTGTTTCCCTGCACCAATCAGCCGGGGCGCTGAGACGTCTGAGCACCAATCAGCCGGGGCGCTGAGATGATGGTGGAAGCACTGCGGTAAGTACAGAGAGCTGCCCCCTCCCCCCAGCACGCACGCCTCCCCCCAGCACGCACGCCTCCCCCAAGCACGCACGCCTCCCCCAAGCACGCACGCCTCAGCACAGTGACTAACTACTTCCTCCTCTCAGATGGGGTCTGTGTGGCAGGCAGGTATGAGGGCCTTCTGATTGGTCACCTTGAGACATCATGTCATGATTCGTGTGAGGAGCCCTCAGTGCTTAGGCCTGTCTGACAGAAAAGCTGCTTTCTCCAGACACAAGCCTCAGACACAGGGAGAGCGTAACCCTGCTGAGTTTGCACCTTCAGCATGTCTTCGTGGATACTGTAGTGCCCGTAGGAGCTGAAGTACGCCTCGTCTTCATCCTCTCTGAGTTCAGCCACGGCTCCCAAGGCCCCCGGGCCCCCGCTGGGGTCCACGTTCATCACAAGGCCCTGGGCCAGGAGCCTGCAGACACACGTCCCCAAACATCACAACCAGGTTCAGCAGCACTGATCAGTGATCAGCTGAGATCAGAACTATGTACTCATTAAACAGAAGCTTTCATCCAAAGCAAGAATGGGATGGGAGGGTTAAACCAAAGGCCTCTTTGTCTGAATGCTCCGCTGCTGAGCTATATTAACCCTGGATAAACCTGGATACCAGATATGTTTAAGGAGCCCAGTGCTGAAGTGCTATAGCTGTAACATACTGTAGCTTCACAGCTGCACAGACACACTAACACAGCCTTCAGCCTAGGGCACAGCAGGGAGAGAGAGGGAGAGAGGGAGAGAGAGAGAGAGAGAGAGAGAGAGAGAGAGGGAGAGACATAGAAAGGAAGGGAGAGAAAGGAAGAGAGAGAGAGACAAAGAGAGAGAGAGAGACAAAGAGAGAGAGACAAAGAAAGAGAGAGAGACAAAGAGAGAGAGAGAGAGATATGGAGAGACAAAGAGAGAGAGAAAGGAAGAGAGAGACAGAGAGAGTGGAAGAGATGGAGAGGGAGAGAAAAGGAGAAAGACAGAGACAAACAGAGCAAGAGAATGAGCGAGAGACGAGAGCAGCATCCATCTCCCACTTCTGATCCCTCGCCTCCCTCCCTTCCTTTTCTCCTTTATGCTGCAGTGGAATTTTCCCCTGGTTGTCTCCCCTTCCTCTAAACTTTTTACCCGCTCAAAGAGATGAGTTTTTGGGTCCACCTACTCCCCCTGCTGGTCAGGAGAGACTAGTGCAGGTCTGATACTAACAACATCTGACAACTGACTGACCACCAAGATTCAGTTTAAACTTCTGATCCTTGATGTTTGTGCTACTGTCTACATGCACTATTTGTACCTGGCTTTGGATGAAAGCGACTGTTTAATGATGTATCCAGTGAGGTGTGTAACTCACTTGACTTTATGCAGGTCCTCCATGGCTCTGGCCAGGGCCTCCTCCGTCTGCTGAAGCCTCTCCTCTGTGGTCTGGCCCCCGGAGGAGGGCCCCGCCCAGACCCCCGCCCTGGGGGCCAGCCTTCCACACACCTCCTCCAGGTCTGTCAGGAGGGAGAGAGGGGGAGGGAGGAGGGTGAGGTGAGCGAGTGATGTGGGAGACAGAGAGGGGGAGAGAGAGGAAGAAAAAGCGACTATCATTATTGTAAGTACAGACAGACAGACAGACAGAACGAGAGAGAGAGAGAGA
>BROE01000013.1:314525-340064 GCA_036571765.1 Plecoglossus altivelis | reverse complement strand
AGAGAGAGACACAGAGAGACAGAGAGAGACACAGAGAGACAGAGAGAGACCGAGAGAGAGACCGAGAGAGAGTCAGAGACACAGAGAGACAGGGAGAGAGACAGGGAGAGAGTCAGAGACACAGAGAGAGAGAGAGAGATAGAGAGACAGGTAATTTACCAATCTGCAGTAAGAGGTCATCTTCCAGAGCTGGTCTTAAGAAGTCTTCACTCTCCCAGGGAGCAGTGCCTGCTTGAAGCTCTGCCAGCATCTTCCCAGCGCACCTCTGGAACAACATCTCATTTAGCACAGGCTTTCATTTAAAACACACACACAGATTACAGGACATGTACAACAGATTACAGGACATGTACAACAGATTAAAGGACATGTACAACAGATTACAGGACATGTACAACAGATTACAGGACATGTACAACAGATTACAGGACATGTACAACAGATTACAAGTGCTTAGTTTGGTTCTCACAGCACAGAGACACAAACTGCCATCTTGAAATATATCAGGGAACAACTTTGTGATGAGTCTGAAGAGGTCGCAACTTTGTTGCCAAAGTCAAAGGTGTTTTGATGGAACAGGTTTACCTACCGTTGTGCGTATGAAGTTGATCATCTTTATATAGCCATAGTCGTCTAGACCTAAACACAAACAAGTGTTGGAGGAGGTTGCCAGTCCGACAGCAAAGACAAAATTTCAGATCTGTACTCTGAAAACTAGCCATCTTAAAGACGTCTACTCTGTAAAACAGCCTGCATAAACACATGGACACTTACTGTGAGTCTTCACCACGTCTACAATGTCGACCTGATGCTCTGCTACGCAGTGTTGTAACGTGTCTGCTACAGAATTTAGAGACCTAAAAACACCCATTCAAAACATCAGCGAACCAGACATCAGCGTGCGAAGTGAACGCGTACGCTAGTTAACGAACAGCTAGTTACCTGTCACAGAACAAGCAAGTAACTTGCTGACTATTTTCGGAGTTATCTTCCATCCACTGCCACTGATCGTCGTCTTCACTGCCCGATAGTTCGGGAGTCGAGTCATCGCCAGCTCCGGTGAGATCTGTCAGTAAATAAAAGTGATTTAGACAGTGATAAGTTAGTAACCTAGCTAGAGAGCTAGCTACGACTCATCTTTAGCTAGCTTGTCTAGCTAACAAAGTCATTGTAAAGGCTGTGTGGCTTGCGAACACAGTCCACCGTTAAACATAACCTCATAATGAGGCGTCTTATCCGTTATAATTAAATCATTATTAAGATCAGATCCACATCCACGTGTACCTGAGTATTCTGCCATGACTGCGTTTCCTTGGTTGCGACCACGCTCACGCTACTTCCGGCGTAACTTCCTATAACTGCACTTCTGCTGTTCCGCCACTTGGGGTCGCCAGGTCAACACACACCATGTGCGCCACGGCCAATGTGACCGACAATACATCAACACATAACCAAACTCTGACACCCACAACATTAGCATTGCTCGACCTTTGGGATAAATAAGTGAAGAATCTTAATTTAAAGAACGATTATAACCCTTTTAAATGACTTATTCCTCACAATTTATTCATATTTTAGAATTGTTCATCGACACAGCAGTCCACATGAATGTGTATTATACACAAAGTAATCAATATCTTGTTGAAATTATTCAACATTTAAGAACAAAACAACAAATAGGTAAACATATCTGTTGGCTTTAAAGCATCATTCATGACATCATACATGACATCATACACACAGGGTCAATATACCATCAGGATTCCCTTTTCAACCATTAAAACTGAAGTTTGCAGTGAAACATTTGACAGAAACAGAGTTGCAGACAGGACAGAAAAAAATGGAAATAAATAAAATTACAATTCACACAAAGCCAATCATCGAGTGTTCATCAAGCAGCAAGATTAACAACTGACTCAATTCCATAGAGCCTGTTAACAGAATAATGGCACTTTTTGTGATTGGTCAAGAGTCCCTTTGCTGGTCATCCCCCTTACATCCAACCCCCCCCCCCCCCCCCCCCTCACTCCTGCCCCCCCCTCCACTTCCTGCCCCCCGCCCCCTCACTTCCTGGGGCTCTTCCCTCTCACTTCCGGCCCCCCCTCACTTCCTGCCCCCCACCTCACTTCCTGCCCCCCTCACTTCCTGGGGCTCTTCCCCAGCTCGTAGATGGCCTTGTTCTCCAGGATCTCTAGGGGCTGCTGGGGAGTCAGCAGGGCATTGTTCAGCATGGCCCTGGCCACCACCTGGATGGGGATGGACATCGCCGTGGGAAACACAGACGACAGCGGGCCCAGGAACTTCCTGGCTATCCACTCAGCAGGACGGCTCTCCTGGCGATCAACCAGCAGCACACTGGAGGAGGAGGAGAGACACGATGAGACGAGGAGGAGAGACAGGATGAGACGAGGAGGAGAGACAGGATGAGGGGAGGAGGAGAGACAGGATGAGGGGAGGAGGAGAGACAGGATGAGGGGAGGAGGAGAGACAGGATGAGACGAGGAGGAGGAGAGACACGATGAGAGGAGGAGGAGAGACACGATGAGGGGAGGAGGAGAGACAGGCTGAGAGGAGGAGGAGGACAGACAGGCTATGGGGAGGAGGACAGACAGGATGAGGGGAGGAGGAGAGACATGATGAGGGGAGGAGGAGAGACAGGCTGGGAAGAGGAGAGACAGGCTGGGAGGAGGAGCAGATCTGGTTCAGACCTACAGACCTCTTCACTAGAGATCTGTGGTTGATAGAACAGGTGTGGAGACACTATAGATCTGTGATTGACAGAACAGGTGTGGAGACACTATAGATCTGTGATTGATAGAACAGGTATGGAGACACTATAGATCTGTGATTGACAGAACAGGTATGGAGACACTATAGATCTGTGGTTAGAAAAAGGTTCTCAATCATATTTGGAACAAAGTTCAAGAAGGATGTGTGTGTTTTCGCAGGGCGAGCAGGTTTGCATGTAAGTCATGAGATAAGAACGTGAACAGCAAATGAGCTGGAGACTTACGCAGGTCTGTAGATGGACAACCTCTGGAAGCCCAGCCTCTCTACATCTGCCTCCACCTCACCCTGGGAAGAAGACATCAGGAGACAACAGGACACAAGAGGACACATCAAGACACAACAGGACACATGCTACAACAACCTTCACATCACTTCAGTACAGGCATCTCATTACATCTGTAATCACTGTTACCTCTGATGTCTGTGTGCATGTCTGTCTGCCTGTGTGTGTGCATGTCTGTCTGCCTGCGTGTGCATGTCTGTCTGCCTGCGTGTGTGTGCATGTCTGTCTGCCTGTGTGCGCATGTCTGTCTGTCTGCCTGAGTGTGTGTGTGTGTGTGCATGTCTGTCTGCCTGTCTGTCTGTGTGTGTGTGGTGAGCAGATGACACCAGTACCTTGACTCTGAGGTAGAGGAAGCCGCTGGTCTTGTCAGCTCCTTTGGACGACTCGAGGTGAAAGTCGGAGCAGCCTCCGGCCTTGGCCAACTCAGCAGCCTTCAGAACGTAGTCATGATCAACTCGTATGAACCCCTCCTGAAACCACACCCCCATGGGTCTTAGAACACTTTCTCTCACTTTTTAAAAGCTACGTCCTTAGAACAGATCATCTCAGTGTGAGCGCAGACGATGGCACAGCAGATGAGCTCTGATGTGTGTTTTAGGAGAGACATTAAGGCTCTGATGTGTGTTTTAGGAGAGACATTAAGGACATCCTCTTACTGTCCCAGCTTTAGCCTTGGTGGTTCCTAGACAGCAGAACCCAACATCATGTCCCTGGAAAGCTGCTGCATAGTCCTCCAGCTTCTCAAAGTCCACCACTTCCTGTACCTGAGGGAGAGGCGGACACTCAGAACACACCTGCAGCACTCCCTATTAAGGACACCTTACCCTAAACTACCTGTATTACAAAGGTACAGGGATGGGTACAGCTCAGTGGTAGAACATGGAGATGAGTACAGCTCAGTGGTAGAACATGTGGTTGGGTACAGCTAAGTGGTAGAACATGGGGATGGGTACAGCTAAGTGGTAGAACATGGGGATGGGTACATCTAGATGAATAGGGCGTTTGACTGAAGATCAAAATGTCACCGATTCATATGGTCGCTTTAAACAACGGCATTTGCTCAATAACATTCAAATAAATGTGATGATCACCTGAGTTACTCACCAGGTTTACATGTTCACCTGTTACTCACCAGGTTTTCGTAGTTTTTGTCCTCCAAGGTGAGCTGGCGTCTTCCAATAAGACTGATCTTGGAGAAGATATTTCGCTGGACGAGTTCTTGCAGTAAAACCTTGCCCGTCTCTCCGGAGGCGCCGAGAATAAAACAACTTCGATTCTTCTGTCTAAAACTGTCTTCCACAGCAGTCATATCTACCGCCATCCTGTGTAACAACACGATCATATTGCTCCTAAAAGGTTCTAATTTTGATCTGATTAAGTTAACAAGAAACATTGCATACCTGTTGCCTTATTTAATATGTTCATATAACCAATACTAGGCTGGCTAAAATTGATAGATTGTAGGGCGAAAGCAAGATTTTACAGCGCTTAAATATAACTTCTAACTAGCTGGAATGATAGAGAGAAACTCGGGGTGTAAGGACACAGCCAGCAGGTCCTTCTACTCCCGGTCTACTCTGACGGTTTCCTGGTCTATCGATGCACGTTGGGCGTTTACGCAACTCAAACTTTCTAATTAGCTAGCTAGTTAACGTTAGCAGTTGCAGCTAGCTAGAGTAAAGTTACATTGGTTACACTGGCGTTTATACCAAGATGGTTAGCTAACGTTAGCATCGTTCATTTTTCTCTCATTTTACCTGCTATACACAGTCGTTTGGGAACTTTCCAGGTGATGTAAAACAGCTGCAACTACGACGATCACACCTGCAAGGACGCTAAACGCTTTGCCAAACCTGCTGTAGCTTTCCGACGGATTCATATCCGACCTGAAACAGCCGTCAGGTATCCATGGAACATCTCTTCTTCTGGGCTTATTGGAATATCTTAAAGGTGCTTTATCGCCCCCTAGTGACTTGGGTTGGCCTCTACAGGGTGGTGACCAATGGGGATTGAGAATGATCTCCCTCCTGAGATCCCTAGTTCTGTGAACCAATAGGGTTCAGGTATAAACTCTCTCGTGAAGCCCCGTAAACCAATTGGATTTTAACATCAGTGGAATCGCTGATCTGAATGTCTGATGTCAATTCAACTTTACCTGAACTAACGATAAACGTTAACACAAAGCTGGCTATATAAAACACAACTAATGGGAATTGATAAGAGGTCCAGTGTGTTAAAATATGAAAAAAATGAGGTATCTTGATTCATTTACTAGCTAACTTGCGTCGGAAACACTGAAAATAAATGGAGTTGAACGTTGGGAATATACAACGTTTGGAAATGTAGTTCGCTGATGACGCGTTACTTTCGCATTCTTCTATTAAAGTCTATGGAAGTGTCGCTTTTGTCTTTTTACATGGTTATATATATAGTTATATATATATAGTTATATATATAACTATATATATATATGTATATCTATCGTTTTTCGACCGTTTTAGGCGCTACCACCTGCGAGTCCTACACATAATGTCAGTTAATAGGACAAGTACTATGCATTCCTTAACCAGCGGTAGCGATAACCCCTTCACGATAGGGGCCCGAGGAGAGAGGTCCACTTCTGGAGACAAACATGATTAGGACCGATCGACTGCAGAGGGCAGTGCCGCGTTTCATTCTTACCCTTGAATATGTACATTTAGTCAACTTGATCTGTTTTGTTTCTTTAAAAAATTGTTTGTCCGTCTTTAAAGAAATTGGAAAAGGGAAGAGCCTTCAAACTCTAAATGACGTGAGATGTATTTGTTTTAACACTTGTATGTAATGCATTTAGGGTTATAAGTTTAAAACATATTTTCTTATTTGGTTTCTTGTAAGAATTTAACAACAATATTAATGAAGACAATTATACATAATAATGAGAAAGTTTTCCCTTTATCATTTCCCAATCACTTATCAATTTCTCTGAATTTCAAATTCAGCTTTAAACTTGCTGCTCGCTCTCCACAAGTTCTTCACCTGTTGTCTTCTGAAGACAAAAACACAAGTGGTTCACACGCTGAGATACACACACACACACACACACACACACGAGAGCACACCACACACACACACGAGCACACACACAGGGAGGTCACACACTGAGATACACACACACACACACACACACAGGGGGTTCACACACTGAGATACACACACACAGGGGTTTCACACACTAAGATATACACACACACACACTTACACACACACACACACGCAGGGGTTTCACACACTGAGATACACACACACATACTCACACACACACACATACTTACACCACACACATACTCACACACACATATACTCACATTCACACTCACACACACACACACACACACACACACACACACACCACACACACAACACAGACACAAACACAAACAAACAAACAAAAACACACACACACAACTCACACACACACATACTCACACAACACACACACACACACACCACACACACACTGCTGGCTGTTTCTTTGAGGCCTGTTTACTGTTCTCCAGAATAACAGCCTTCAGTTATATTTGATTAATTTCACTCACATTTAGTTTTTTTCTTGTTACATTTCTTATCTAAATCCACTTAAAGCCACATCTCAGCTAGTAGACACAGTGTAAAGTAACATCTCAGCTAGCAGACACAGTGTAAAGAAACATCTCAGCTAGCAGCCACAGTGTAAGTAACCACATCTCAGCTAGCAGGCACAGTGTAAAGTAACCACATCTCCGCTAGCAGACACAGTGTAAAATAGCATCTCAGCTACCAGACACAACATAAAGTAACCACATCTCAACTACAAGACGCAGTGTAAAGTAACCACATCTCAGCTACCAGACACAGTGTAAAGTAAACACATCTCAGACCCACTGGAACACAGTGTAAAGTAACATCTAAGACACTAGACACAGTGTAAAGTAACATCTCAGACACTGGACACAGTGTAAAGTAACATATCAATTACCAGACAGTGTAAAGTAACAACATCTCAGCTACCAGACAATGTAAAGTAACATCTCAGCTCCCAGTCCAGGTACCTGTTCAACACCTGTCTGAAGTCTCAGGGTCTGAACTCAGATCACGGGAGCACTCTCAAACTGTTGCCACAGCTGTGAAAATGACATGGTTCAGCATTGTCAGAGAATGTCATGTGTTTAGAAAACACAGCCGGTTGTGCCTGCTTTGATTACATTGATTACATTATTATTATTATTATGAATACAGACGACTTTAAGATGTCTGTGCTTTCATAACGTAGGACTCCTCAGTAACATGTGTGCGTCATGTAAATCAATCAGCTGCTTCAAAAAAACATGTTGCTTATCTCCAGATCTCCTACAGTTTTCATGAACTAAAACCTCCTTCACTCAGCCAGTCACCGACACACAATGAATTCATCAACTCTCCACGATGTCACCCTCCCCCTCTGACCACACTGAGCATCGACCAAGCATCCTCCTGGAGCAGAGAGAACCAGATGATCGTTGACATACGTCAGCAGAAAGAGACAGAAAGAGAGGAGGGAGAGGAGAGAGAGCACAAGGTGGAGAGAAGAGGCACTCCACTGAAACGAAATGTCGTCTCTTTTGTTCCTAAGCCATGGGTGCTAATTGGAGCTAGCCGCAGGGGGTCCCCCCCCCTGCTGGGAGCTTGCTGAGCTCCTGTCTGTCTCACCTGTGGAGTCATTATCTCCCCCATCGATCAGACAGGAAGCCAGCGGAGGAGGCCCAGGCCTGTGTCGCAGTGTGCGTGTCAGAAACGTGGTTCAATTTCCTTTCAGAGCCTCACGGCTGGGAACAGACATGCTGAGGTCAATGGTTACTTAAAAGGATCTTATGGATCACAGAGACTGTTCTTCTGGGTCCAGTCAGAAGACCTTTAGATGATTTGTAAGTGTTAATGACAGAGGGAACTGGACTGTTTAAATGTGTGATTAATTAGCCGTGTTGCTATCTTTTATTTCCTACTTTACGCAAATGAAGTATTTAAGATTCTTTCCTTTTTCCATAGGGTACAGTGTGTTGTTTACATGTCTGTGTTTCATGTTTGGACACAGACAGACACTCTTTCATGTATGTATATTCACACACACACACACACACACACACACTCACACACGCCCACTTACACACACCCACTCACACACACCCACTCATACACTCAGCTTACAGCTTAGGTCCACAGGCCCAGGAGTGTGATGCTAATGATGGTAATTAATGAACCCTGACAGCACAATCTGCTGCCTATTGTCTCCCAATCAGCTGCCTCCTCTCCCTGGACACTCACTCTGAAGGACTGTCTGGGGTCAGCAAGGTGGGGGTGTGAGTGTGTGTCTGTGTTTGTGTGAGTGTCTGTGTGTGTGTCTGTGTGTGTGTGTGAGTGTCAGTGTGTGTGTCAGTGTGTCTGCGAGTGTCAGTGTGTGTGTGTGTGTGTGTGTGAGTGTCAGTGTGTGTGTCAGTGTGTCTGCGAGTGTCAGTGTGTGTGTGTGAGTGTCTGTGTGTGAGTGTACGTGTGTGTGTCTGTGTGTGTGTCAGTGTGTGTGCCAGTGTCTGTGTGTGCGAGTGTCAGTGTGTGTGAGTGTCTGTGTGTGTGTGTGTGTCAGTGTCTGTGTGTGGGTGTGTGTGTGTGTGTGTTGGGGGGGGTGATGTGGGGATTAGATCAGAGTGACGATCACATTAAGATACAGTTTGATGTTAATACGCGCCACAAGTCCCAGTGGTCTTGAGTCTGTGTGTTCATGTGTGTGTGTTCATGTGTGTGTGTTCATGTGTGTGTGTTCATGTGTGTGTGTTCATGTGTGTGTGTTCATGTGTGTGTGTTCATTTAGGATCTCGTATTTCCATACAAATTAATCCCCATTTTATTTTCAGAGATTGAGCCTCTTTAATGAAGCTAAATTCTGCCTCCTTTCTGTTATCTTACAAAGATTTATTTTTAAAAAAAACATTTTCCCACCATGTGAGATTTTACAAATGAGTTAAAGATACTTTTTTATATTTGTGAAAGCTGTAACAAAGTAAATGTGAACAAGTTTTTTAGCTATCCAGAGATGAAACACAGAAAGCAGGTTTCCACAAGAGTGTCACATGATCCATCCTGGGTGTCTAGACCGACTGAAGAGGCCCCAGATGTAGCTCTACTGATTGGCTAAAAGGTGCGAAACAATAGCAGGACTCCAGAACCATCCTGCCTCTTTCTTAAGGGGCTCAGACCTCAGGCTAAAGGCCTCACAATGCTCCCAAGCTCAGCTGAGTATCAATGCAGCTCTGAGCAGATCTCTAGCCACATACCCAGAGCCTTAGCAGCAGTGAGATCTGCCTCTCCTGGCCAGGGAAACAATAAGATCTTTAAACGAGCAAACAGCTTAGAGCAGCTTTCACCAGGACGTCCAGGAGAGCAGGGGCCCTGCAGACTCACAGCAGGGAGGAAACACTACTGGGACAAACACCACATCTGCTCAGACCTGGGAGAGACAGAGAGAGAGACAGAGAGACAGAGAGAGAGAGAGAGAGAGAGAGAGAGAGAGATGGAGAGATAGAGTGAGAGAGAGACAGAGAGAGACAGAGAGAGAGAGACAGAGACAGAAACAGAGACAGAGTGAGAGAGAGAGAGACAGACAGAGAGAGAGAGAGAGACAGAGAGAGATGGAGAGAGACAGAGAGAGAGAGAGACAGAGAGAGAGATGAAGACAGAAGAGAGACAGAGTGACGAGAGAGAGAGAGAGAGAGGACAGAGAGAGAGGACAGATAGAGAGAAAGAGACAGTGAGAGAGACAGCACGCCTGTGAAGGAGAGAGGCCAGAGACAGAGAGAGAGGTACAGAGGACAGAGATATAGGCAGAGAGAGAGACAGGGCGAGACGCAGAGAGAGAGAGACATTGCGACGAGAGAGAGAGAGCACAAAAGAGAGAGAGAGACAGAGAACAAAGAGAGAGAGAGACAGAGAGAGAGTAAAAGAAAGACTAGAGTGTGTGGGAGAGTGAGAGAGAATGTGATAGTGTTAGAGAGTGTGAGACAGTGTAAGAGAGTGTGAGACAGTGTGATAGAGAGAGAGAGAGTGAGAGACACTGAGAAAGAGAGAGAAAAGGTGTGTGTGCCTGAGAAGAGAGAAAGAGCGAGTGTGTGTGAGAGAGAAAGTGTGTTTGAGATAGATAGATAGATACAGACAGCCAGAGAGAGAGAGAGAAAGTGTGTGTGTGCTGTGGGTGTGCTGTGTGTGTGTGTTTGTTTGTTTGAAAGTGTGTGTGTGTGAGAGAGAGAGAGATAAAGTGTGTGTGTGAATGCATGAGAGAGAGTGTGTGTGAAAAAACTAAGACAGAGAGAGATACTGTGTGTGTGTGTGAGAGAGAGATAAAGTGTGTGTGTGTGAGAGGAGGAGAGTTTGTTGTGTGGTGAAGAGCAGATGGATGATGATAAAGTTGCCTTTGTAGCTTGACGATGGTGTGAGAGAGAGAGTGTGTGGGTTAGAGAATATAGTGTGTGTGTGTGTGAAGAAAAGAAAATGTGTGTGTGTGATGGAGAGAAAGTGATGTGTGTGTGTGTGTGAGAGAGAGAGTGTGTGTATGTGTTAATCTTTGTCGCACTTGTTGTTGCCGCGACGTGTATATACTTGTTATATCGGCCAGATGAGAACAGAAATCCCCTCCATATTCTGTGAACGAAATGTCAAAAGAGGACATCAGCTGATGGATGCTGGCTCTGGCTCTGTATGAGGACATGAGGAGAGAGGTCTGTCAGTATGCAGGATGAGATGTGCTGTCCTGTCCTGCTGTCCTGTTGTCCTGCTGTCCTGCTGTCCTTCTGTCCTGCTGTCCTGCTGTCCTTCTGTCCTGCTGTCCTGCTGTCCTGTCCTGCTGTCCTGTCCTGCTGTCCTGTCCTGCTGTCCTGCTGTACAGTCCTGCTGTACTGTCCTGCCTGCCTGCCTTGGCTTGTCCTTTTGTCTGTCCTTCTGTCTGTCCTGCTGTCTGTTCTGCTGTCCTGTCCTGCTGTCCTGTCCTGCTGTCCTGCTGTCCTGCTGTCCTGCTGTCCTGCTGTCCTGCTGTCCTGCTGTCCTGCTGTCCTGCTGTCCTGTCTGCTAGCCTGGTGCCTGGTCCTGCTGTCCTGTCCTGCTGTCCTGTCCTGCTGTCCTGCTGTCCTGATGTCCTGCTGTCCTGCTGTCCTGCTGTCCTGCTGTCCTGTCCTGTCTTGATGTCCTGACCTGCAGTCAAGCTGTTACTTGACTAAAAGCAGATAGTGTTCTACTATCCCACCAGAGGGTAGTAGCTTGTTCAGTTGTATGCTCGACATACTTGTTCTGAGGTAAACAACTGGAACAGGCTTGGCTGGTTCACAGCTTGTTAGCTTGTGAGATTCTGCAGATGTGGAAAGGCAACATTAGGAGAAATGTTGGAACTTTCCAAATAAAACTCCAGGCGCTAAATGGATGACAGAAGCAGAGTTTCTTGTGCACTTAAATGGGTTCCTGCTTCCGTTTTTAACAATTATGATCATAAAACTTTTTTATCCTAAGTTTCACCTTGGTTACTAAAGGTCCTGTTGGAGTCTTCAAATGGAAACGCCTGGATGTACTCTTAGAAAAACGGCCACATATGAAACCCCAGGCAATAACTAACCAACCATGCATGCACTAACCATGCATGCATGTACTAACCATGCATGCATGTACTAACCACGCATGCATGTACTAACCACGCATGCATGTACTAACCACGCATGCATGTACTAACCACGCATGCATGTACTAACCACGCATGCATATACTAACCACGCATGCATGTACTAACCACGCATGCATATACTAACCACGCATGCATATACTAACCACGCATGCATATACTAACCACGCATGCATGTACTAACCACGCATGCATGTACTAACCACGCATGCATGTACTAAGCACGCATGCATATACTAACCACGCATGCATGTACTAACCATGCATGCATGTACTAACCACGCATGCATGTACTAACCACGCATGCATGTACTAACCATGCATGCATGTACTAACCACGCATGCATGTACTAACCACGCATGCATATACTAACCACGCATGCATATACTAACCACGCATGCATGTACTAACCATGCATGCATGTACTAACCACGCATGCATGTACTAACCACGCATGCATGTACTAACCATGCATGCATGCACTAACCATGCATGCATGCACTAACCATGCATGCATGCACTAACCATGCATGCATGCACTAACCACGCGTGCAAGAACAGCCTTCAATTTACTTTGGGTATGTCTTTTTAAAGTATTTTGTCATCTGACAGGATTGAGAACGTTCTAATTTACCATCTGTCTTAATTACAAAAATAACCCTTTGTCTCAATCCGTCTGGCTCAAACCTTTCCGATCAGTAAGACAAGACTAGACAAGACATTTTCCCAGGAGAGCAGTAGTGAGAGAACAGTTGATGTTTTGTGGCTGTGTGAAGGAACAGCAACACTAAAGCTTCTTAGGGGACGTGTGTGTTTGGCTTTGAGTTTTCTCTGGTCAATCTGTTTGCTGTTTTAAATCTCCCCTTTGTGGCAAGAGAAGATGGGACCACCGACAGCCCCAACACAGGCTCTGAGCATGTCAGCCAACTAACCTTTACTCTCTCTTGAGTGCGTGTGTGTGTGGGTGGTTGTCTTTCGTGTAGTTGGTTGTGTGTGTGGGTGTGTGTAAGTGTGTACCTTTCCCTACATCGAAAACACACTAATGGGTACCACTCCACCAGTGAACCAAGTTCTGTCTGATCTGTATATCTTTCTTATACTCTCTATACCACACACACACATACACACATACACACACCACACACAGACACACAAACATACACAGACACAAACATACACATATACATATACATTTACATACATACATACATGACATACGAACACACATACACACACACACACCACACACACATACACACCATACATATGCATACATACATACACACACACAGACACACACACACACACACACACACATTGACCATAATCATAATTGAATCGTTCAATCTTGTATAATTTCATGTGTGTGAATATGTTGTTTGGGCTGCTTGTCCTGTAAATACCTCCCAAGCCAGTCCTCTCTGACTCCTCTCCTGTTCTGTTCCCAAGCTAGTCCTCTCTGACTCCTCTCCTGTTCTGTTCCCAAGCCAGCCCTCACCAGCCTCTCTGACCCCTCTCCTGTTCTGCGCTCCCCCCTGCCCCCCATGCCCCCCCCCTGCCCCCCCGTGATACCAGCAGCTCCGTGAGCGGAGTGAAAGCTCCAGGCAGGCGGATCATGTTGGACCCACCACAGAACACAGAGACCTCCCTGCCGATGAGCAAACAGCACTACAAATGGCAGAGCCGGCCACACAATCATCGGCTGAATGGAAGCTAATTAGCTGGAGGCTAACGCCAGTTTACTAACACCTGTATTAGCGTGCTAGCTCAGCGGGGGGCCTGGGAGGGCCAACAAGTGCTAATCCTTCATAAGCCTGCTGTGCTCCTCCTCTCACCAGCATTAGCATATTATCCATTAGCTAGCAAGCTAACTCAGATCTGGAGGTTTTTACAAATAGGGGCTCTACAGGACAGAAGCAGAAAGAACAAGAGGTTATGCTGTTCTCATCTCTATGGATTTATGCATTAACGTGGACTGGTGTGTGTTGATCTCAGAGACAGAAACCCCTGTGTGTGTCAGTGAGCATCTAGTGTGTACATTTAGTGTACATTTGAGTGTTTTAGTGCTCTGTGTGTGGTAGTGATTTTAACACCTGTGTGTTTGTGGCTGTATGTGTACAGCCTGTGTGTGTGTGTGTGTGTGTGTGTGTGTGTGTGTGTGTGTGTGTGTAGGGCCTATGTGTGCGCACAGCCTGTATGTCTGTCAGAACCCTATGTGTGTGTGTGTTTGTGTGTGTGTGTGTCTGTGGCCTGTGTTTGTGTACAGCCTGTGTGTGTGTGTCTTCAGTCTGCGTGTGTGCGTGTGTAGGGCCCATGTGTGTCTTCAGCCTGTGTGTCTACGAGAACCCTATGTGTGTGTGTGTGTGTGTGTGTGTGTGTACGGCCTGTGAGTGTGTACGGTCTGTGTGTCTGCGAGAGACCCCTATGTGTATCTAAAGGATAAGCTGAGCATTAACATGATGACTGGACTGACTACATTCCTCTGCTGGTGATGTGGAACTGGGCCCATTAACGAACTGTGTTTACCCAGCAGCGCTCTGATCCTGTCTCCTTCCTTGCATCCAGACCCCCTCTGCCTTTGTGACAGAGCAGAGACAGAGGATGAAGGGATCCCCAGATAAAGAGGAGGACAGAGAGGAGCTTTGACGCTGAGATCAGGCTGCTCGGGAGATTCTGTACCAAACTAATCAGGATGTGTCAACACAGAGCTGCCAGGCCTTGCTGCAGGACCAGAGAGGCTCAGCCTCAAGTGGGGATTGAGAGAGACGCCTCTGGACCACACTCAGTCTGTCTGATCACAGCAGAGACAGCCCTGCCGCCTACAACACATCCACAAGGAGACAGATTAACATTTGCTGTTAACACTTTAAAAAAGATGTGCTTAATTTCAGAAGGAATATTGTATGTGGGATTGCGTGCTGTTTGTGTGTGTGTGTTTGTCTTTGCGTGTTTCAAATCGAATCATGACATGTTTTTTCTGAGTTTTTTTACAAGACACAAAAGGATTCAAACTGAAACCTGACTAACCCTAGACTGAAACCTGAGACCAGCCTGAACGACCAGCGTCAGGGTCACCTGGCGACCAGCGTCAGGGTCACCTGGCGACCAGCTCCAGGGTCACCTGGCGACCAGCAGCAGGGTCACCTGGCAACCAGCAGCAGGGTCACCTGGCAACCAGCGTCAGGGTCACCTGGCGACCAGCGTCAGGGTCACCTGGCGACCAGCTCCAGGGTCACCTGGCGACCAGCGTCAGGGTCACCTGGCGACCAGCATCAGGGTCACCTGGCGACCAGCAGCAGGGTCACCTGGCGACCAGCAGCAGGGTCACCTGGCGACCAGCAGCAGGGTCACCTGGCGACCAGCAGCAGGGTCACCTGGCGACCAGCAGCAGGGTCACCTGGCGACCAGCAGCAGGGTCACCTGGCGACCAGCAGCAGGGTCACCTGGCGACCAGCAGCAGGGTCACCTGGCGACCAGCAGCAGGGTCACCTGGCGACCAGCAGCAGGGTCACCTGGCGACCAGCAGCAGGGTCACCTGGCGACCAGCAGCAGGGTCACCTGGCGACCAGCAGCAGGGTCACCTGGCGACCAGCAGCAGGGTCACCTGAGCAGTCAGTGTCCCTCCTCTGGAAGAGGTTGGTGTTACTCAAGAAAAATGAAAGACTGATGGAAATACATACCTCTACCCTGATGTTTGAATTCATCGATATCAAGCATGTTTCCCTCAGAGAACTAGGAGCAACTCAGGTGCTGGTCACCTGGCAACCAGCAGCAGGGTCACCTGGCAACCAGCAGCAGGGTCACCTGGCAACCAGCAGCAGGGTCACCTGGCAACCAGCGTCAGGGTCACCTGGCGACCAGCTCCAGGGTCACCTGGCGACCAGCAGCAGGGTCACCTGGCAACCAGCAGCAGGGTCACCTGGCAACCAGCGTCAGGGTCACCTGGCGACCAGCTCCAGGGTCACCTGGCGACCAGCGTCAGGGTCACCTGGCGACCAGCGTCAGGGTCACCTGGCGACCAGCGTCAGGGTCACCTGGCGACCAGCGTCAGGGTCACCTGGCGACCAGCGTCAGGGTCACCTGGCGACCAGCGTCAGGGTCACCTGGCGACCAGCGTCAGGGTCACCTGGCGACCAGCGTCAGGGTCACCTGGCGACCAGCGTCAGGGTCACCTGGCGACCAGCGTCAGGGTCACCTGGCGACCAGCGTCAGGGTCACCTGGCGACCAGCGTCAGGGTCACCTGGCAACCAGCGTCAGGGTCACCTGGCGACCAGCTCCAGGGTCACCTGGCGACCAGCATCAGGGTCACCTGGCGACCAGCAGCAGGGTCACCTGGCGACCAGCAGCAGGGTCACCTGGCGACCAGCGTCAGGGTCACCTGGCGACCAGCAGCAGGGTCACCTGGCAACCAGCTCCAGGGTCACCTGGCGACCAGCTCCAGGGTCACCTGAGCAGTCAGTGTCCCTCCTCTGGAAGAGGTTGGTGTTACTCAAGAAAAATGAAAGACTGATGGAAATACATACCTCTACCCTGATGTTTGAATTCATCGATATCAAGCATGTTTCCCTCGTATGCTAACAATAGAAATGTGCTCATTTAGCAAACGCTTTCATTCAAAACAACAAAACATGGACGGATTTGACCCAACAACCTCCTGATCTGCCATCAAAAGCTCCAACCAGCGAGATGCACTACATGTGTTCCCTGTCTCATGAGAAGAAGGGCTCAGCATGTGTACAGACCTGTCAGTCAACCGTATGTGAAACTACAGTTTCCAAGTGTGTACAGACCTGTCAGTCAACCGTGTGTGAAGCTACAGTCTCCAAGTGTGTACAGACCTGTCAGTCAGTCGTATGTGAAACTACAGTCTCCAAGTGTGTACAGACCTGTCAGTCAGCCGTGTGTGAAACTACAGTCTCCAAGTGTGTACAGACCTGTCAGTCAGCCGTGTGTGAAGCTACAGTCTCTAAGTCTGTACAGACCTGTCAGTCAGTCGTATGTGAAACTACAGTCTCTAAGTCTGCACAGACCTGTCAGTCAACCGTATGTGAAGCTACAGTCTCCAAGGACACTCTGTCACCACAGGTCACAGATCAACTCCTCTCAGAGTCTAAGTGGACATCTGATCAGATGTCACCTTCAGTTCCCTGCAGCCTGAGGCTTGTCTAACAGCCCTCACAGCCAATTACTGGCCGTGCAGGGGAGGCCTGCTTCAATAGCAGCCGCCCAGGCAGGGACAGGGTGCACATGCTACCCTGCTACACGCCCCAGCCACCAGAGACTCAGCCTAATGGGTAATCACAGGGGGGCTTATGCAGCAAATCAGCCCCGATCTGAAGAGACCTTCTGGGGATAGCTGTCCGACCAAGCCTGAGCCTGCTACCCTGGGATGGGGGGAGGGAGGGGAAGGATGGGTGGAGGGGTGGATGTGGAGGCGTTGGCAGTCGGTGGTGAGACGGTTTAAGTGGGGGTGAGGGGTGAGGAGGTGAGGTGGGGTGTGAGGGGTTGACGGTGGAGGGCATTAAAGGTGGAGGGGCAGCGGGGCTGATGGTGGTCACACAAGGAGTTGAGTTTTCACTGCGAACCAAATCTGGCTTGCGTGAACCAGCTTGGGATTCTCTGTACGTCCAATTGTTATGTGTATATGGTGATAATATGTGTATGGATTATGCGAATTGGATATTGTATGGGCATATGTTATGTTATGATGTTAGTGTATGATTTATGTGTTGTGTAATGGGATGTTTATTATTAGTAGATTTTAGGATGTATGTTGTGTTAATGATTGATGGTGTATGGAGTTATGATGTATGCGATGTTTGTGTGTGTGTGTATGGATGTTATGTGTATGGATGTTATGTGTATGGATGTTATGTGTATGGATGTTATGTGTATGGATGTTATGTGTATGGATGTAAACACTGACCTCTCCTGCTGTTAACACTCTGTAGTGTAGAGGACTGTGTTTCCACTGTACAGCCTTTCCTCTGACTGAGGGACAGATGAGCGCTGAGACTGGACTATGCCCCACATCGATCAACAATCACCCAGCCACTGAAAAATAGGACCTGATCACCTCTAATAGCCATGTTATTGATCACCAGAGGCCCTGGGGGTATGTGTAGTTTTGTGTGTTTGTGTGATGTGTGTAGAGAGTAGAAGACAGAGAGAGCGAGAATGAGGGAGAGAGAGAGACGAAAAAGGAGTTGTAGAGAGAAGAGAGAGAAAGTATGTAGAGTGAGTGAGAGTGACGCACTTGCAGCGGCGTTGGTGTGAATGGTGGAGGCAGGTGGTGTGACTAAAGTGAGAACTGGTGTGTGTGGTGGGGGAGCACGATGTTTAGCTATGGGAAGAGAGAAGGAGGAGGTGCAGGGGAGAGTACAGGGGTGCAGGCGAGAGTGAGACGAGAGAGAGTGAGGGAGGACAGACGGAGAGATGGAAGAGAAAGAGAGGTAGGGGGAAAGAGAGAAAGAGAAAAAAAAGAGAGAGAGAGGAGGAGACAGGAGGAGACAAAGGAGGACGGGAATAGAAGCAGCAGGTATGAGAGGAGGAGCGAGGGAGGGAGAAGAGGCGAGGTAGTTGGTTGTTGAGGTTGTACCAAAGTCACCAGGCGCCTTCCTAAAACCAATACCGGGCTTCCCACCACACCCACCCACCTGCTCTTCAGTATACACTCACCTTCGCACCATCTCCTCTCGACCCTGCCCCTCTCTCCTCATGGTCTCTCTCGTCTCACCTCCCCTCTCTCTCCTGTCTTCTCTCCCTCGACCGCTGCCCCCTCTCTCTCTCCCTGTCTCTTTTCCCCTGTCTCTCTCTCCCCACCCCCCCTCTCTCTCCCTGTCTTTATCTCTCCCTCAGAAAGCATTGTTAACAAAACGGTTTACAAACCTTGGCTGGTACATTATGCCTATCCGCCTCCTTCCACTGTGATTTAGGCAAATGGATTCGCATGAGAGGTGGAGACACAGAGGAGAGACAGAGGAGGAAGGACGAGTGGAAGGAGGACGGATGCAAGAAGTGAAGAGGACGGAGCTGAGGGAGGGAGGGAGTCAATGGAGAGGGGAAGGGGTTCGGAAGAAGGAACAGAGGGACGCGAGATGGAGTGACAGAGGAGAGCGAGGCGAGTAGCGAGGTGAGGGGCAATGGAGGGGAGTCATGTGAGGTAGTGAATGCATGAGGCAGACGAGACTGAGGAGAGCTTATCGAAGGACGGTATGCAGATGGACGAGCGTAGGTAGGCATTGCGTATTAGAGAAAGGGTTGGTTATACTAATTCCTCCCCCTATCCCATCAGCGCTGGTAATATTCCTTTTCTTCTTCTCCAGAGAACCAAAACATTTAAGCCCTGCTATTATTTCAGCTTTATGGCTTAGCCTACGCTGTCTCTTATCTGGGTGAGATGATTCTGGTCTTCTGGTTTAGGATATGGTTGTCCTGGTTGAGGAATGGGGTAGGATCGTATGTCTCTGGTGAGATGCGTTCTCTGGGGTGTATGGTTCTCTGGTGATCGTGTCTCTGTTGAGGTATTTGTTGTCTCTGGTTTAGGATGTTTGTAGGATATGGTGCTATCTCTGCTGCTGGATGGTCGTATCTGCTCTGTAGGGATCTTGTGTCTCTGGGTGGAGGATGGTTAGTGACGATGGTGTGCTCTGTGAGATGTAGATGTGGTCTTCTTGAGTAGCGAGCATGCATTTGAAGATGGCGTTCAGTCTCGTACATGGTCAATGGATGGCTGCAGGCATATGGTTCGCGCTGGTGAGAGGGTGGTAGGAATAGCAGGAATGGGTGATTTATGCAGTTGAGATGGCGTAGGATGGGCTGTCTCTTGTCGAGGATGGGTTCGAGTTAGATGTGTCTCTCTGATGAGGATTGGGTGAGGGATGGTGTCTCTGGGTGAGGATGACAGGCATCTAACTGCACTTCAGTTTCACACCATCATGACTGCATCATGAGATGGGGATGAATGAGTGAAGGCGAGAGAGATGAATGAGTGAATGAGGAAGAAAACAGACAGTACTGGTATTGAACTCTCAAATAAGTAATATCGTTAAACACAAAATATAGTAAGTTTGGAGAGAGAGAACGGAGAAGTGTATTAGTTAATGAAATTAAACATCGATCTCAGGACAGTACTGTTCATTCCAAATTTTAGAACTTCTGCGGAATGCAAAGGAACACCTTAGGATCTTGGTAAAAGACCAATTAGTCAGAGTGCATTGTTTCTGATGGAATCAACGAGTCAACTATGCGATTGCTTCTTGATGATCTACAGAATATTGTTTCTGCATGGTATGTCACAGAATGCATTGTTCTAAAGGAAGGCACATGATGCATTGAGGCTTCTAAAGGAGTCACAGAATGAGTGGTTTCTAGCATGGCAGTAGTCGATCAGCGAGCTATTTGACTCTAGATTGAGTCGACACCATGATTGCATTGGCTTTTCTGAGTTGTAGTCAAAGAATGCATTAGTACATCGCATGCATGGTAGTACAGCATCATGGTTAGTCATGCATGGTGGTTGTTTTTAAAGGAATCACAGAGATTGCATATGTTTCTGATGGAGGCACAGAACCATTCATTGTTTAAAGGAGTCACAGAATGCATTGGTTTCTGATAGAGTCACAGAATGCATTGGTTTCTAAAGGGAGTCACAGAATGCATTGGTTTCTAAAGGGAGTCACAGAATGCATTGGTTTCTAAAGGGAGTCACAGAATGCATTGGTTTCTGATGGAGTCACAGAATGCATTGGTTTCTAAAGGGAGTCACAGAATGCATTGGTTTCTGATAGAGTCACAGAATGCATTGGTTTCTGATAGAGTCACAGAATGCATTGGTTTTTAAAGGGAGTCACAGAATGCATTGGTTTCTGATGGAGTCACAGAATGCATTGGTTTCTGATGGAGTCATCCGTTAGATAACCACAAACTCTTTAGGTGTAATTTCTGTGGTGTGTAAATGTTTGAGCGTCCTGTGTGTTGGTCCACGCTGCAGCACAGCAGACACACTCCAAACAGGAGCACACTCCACACACTCTTTTCACCAGACTTTTTAACTTGATCTTTTCTTCCTTCAGTCCCACTTTCACAGTGCTTCTCACCCCAACAATAGGAGGACTCTTTCTCTAGAGATGGTGAAGGGTGGGGGGGGCAAAGGTTGAACTGGGCATCCCATGATGATAAATCACTGGTTAATGAGGACTCCATTGTGTCTCCTTACACTGTCACCACTCACCCATCTCTTCTGCTACCTTCTGGTTGTTAAGCTGACACAGATAATGAACTGGCCGCTTTGAACTGTCTCACAATATTGACTGGTCACACAGCAGATGTCTTCCTGGCAGAATGCAACTGGTAAAAGCACATTAGGTTAACAAAGAGAACTTTGCTTTGGTGGGTTGGGATTGGGGGCGGAGGGGAGGATAACTTTGTTGGGGAGTGGAGGAGTAGAGGCAATCGCAAACCGTGAAAGGCTTGTGTGTGGGAGTTGCGGAGGAGAGTGGGTGGGGCGTTGTCTGTAAAGCGGCAGCAGTTACTGGGGAGAGGAGGAGTTGAGATTAGAGAGAGAGAGAGGTAGAAGAGAGGAGTTGAAAGCAGAGTCACTAGCGTGCTGACACAGCAGCATATTCATGTAATGAAGGAAGATGGTGAATTTGAAAGTTTCTCCCATCATCCTCATCACACCTGTTACCATCTAAATCTGACTGAGTAGAATTAATATGATCAACCGTTTCCTTTGGATAAAACTGTCTACAAACAAAATGCCTGTTGGTTCTCAGATGGTGGGGCTTGACTACATGGTCAGACTGTCATCGTTGTGAGATCAGAGAAGCCATCAGATGAGAGACCGTCTCTCCTTCATGACTGACCTCTCCTCCATGACTGTAGACCGTCTCTCTTCCATGACTGTAGTCTCTCTTCCTAGACTGATGACTCTCTCTTCCTCCTGACTGACCAGGGCTTGACAGGTCAATAAACCACCCGCTGACCATAACCTCTCCCTGAGATATTTGACCAGAACACACACACACATCACAACACAACACAACACAAAACAACACAACACACACAACACACACACATGCTGACACACACACATGCTGACACACACACACACACATGCTGACGCACACACATGCTGACAGACACACTCTATCTCTCACACACACACTCACACACTGCCACACTCTCTCTCACACACACACACAGCAACAGGATATGCCACCGAACACTGATGACCTGTAATGCTGCTATTTGTATTGTACATGTAATATACTTGAACTCAATCTTAAGCGCCTTTCTATTCTGCGGATCCAAATCACACACCCACACACACACCACACACACACCACACACACAACCACACACCACACCACACACACCACACACACACCCACACACCACACACCACCACGCACACAAACAACACACACACACACACCACACACACCCACACACACAACACCACACACACACCACACACACAACCACACACACACCACACACACCACACACACGCACACCACCACACACACACACACAACCACACACACCACACACAACGCCACACCACACACACACACCACACACACACCACACACACCACACACACCACACACACACACACACACCACACACACACCACGCAACACACCACACACCCCACACACACACCACACATTAGCTCTCCTTCTTGATTGCTCCAGAATATTTATCCAGTCTGACTCACGATGATTCACCATGACGAATCTTCCACCTGTTTTCCATTGACAACAAACATAAACACAAATGTGTCCCGATCAGATTGATGTTGCCAGAGTGTGATGTTCTGTGTGACTGAGGACAGCTGGTGGATTCAGATATTTCCCAGGACAGCCATCACGTTAATTCAGCTCAAACCAGTTAGACTTTTTTAACAAAATTAAACTTACTTAAAGGTTTGGAGTTTTTCCAACCACCACACTGAGACATCAGTGGATGAGTCTTGCGGATGAGTCTTGGAGAGGTCTTTTTTTGGGTATGAGTCTGTGGGTACGAGTCGTGTGCAATGAGTCTGTGATGGCAGTTGTTGGAGGTACGTGGAACGCTCAGTCTGTAGGATGAGACTCCAATGTGGGATGAGTCTTGTCATCAGTCGGTAGAGACTCAACACTGAATCTATGTCCTTTGTGACACTAAAATCACACCTCGCTTACACGACAGAACACTGAGAGACAATGAGAGAAGAGAAACAGCAGACAGGATAAGGGGGTTGAGGCCTGAGTATAGGCTGGGGCTTCAGCTGGGTAAGCTGCGTGTATAGCTGGCATAAGCCGGGATTCAGTGAAGCTTGTGTTAATTGAAGGAACATAAAAGGTCGAAGCTGGTAAGCTTGGGTCGACTAGTGGCTGAGTTGTAGTACTGAGTGAGCTGCGTAGGCTGGAACCGGTTGAGATCCAATTTTCTTATTTCAAATAGGCCAAGACCACGCCTCTGCGAACAACCAGATACAACAACACCCAGTCCAGAATCCAACAGTCAGTATCCTTGAGTCCTGGCATGGATTACTGAACCAAGCCCTTCAACCCTCCCCCCTATACTTTGGGGCCCCCCCCAAACCTCAACTCTCCCTTTCTCCCCCCATGCACCCTCCCCCTTTTGCACCCCCCCCTCACCCTCCCCCTTCACCCTCCCCCAGCTTACTCCTGCAACCCTTACCCCATCCATTCACCCCCGCCCTTCACCCTCTTTCACTTCTTCCATACACACACATAGCGCCACGTACACCCCGCACACACATCTAACACACCACACTCACCCCTCACACATCACACACACACCTACACACACGCACACACTAACTGTGATTTACATATACACACACACACTTCTATCACCACACACACACCACACTCCTCTACACTATCAGCCAAACCTCACATCACACACACCCCTATCCACAGCCACACACACACCCACAACACACAAACACTCAATCACACACCCCTCAACCACACACCACACACCAACCACACAAACTCACACAACACACACACACACCCTCACACACACTACACACGACACCACACTCACACACACACACACACACTACCCCCTCCCAACACACCACACACCACACACCTCTCCGCTATCACCACACACCACACACACACTCACACACACACACACAAACACCCCCTCACACACACACACACACACCCCACACACACACTCACACAACAACTACCCCTTCACACCACTACACACACACCCAACACCCACACACACACCACCACACACCCCTCACACACACACACACACACACACTCACACACACACACACACACACACACACACACACACACACCCCCACACAGACACACACATATGTCACAGTGTCTGTTGCGCACACTCACTCGACCACGCACCAGAAACAGGATAGCGAGTCGAATCAGAGAACCATATGTGTGGATGTGTCATGGTGACTCTGGCCCAGCCCTGTGCTTGAAGGGGGGGAGGAGGGAAACTGTTTGGGCACAATGTGATACGTTAACACGATCTGAACAAAAGTCTTAGATGAAAATACTTGAAATAAGGTCAACAGCATTGGGGATAGCTGAGAACAGTAAATATGTGAGAGGTAGAGAGGAGGAGAAAAGAGGAAAGAGAGAGAAAAGTAGTGTTTACCGAAAGGAATCTTGAGAGCAGGGACGCAAAAGGCTCAGAGGAGGCCTGTTCCAGTTTTTTACCTCAGGAACAAGTTATTCTTAGCATACAAGCTGCGTAATCAAAGATAAACCTGTACTTACCCTGGCTAGTGATGGAGCAGTGGGTAGCGAGGGATGATGATGAGGGAGGAGGAGGAGAGGGAGAGGGTGAGAGAGGCAGGAGGAGAGGGAGGGAGTGAGTCTCTTAGTTTCTATTCAGGAGTGAAGACACCACACAGAATGATAGACTCCCTTGAATAACGAAATCTTACTCTTTTCCCTCTCTCCCCCTAACCTCCCCCCCTCCTCTCCCCTAACCTCCCCCCCCTCCTCCTCCTCTCCACACTTCTATACCCGTCCTTCCCCACTCTCCTCCCCCCTCCCCCTCCTCCCCTCCTAACTCCCCCTCTCCCTCCTCTCTCACTCCCCTCTCCTCTTTCTCCCTTTCTCTCCCCTCTCCCCTCCTCCCCTCCTTCCCCCTCCCCCCCCCCCTCTCCCCCTTCTCTCCCTCCCCCCTCCCTTCTCCCTCTCCCCTTCTTCTTCCCTCTCCTCAATGGCCACCCCTTTCTTGAGAAGCTCTTCAGGTACTAGAGGGTGAATGTGTGCCTGTGTGTGTTTACATGCGTGTGCTTGTGTGCCTGTGTGCATATGTGCCTGTGTTTGACTGTGCGTGTGTTTAACTGTGTGTGTGTGCGCGTGCCTCTGTATGTGTGTTGTGTGTGTGTTGCGTGTGTACGTGTGTGTGTGTTGTTGCGTTGTGTGCGTGCCTCTGTGTGTGTGTTGTGTGTGTGTGTTTATGCGTTGTGTTGTGTGCGTGCCTCTGTGTGTTGCGGTGTGTGTGCATTGTGTTGTTGGTGTTGTTGTTTTTTGTTTTGTGTGTGTGTGTAGAGGATAAAACCCTCTGGGGCCCCCATGCCTTTGGGAAAGTGGCATCCACTATAGACCCACTCCCACCCTGTGGAATTAAAGCCCCCCCTTCTCCCAGCGCTGTGAAATTAAAAAAACTTCCTTTTTTTTTTTTAAAACTCCAAAAATTTTTCCTCCTCCTGTTTTTTCCTTTTTTTTGTTTCTGGT
>BROE01000013.1:306654-312458 GCA_036571765.1 Plecoglossus altivelis | reverse complement strand
CCTTCTTCCTCTCCCCTTCTTCCTTCCCTCCAATGGCACCCTTCTTGAGAAGCTCTCAGGTACTAGAGGGGAATGTGTGTGCTGTGTGTGTTTACATGCGTGTGTGTCTGTGATGTGTTGAGGTGCGCGTGGCCTCTGTGTGTGTTGTGTTTGTGCGCGTGCCTGTATGTGTGTGTGTGTATGTGTGCGTAGTGTCGTGTTGTGTGTGTGTGCCGTGTGTGCGTGCCATCTGTGTGGTGTGTGTGTGTGTGTGTATGCGTTGTGTGTGTGAGTGCCTCTGTGTGGTGGCGTGTTGTGTGTGCATGTGTGTGTGTGTGTGTGGTGTGTGTGTGTGTCTGTGCTGTTGTTAGAGATAAACCTCTCTGCAGTGAACTTGAGTGCTCCACTATAGACACTCACACTGTGAATAGCCCCTCTCCACAGGGACGCTCGATCTCTCATCCGGGTGAATAAACTCTTACTTCTCCAATTAGATCAGCCTCCTCCTCCCCTCGTCCTCCCCCTCCTCCCCCTTTCCTCCCCCATTCACCTCCATCCCATGCCCCCCCACCTCCCCCCCTGCCCCCACGCTCCATCCTGCCCCAAACAATTTCCCCCACCTACATCCCTGCCCCCACCTCCATCCCTGCCCCCACCTCCCCAGCCCCCCTGTCCCCAGCCACCTGTCCCCACCTCCCCTGCCCCCACCTCCATCCCTGCCCCCAACTCCCCCTGCTGGCCCCCACCCCCCCTCCATCCCTGCCCCCACTCCCCCACCTACATCCCTGCCCCCACCTCCATCCCCCACCCCCCACTTTCCCACCCCCTTCTCCCTTCCACCCCCCCACCCCACCCAAACAGTTTAAACAACATCACCAAGGCCGTTCCAGATGTTACTGTTGCTAGGCAACCCCCCCCCCCCCCCACCTCCCCCCTTTGATCGCCCACCTCCACCCCCCCCCCCCTGTCTCCCACTCCCCCTGTCCCCTACTCCCCCTGTCCCCTACTCCCCCTGTCCCCTACTACCCCCTGTCGCCCACCTACATCCCTGCCCCCACCTCCATCCCTGCCCCCACCTCCCCCGCTGATCCCACCTCCCCCCTGTCCCCCACTCCCCGTGCCCCACCTCAGTCTCTGCCCACCCTCCCCCCACCATCCATCCCTGCCTCCCACCTCCCCCCCACCTCCACCACCCGTCTCAGGGATGTGTGAGTCCTGCCTTCACCTCGTCATTCAGCCTCTTGGTGTCTGGCTTGATTTTCCCCTCCCTCGGCACCACCCTGGATCTGTCCCAAGCTGGACATCCTTAATGTTCAACTTTGGGATGGGGTGGGTTTCAGTCTTACGCACTTCTAGGTGAGTACTGGATGCATTTGTGGCTTAGTGGTTAGAGCATTTAACTACCAGCAACAGGTGCCAGGTTTGAATCCTAATCTTTCTGACTGTTGTGTCAGATGTGAGTCTGCTAAACAATCACAGCATCACTTCATTGTACTGTTGATGTATTTAGTTTGTAGTGATGTTTGAGTGCGTCCACATCATAAATGAACAAGCTCAGGAGACAGAGAACACAGATGTCTATATCTGTATCGTATCAGTATATCAACAAAGGGAATTCAATTGAACTAAATTTACTGTAATACATTCAAATTTAATTAAATTGACCTTCTAGTGAATTTCAAGTTCTTTATTTATTTAGTGAAAGTAAAGTCATTTAACTTTCTCCAATCATTCTGATCATGTAAAAGTTGTGCTTGCTGATTATAGCACAGCTTGGTAAACTATTACTCTGACGGTAGAAAGGTCTTGTAAGCATAGTATTAGTCTAGTGTAGTTAATGATTATCCTGACAGTATATAGGCCTACTTTGCATAGTGTTAGCATAGCGAAGCTAACTATTATCCTAATAGTAGAAGTGCCTAGTTAGCATGATGTTAGCATAGCATAACAATTTCCAAAGACCTGACAGTTAGCTCTCTGCTGTTGAACCAGCCATGAGTGATAACACTCAGCAATCACACACACACACACACACAGGGACACACACACACACACACACAGGGACACACACACACACACACACACAGGGACACGCATACACACACACACACACACTGTCACACACACAGGCACCCACAGACACATACACACACAGGCACACACATGCACACATGTACACATGCACACACACACACACTCACGTACACACACACAGGCACGCACACACACACACACGTACATACACACTCACACGTGCAGGCACACACATGTACACACACAGACACTCACATGGACATATACAGACACACACACACACACAGATACACGCATGTACACTCACATGGACACACACAAATACACAGACCAACAACACAAGATACACAATACACTCAGATGCGACATGCCACAGACACACACACACACAGATACACACACAGACACTCACATGGACATATACAGACACACAGACACACACACACACAGATACACACACGTACACTCACATGGACATGCACAGACACACACACACACAGAGATACACACACAGACACTCACATGGACATGCACAGACACACACACACACAGATCACAACACGTACACCACATGGACTGTCCACAGAACAGCACCACACACACAATACACACACAGACACTCATGCGCACACACACAAATTTACACAGACACACACACACACACAGATACACACACAGACACTCACATGGACATGCACAGACACACACACACACACAGATACACACACAGACACTCACATGGACACACACAAATACACAGACACACACACACACACAGATACACACACAGACACTCACATGGACATGCACAGACACACACACACACAGATACAACCAACAGACACTCACTGGACATGCACAGACACCACACACACAGATTACACACACAGACACTCACATGGACATGCACAGACACACACACACACAGATACACACACAGACACTCACATGGACATGCACAGACACACACACACACAGATACACACACAGACACTCACATGGACATGCACAGACACACACACACAGATACACACACAGACACTCACATGGACATGCACAGACACACACACACACAGATACACACACAGACACTCACATGGACACACACAGACACACTCAGACACTGAGGTGAAGTCTGTAACACCAGTAAGCTCTGAAAAGTAAGGTAGAATGCATATTCAGTTGAGCTTTGAATCTATGTTGAAAGAGATATATTAAACTATATATTTTCCCCTCCCCTTCTTCCTCTTTCAACTCTACTCCTTTCTTCCTCTCTTCCTCTCCTCCTCTCTTCCTCCCCTCCTATCCTCCTCCCTCCTCCCCCTCATTCTCTGTCTGTCTCCCCCTCTCCCCCTCCATCCTCTCCTCCATCCACTCCTCCTCCTCTGCCTCCACTCCTCCTCTCGTCCTCTGCTACTTGCCCGTCCTCCCTCCTTCCTATGTGTTATTCTTCCTTCGCCCTCCTCCTCCTCCCCTCCTCCCCCTCCTCCCCACTGTGTATCTTCCTCCCTAACCCTCCTCTCCTCCATCCTCCTCTCCATCTTGCGCTCCACTCCTTCCTCCCCTCCTCTCCCTCTTTCTCTGTCTTTCTCTGTCCTTCTCTCTTTTTCTTTGTCTCCCTCTCTCCTCCTGCCTCCCCTCCTCCCCTATGTGTATCTTCCTCCCCTCCTCCCCTGCTCCTCCCCTCCTCTCCTCTAACCCTAACCCTTCCCTTCTATGAGACCGTGTCCTAGGGGATCTCTTAGTTCGCTTAGATCAAGGATCAATTTAAACAAATGAAACAAAAACAGCGTTTAAATCAAGCAGCACCCCTGAGTGAGGGATTACTGTGCAAGCTGTTGCCCTTCTGCTTTCAGTGGGCTGGCAAATGCTAATAGTTTGAATCCCAAATGAAACAAGAAACGAGCTGGCAGATTAAATCTAGCAGTTGAAAGGATTTGTAATATGAATGAAATAGTAGTCATCTAGAAAATCAGTAAAACTTGTAATATATGTTAATGTTGTTGTGAGGAGAATCATGTGAACAGGATGGCAATGATAATGGAATGCCTTCCAGACTGTTAGTGTCACATTTATATTTTCATTTGTGTTTATATTTTCAGCTTTTTACAGCTCTTGAAAACCTCCAACCTGCTGAATACATCTAACTTCTCTTCTAAAGGCACAGGAATGATTTAATACACAGCCAGTCTCTCGCCTCTGTCTGTCTGTCTGTCCGTCTGTTTGTCTGTCTGTCTGTCTGTCTGTCTGCGCCTCTGTCTGTCTGTCTGTATGTCTGTCTGTCTGTCTGTCTGTCTGTCTGTCTGCGCCTCTGTCTGTCTGTCTGTCTGCGCCTCTGTCTGTCTGTCTGTCTTTCTCTCGTTGTCTCTCTGCTCACATTCAAGATGAACTAAATTACTGCTTGGAAACACTGACTGTCTTCATTAAAACATCTGTGTTTTCCCACTTCTTTCTAACTCCTCTCCTTCATCCTATCCATCTCTCATCTTCTGTTCTCCCTCCTTCTCCCTCCTCCTCCCTCCTCCTCCTCCCTCTTGTTCTCCCTCCTCTTCCTCCCTCCTCTTCCTCCCTCCTCCTCTTCCTCCTCCTCCTCCTCCTCCCTCTTCTCCACCTTACCCAGCAGACAGCGAGTGCATCATTGACTCACACTTAAAACCCTTTTCTTGTTGCCCCTCTTCAGTGGAGAGCTCATCTCATCACCTCTCACCTCCTCAATAGAGACCCTTCATTACATGCCACCACCTACCCAATTAAAGGAGAATCACAATTAAGACCCATACAGCACAACCCCCCTCCTCTCACCCTCCTCTCACCCTCCTCCTCCTCCTCTCACCCTCCTCCTCTTCCTCTCACCCTCCACCTCCTCTCACCCTTCTCTCTCCTTTCTTAGAAGTGATTGGAGACTTAAGTTCATCCTTGTTGTCCTCAAACCTCTACTTCTAATTAATTACCTGGAGCTCTGTGGTCAGACACAGACACACACACACACACACACACACACACATACATACACATACACACAGACACACACACACACACACATACACACACACACACACACACATACATACACATACACACAGACCCACACACACATACACACAAACACGCACATACACAGACCCCCCCCCCACACACACACACACAGACCCACACACACATACACACATACACACAGACTCACACGTACAGACACATAGACACACACCCACACAGAACACACGTACAGACCCACACATACAGACACACACATACAGACAAACACACACAGATCCACACATACAGACACACACACACACCACACAGATCCTTACACTGACACATACACACACACACACACAGATCCTCACACAGACACACACACACACACACCACACAGATCCTTACACAGACACACACACACATACACACACATACACACACAAACACACAGATCCTCACACAGACACACATACACACACACACACAAACACACAGATCCTCACACAGACACACACAGACCTACAAAGATTCCTGCTCTTGATATTAAATGTCATCTGGCATGTAGAAACATGTGTTTTGGATACAGTGTGTGTTTGGTCTGGGCTGCCAGGTGTCTGCTAGTGTTCTGGCAGAGCAGAGAGGCACAGCTACAGAGGGATACACATCGTAAACATAACCTTGTTGGACTTCTGCACTGTGACAACAAGAGTTGCTTTGGCAGGGATACAGCTACTGAGATCTTGGCTGTATCACACACACACACACACAAATACATACACACACACACACACGCACGCCCACACAAACAC
>BROE01000013.1:281654-304154 GCA_036571765.1 Plecoglossus altivelis | reverse complement strand
CATGCGCACAGACACTCTCTCACACACATACACTCTCACACACATACGGCCACACACACATGCCCTGTCACACACACTGCCACACACACTCTGTCACACACATACACTCTCTCTCACACACACATGCACACACACTCTCTCTCTCTCTCTCTCTCTCTATCTCACACACACACACACGCACACCCACCCACACACACAACACACAGCCACACACACACACAAGCCCACACACACAGCACACACAGCCACCACACACACAGCCACACCACACACCACACACAGCCACATCCACACACACACGCACACACACACACAGCAACACACACAGCACACACAGCCACACAACACACACACAGCCACACACACACACACAGCCACACACACACACACACACAGCCACACACACACACAGCCACACACACACATAAGCACTGAAAAGACCACTGCTTTCTCCTGTTATGTAAATGTGTGAAAACGCTTGAGTGAGAATTATATATGAATCAAATGAGTGTGCCTGTGTTGAAGCTACGTATCCAGGAGAGTCTGAATGAGCAGCCTTCTCCTCGCTCGTCCGCCATGCATATTATTCAGCTTGACGAGACACAAACTGACATAAGCACCTCGCAATCCTATTACACCCGGCCAGTACTCATTAAGACTACAGGGGAGTCCCCCTTTCCTCCCTCCTCTCCTCCAGCCCACCTTCCCTACCTTCTCTCCCTCCCCTCCTCCTCTCCTCTCCTCCATCCACCTTCCTACCTCTCTCCTCCTCTCCTCTCCTCTCCTCCATCCCACCTTCCCTACCTCTCTCCCTCTCTCCCTCCCCTCCTCCATCCCACCTTCCCTACCTCTCTCCCTCCCCTCCTCTCCTCTCCTCTCCTCTATCCCACCTTCCCTACCTCTCTCCCTTCTCCTCTACCACACAAAACTTGCTTGATGGACGTTTATCAAACAAGTGTCTTGGGTGAGTGACCATCAGAGTGATCTGTGGCAGGGCCTCTAATCTGAGGCAGTTCTGATGGGCCTCTAATTTGAGGCAGTTCTGATGGGCCTCTAATCTGAGGCAGTTCTGACAGGGCCTCTAATCTGAGGCAGTTCTGACAGCCTCACAGGCAGCCTTCTTCCCCTGGACTGCCAACTGAGGCCCCCTGGAAGGGCACCGCCTGCCAACAGAGGGTCACAGGACACACCCGCAACCCGCCAGGGAGGAGGAGGGAGGAGGGGAGGTGAGGAGGGCAGGGAGGGGAGGTGAGGGAGGGGGGAGGGAGGGAGGAGAGGGAGGGAGGGGAGGGCTGCGGGGTGGAGGGAGTGAAGGAAGGAAGAAGGGAGGAGGGTGGGAAGGAGAGAGGGAGGGAGGAGGAGGGAGGGAAGGGAGGAGAGAAGGGTGGAGGGATGAGAGGAAAGGAAGGAAGGAGGGGAGGACGGGAGGAGGAGGAGGAGGGAGGGAGGAAGGAGGGAGGGAGGGAGGAGGGTGGGGCAGGGATGGAGGGAGTGAAGGAAGAAGGAGAGAAGGAGGGAGGGAAGGGAGGGAGGAGGGAGGGAGGGAGGGAGGGAGGGAGGGAGGGGAAGATGGCCCACTCACACATCACCCAGCATCTGTGAAACTGGTGTAGAGATGAGATGAAACTGGAGTGAGATACATTTACAATTGATTTAGCAGTGAGCCACTGTGACAAATCACAGGCTTTGGAAGAAGTGAGTGTGTTTGTATGTGTGTGTGTGTGTGTGTGTGTGTTTATGTGAGTGTCTGTGTGTGTGTGTGTGTCTGTGTTTGTGTGTGTGTGTGTGTTTATGTGAGTGTCTGTGTGTGTGTGTGTCTGTGTGTGTGTGTGTTTATGTGAGTGTGTGAGTGTCTAACCCTAACACCTGCTTAAAACAATCACATCATACACGCCAAGAAAATAACTCCAAAACAATATCATTAAAACGTAACATTCTGTGTTCAGGTCAGGTTACAACAACCTGGTCTTTCCTCCAGACTCAGGATCAGCGCTTCATTTGCACCCTTCTGTTTCGTCAGGTATTAATGAGCAATTAACTTTGCATACAAGGTCATGGACAACAGTGCTAGTTGTCAGATTATGCTAATGCAGTGTGTGGTGGCTGTGGGCATGCTCCTGGTGGGTGCTTGTGAATGGAGGTGGTGGTCTCTCTGGGAGATGGGAAAATTATATGCAAACTGTACCACCACACGCACTAAGAGGATTAGCTCCGCTTGAGATCCGTGCTCGGTCCAGACGAGCACCGGGACCGTTAGAGACGGGCTGCCGTCCGGTCCAGATATTAGTAGAAGAAAAGCACGTGGTGAATGTTTGGTTCTTATAGCAACTGGGACAACAAGCTTGGTCTTGAATGCTCTGTCTCACTTGTTATTCATGTTATTATTTTCTGTCTGATCTAACAATTATCCGGTTAACACGGAAGAAATGTCACAAAAATGTTAAGCAACTGACAGACGGCAGTTTCATCATAAGTTTCATCATAAGTAATGAATCCACCCTTGGGTCAAATATTCACCGCTTTTAAAGTTGGAATATAGCGGGGCCGCATCAAGATGTTATTAACAGAACTCGCACGTGCGCTGTTCTGAAGCCCGAGGGGGGAACTGACAAGTTGGGAGCTCGAGCTCTCGGTCTCAGCTGTGGCGGGCGCGGATGAACCGCAGAGCGGGGAACAGGTGCAGGGTCCATACTGAGAGCTTTGTCCTCGGAGAAATGAGGAGGGGGAAATGTTTAATACAAAGTTAATATCGATTTAATGCTTGTCACTACTCCTAAGAATCTTAGGGCATTGCTAATTCGTTCACTGTTCGGCGAGTTTTTTTTTGCGTCACGCCAGATGCAGAGAAAGGACGCTCGCTATTACCAGAGAGGCTCTTCAGAGAATAAACACAAGTTCAACACATGCTTTGAAAAACACCAGTCCACGCTTACGACCAATCAACAGCAATAGAGTAATGAAACATATTTCAATTAAAACAGTAACATTGAAAGTGATTAAATGTGTTTATACATTTACATTTCTACTTTTCTTTGATTGTGACCAAGAGATTTGTTTGAATCGTGCCATCCACGGAAGTTACCAAATGCGTGAATCTGTACAAATCTCAAACACGCATGTTGACGCTTGAACGCGCTGTTATACAGCATTTACTGTGTAATCACAGCGGCCCTTGGTTTGGCATAGATAGGCTCGTGTTGGAAACATCAGTGGTACTGCAAGGCGATCGCGCGACCAGGCAGCTCAATCTGCCCTTTAGCGCGCGGTGAAAAGACGGGGAGTTCCCGTCTTCAACGTGGCCACGTCACCAATAAATAATGAGAGAATAATAAACAGTTAACCACCTGTCGAACCCGCGGCACAATGAGCTGGCCTATAGAGAGCCCTTCATGCATGGGTAACATATTTACTCAGCTCTTTCACGTAACGAAGCAGAAAGTGACGCGAGACAATGGTTAAGTTAATCTATTTAGTCAATTGTTTTCATATGTTGTGGCTGTTGGTCGTTGTGTGTGGAGCCTTCCGTTTCAATGGCTGTCTAAGCAGCATGTCAGAGAAAGTGGAAAGGGAGAGGAGGGGTGGAGAGAGAGAATAGAAGGTCTGGGGGGTAGGGAGGGCTTGGTGCTGTAATATTTTAGAGATGTGCTTTTAATGGCTTGAATTCAGCCGGAGACAGCTGTTTTGGGGTCTGTTTAGTAAAGAACACAGACGTGGCAAGCTTGCAAAGCTAGTTGAAATTAGTCTCGGTCATCGAGACTAAGCTATGTTTCCTACAAACCATCTGCTTACTAGTCACAAAGGGAGGATTTTCGGAGTGAAGTAAAGAAATATAGGCTCATAAAAAAGCTTTGAAGGTCTCGTTAGTTGTCTCCACAGTGAATACTGACGGTGTAGTGGTGTCGTGTTCTAATAGCCTGCACCTCGCTGTCCCGGACGGAGCTTTCTGGGACACTTAGAAAGGCCAAATCACGTCTGATAAGCGTTTCGTTTTCTCTAAAGGAATTATTTCACGGAGGTTTCAATTACAATATCTTGGCCAATTTAAATTTGATTAATGCTGAACGACCTATCGCTCGTTCAACGGAGGCTGTTCTGAATAATGAGAGACAGAAATACAATAGGCTAATGATACATTTAACGAACATGATTTTGATATCTTAGATTCTTATATTCAAAACCTAATTATTTATGTAGTGTAATTATTATGAGACCCTTAATACTATTTTAAATCACGATTTTTTGTGTGTGCGTGTTTTGTTTTTCACCACCAAAAATCTGTCTTGATGTTGATCATTTTTGTAGACACAGCCCTCCAAACCATTTGGCACTGACTGAAGATTATTTGAGATGTTTATCAAAACAATATGCATCGTTTTAAAATACCATAAGCCAACATTTACTAAATAAAACTGACCACCCATAATTCGTTAGTTTTATTATTGTAGGCCTACCGTTAGTGTTTTTGCCAGCTTTTTACAGCCTACATTTTATTTAAAATTAATTGCAGGTTCAGCGCATTTGGTGTGAAATGTGGTCAAGCTGACCGAACAAGACCGTAACAGGTCCAATGTTGCTTTAATGCGAGTTTTATTCGCGGTTTGGTGTCGCCTCATATGAATGCGCTTTAAATCAAATCACAGATGCACTTTTATTCAGTCGGTTAAAATAGCAGAACAAAACCGTCTTTAGAAATAAAGCTCTTATTCTGGAGGGCTTTTTGAAGGCGGAGTAGAGAAAGGGAGCGCGGGGCGCTGCAGCAGCCGAGGGTGACAGTTAGTTCATGCTTAACGCGATCAGTGGCGCGCGGTTAGGGCCGCACACTTCTTCTCCGCAGACTGTGCTGCGGGTCTGGCCCGGTGAATGAAGACTTTGCAAACCCCGCGATATTTAACACATCTGTTAAAGCGTCCCGGGAGCAGAAATCCGTTTAAGACATTATTCCATGACGAGGTCCAGATTGAGTGTTGAAAATCCTATGAAACCAAAAACACTATTTACATTTGAAGACTTTACGTAGCCTAGCCTATGCAAATGGGCCTACGTAGGCCTATAGCCTAATCGACTAAAGGCTTAACGGACAATGATGGGTGCCGTAATTAACACAAATCCGTACAGCCTATCTTAAAAAATATATTTAATCGAAATATTTATTCGTCAATATAAAATATACAAAGGAAAGATACGTATTTAAAAGTTATATTTCGCATAAGTTTACCCATTTATTTTGTATTAATATTGGTTGAATAAGTATAATTAGGCCCCATGATGGTGATAATTAAGTATATGTGTCTAATGACTAAAATTCCAGTGACCTGTTCATCTCAATCGCAGCAGGGATTTTGAATAAAAAATAGCGTCTTCTTCTGGTGAAATCCCCATTCATAGTTCCCAAATGGTGTTTGAATCTTTTAAGATTGCGTTTTAATTAGCCTGCGTGCGCCAATGCCAAACAAAACTAATTCGCATAGCTTCAATGGAACGTGGTCAATATGCAAAATTGATGACTGTGCCTCTTTTGTGGAAAAGACATTGTGCGTTGCTTGCTTATGAAGTCTAATCCAATCATAAATTGCAGTCTCTGGCCAATCAGGGCTCCGCAAAAGGCGCTTGAAAGCGACCCATGCGGAGCTCCGGGCTGAACCTCATTGTTGAGTATGTCAGAGCTGAAAGGGGCTTTGGGGGCTGACGCCTATAAAACGTGTTTCCTCCAGGAGAGAGAGAGCAGAGCAGTGACCAGCCTTACAGATAACAGCCTCGTCTCAGTCAAGACAGTCTCAGCAGAACTTCGGTGTGTGTAACCGGGACCGTGTTTGTAACCGGGACCGTGTGTGTAACGCGGACCGTGTGTGACCATGATGATCCCAAGTGTCATTGCGCCTTCCGCCATGTATCCGGGCCTTTACCGGCCTGCAGCCGCGATACCGTTCCACCCGTCCCTGCAATCCGCCCTCCCCACTCACTCAAGCTTTCTTGTGGAGGATCTTCTACGGATAAGCAGGCCCTCGCCGTACTTCAACCGGACAGTTCTCTCCGCGAGCGTTTCTCCGGCGACAACTACGACCACAATGTCCTTTAGCACTATGCCAGGAGAGCGTCTTACTTCCCCGTCATCGGTAACACGTGAATCATGCTCCCCGAAAACGTCATTGCCAACCAGCAAAGACTCGACCAACAAAGATCCAACTTTTCTCAAGTTTGGCGTGAGCGCCATTCTAGCACCCTCACCAAAGACCGGTAAGTAAGACAATGTTCCCGCTGTCACAGGTTAATACAAGAATCTACAGAAATTCAAATGATTATGTTATTGAGGTAATGAACTTATGGTTACCTTATTGTTTGAATATAATAACATGATTTGGTGGAGAAATGTTTGATGAGGTTAGTAAATTGATGCATGTTGGTCCACAGTGTCATGTCGGCCCACCATCCCCAGCCTGCAGAAGGTCTACCCTGTCCCATACTTCGAAGGGACCTTCCATCCCTTCCTCAGATCAGCTTACTTCCCAGGTGAGACACCTGACGCATACACCTGTCTTCTGAACTGCCCGCTGCCTACAGACTCAATTAATTCGTGAAGGTTCAGAAAAATTTATAATTTATTATATTGCATTGAAATGCAGTCGTGAATTATACCTGAACTAGGAACGCAATCGTTATCTAAGTTTAACAAGTGCATTTGTTGAACAAGCCAAATATGTCAGGTGATTCAATGACTCGTCGCTGGTGCTGATTGTACAGTGCTTAACTTTTCCCCTCACACACACCCCCATTAACCAATTATCCGGAATCGTCACGCTTTAAATTTGAGGCGGAGAACGGGCCGCCCCCCCTCTTCTCAGATGGGGGCGTTTTGGCACCTCCGTTCGGTCCTGCGTTTTCCCACAGCGCCGGGGCACCGGACCGCTGGCTGCCAACAAAGCTTTCAGCACCGTGACCAATGTGGTCAGCTCCCCCCAGGACCAGCCACCCACACACCCCAGAGAGACACTGCTACCGTGCGGTCAGAGGCGGGGACCAGTCATGCACTAATTTCCCTATTAGGTCCTATTGAGCGCGCTTAGTATTCTCCAAAGACCACATAGCGAGTTGGGAGGTGCGTGGAAACTCAACAATGACAATAAGTGGTCCGTTCTGTCTAAATCAGTAGGCTATCTAATTTAACAGAGCGTAGCATCATGTACCAATGCATGTAGTCTGATTTCAAGATAATACAGTAATCCTTAAACACTTGACTGGATTCTACTGGAAAACTTCAGATTTAAGATTTAAATATCTCAACTTTATGTACCTGAGTTTACAATTACATCCATCTTCTGAGATCATTCTCCATATTCTTTTCTCTCTCTCGTTTTTTTTATTTTTTTAAATTGGGCAAATCAACAAGGTGAGATACAGAATAATTTCCTAGAAAAGTCTATAAAGTCGCTAGTCCGTGCCTTCATTCATAGAAACCATAATAGAGTTGGAGTCCTTTTCATGGGCTGCGTTGAATCCCTCAACAAAACAACTCTACCGCCATGAATAGCTTTTCGTGTTCATTTAATGAAAGTGATTTGAGGACTAGCGCGGCCCAGGCTCCTGGTCATCAGTATTCTGGTATGCAGTGGTGTTTAGTTTGAAAGTGTAAATCTCCTTTTGTTGCGATAATATATGGCCTTCACCGCCTGTCCCCAGTCTTTTCTACGTTAGTTCATTACTACACAATTACCGTTCACGGTTTATTAACTCCTCTATCCGCCCTCGCGGGGTTTCTTGAAGGATACGCTACCTCGTTACCATACCAATGCGGTTGGGGACCGGCCAATGTGCTAATTAGTCACCTCGTGCCATTTCTCTCAAAACGGAGACGTGAGCTATCCGTCCAAAAGGAAGAGAGCATATCCAATGATGACACTTAGAAAGTTACAGACAAAGTAACTTTCCTTTGTCGTGTCTGTGAACTGTCCATGCTACAATCACTTTATCAGGGAGTTTTGGAATCTTACTAGAAAGAATTGTCCGTTAAAACTTTTGATCTTGTGTTCCGGCAGCGTCGTCATCAGTAGTTCCTATCCCCGGGACGTTCTCGTGGCCGCTGGCCGCCAGAGGAAAGCCGCGGAGGGGGATGCTTCGGCGGGCAGTGTTCTCCGATGTACAGCGGAAGGCTTTGGAGAAAATGTTCCAGAAACAGAAATACATCAGCAAACCCGACAGAAAGAAGCTAGCTTCAAAACTCGGTCTGAAAGATTCTCAGGTGAATATTTAGACAACTTTTAAACTTGTTAGACTTTTAGCTAAGGCACCTAATGCGCGTATTCAAACTGCAAACTTCCCTTTCTATAGAAATGACAAACTGTGCACTTATGAACTAACTTATAAATTCCTCTCAGGTCAAAATCTGGTTCCAAAACCGCCGGATGAAGTGGAGGAACTCCAAGGAGCGGGAACTCCTGTCTTCCGGTGGCTGCCGCGAGCAGACCCTGCCCACGAAAACGAATCCTCATCCAGACCTCAGTGACGTGGGCAAAAAGTCTTCGGCGGAGGAGGACGACGAAGAGAACTCGATCACGGGAGAGAGCTTGGATCTCCGCCGCTCCCCTACGGCTGGGCACGAGCTACTGAACCGCACCGGGTCTCACGTCTCCTCGCCCTCCCTATCCTGCAAACTCTCCGACTACTCTGACACGGATGAAGAGGAGATCACAGTTTCTTAATTTATTTACAAACAAAATTTAAATATATTGACAATGTTTTATATCAGAAAGACTGTAAGGCACGTGACTGTATATTTGAACAAGTTTACAAGATCATTTACCCTTAAATTTAACTGTTACCCGATCATCCCTCCCACACAAGTAATCAGTTCATAATCTGGTAATTAATTCACCATTTTGAAAAATATTTTTCACAACATATGGGATATAAAACGGCTGTTTTGCAGCTTTTCAACTGTACAGTATTTTGTACAATTTTGTATGGGATTATATGCCAAGAATATTGACTCTCATGGCCTTCTTAAAGGGTTGTTTATTGAATATAGTAGCCATTTTGTGCATAATTTATATGAATATGTTTAATGTTTCAATGTAATATGTACATACTGTGTTGATATTTCGTTTTTTTTGTACAAATACCAAATAAATTCTCAAAAGATTAAATGCACATTAAATCTGTAATCTGACTGTAAATCTACTAGACTGGGGTTTTAGAAATTTGGGAAACCTCTTATGATCACATTTAAAGAAATATCAAGAAAAACAAAATAATCATAAATAATCATTAATTTTAATGAATCACAAATAAATTAGGACTAGTACAGTGACCATCAGAATGAGCTCAAACCCAGGTCAGACTGTGGATGATAGATAATGCCAGCCTCCCTTCATGAAACAGACTGTACACAAAATATTCATTTTCAAGTACTGTTACAAATAAGATAGAAAATTCATCAAAATGTTGCAAGGTAATCAATTATTTACACTGCTGTTACATACAAAAATGTACATATCAAAGACTGGTACACATTCATTTAGTTAACGAGAACTTTCCCTCAGACATGTCAATAGATACCTCGGCTGTTCACAACACACACAGACACACACACACACACACACACACAGACACACACACACACACACGTTGTGCTAACATTTACCTCATCAACAGACTCCTCACATTGGGACGTTGGCCCAGCAGGTATTCCCAGGTGAGTGGCTGTGTGCTTCGCATGTTCTGGCAGGACCAAACCTTAAGGTCTGGCTGTCATGTTGAGACTGAACACCACTGTTGCATAGAATGGGTGATTTCACTCATTCACACTCCAACACTGACTAATGGAAGAAATGCCTGACCCAAATTGACCCAGGACTTTTCCTGGGAGGTAGATTTAGAGGGATAAAACAATCAAATGAGTTTGAACCCTGACGCAATAGCAAATGAATCATTTGATCTCCCGTTCATGATTCACAATCAAGTTTAGTCACTACATACAAAGCAGCTTGTACACTAAGGGTCACAGGTCATCGAACACACACTAGGGGTCACAGGTCATCGAACACACACTAGGGGTCACAGGTCGTCCCACATGTTATCCTGATATTGTGCATGTTATTATCGTGACATCACAAACCGACACAGACGCTGACGTATTCTTCCTCTGCCTGCTTCTCAAACACCAGAAACATGTTGATCATCAGGGCACCAGACATGCTCCTCCTGCAGGCGGACTCACCACATTACACCCGAACATCTCCGCATTGGGAGTCACAGGCTGGGAATGGGAATATATATTTCATACCTGTGGACTTCACATAAGTTCACATGTATGGAAGTCCAGATCCTCAAGTCATCAACCTCTTTTTAACGGCTGGTGTTTGATATGACAAGGTTGTTGCATCTCTGGCAATGACAGGAAAGAGACAACACAGCCCTAAGGAGTTTACATAGTTAGAAAAGTAGCAAATGCACAAAGTCTATTACAAAACAATAAGGCCTAACCCTAACCCTTTCTCAAGATTAATCCAGCACCAGTAGACTTCAGTCTGTTGATGTGTGTCTACAGACCACAGGCACAAGGCATCCGTGCGTGGTGTAGACCCAGGTGGTGTGATGGAGGAGCTGTTGGTCTGGGAGAGGGTCTGTCTCTTCCAGTCTGGAACTCCAGAAATAAGGGACTTCACATCCCCTCCTGTGGCCCATCTGGGTGCAGCTGGAGCTGCAGGAGGAGGAGGAGTGAGTGGGTCCTGGTCTGGAGGACGAGGAGGTGAGGTGGAGGGTTAAAGGAACCTCAGGTCATCCTGGATGAAGAAGACAGCATGACAGGTCCCTGGACCCTGCTCATCCACTGGACCTCACTTCCTGTCAGGTTAGACTTCACTTCCTGTCAATGCTCTGACAGGAAGTCAGACATTGAATAAATGGTAGACCTCTTTAGTAGATCTTACTGCCTGTAGAACTCACTTCCTGTCAGGTTAGAAACCTTGTCTCATTTCCTGGTTACCTGCACCAGGAAGTATTCTCACGATGATATGATGAAGATCACAGAGATGTATTCATGGTGAACGTTGTTATGGAAACGGGTGAGTTCAGCCTCACAAGGTGGACTCCAGGGAGGAGTTCAAGAGGTCGTCATGGTGACTGCTGGTGTTGTCGCTGTCGTAGCTCTGAGGGCTGGATGACGTCGCTGCTTCCTTCAGCCTCATCAGCATGTTCATCTGAGGACACAGAGACAGGATGAGGTGTGTGTGTGTGCAGAGACTAGAAGGAACTACTGTGTGTGTGTGTGTGTGTGTGTGTGTGTGTGGTGTGTGCAGATGACAGCAATAACTTACTGTGTGTGTGTGTGTGTGTGCAGAGAACTGAAGGAACTATTGTGTTGTGGTGTGGTGTGTGGTGTGGTGTGGTGAGAGACTAGAAAGAATACTGGTGTGTGTGTGTGTGCAGAGACCTCGAAGGAACTACTGTGGTGGTGCTGTGTGGTGGTGTTGGTGCTGTGTGTGCAGAGACTAGAAGGAACTACTGTGTGTGTGTGTGTGGCAGAGACAAGCAATAACTACTGTGTGTGTGTGTGTGTGTGCAGAGACTAGAAGGAACTACTGTGTGTGTGTGTGTGTGTGTGTGTGTGCAGAGACTAGAAGGAACTACTGTGTGTGTGTGTGTTGTGGGTGTGTGTGTGTGTGTGTGTGGTGTGTTTTTAGTGTGTGGTGTGTGTGTGTGTGTGCAGAGACTAGAAGGAACTACTGTGTGTGTGTGTGTGTGTGTGTTGCCAAGGACTAAAAGGAAATACTTGGTGGGTTGTGTGTGTGTGTGTGTGTGTGCAGAGACTAGAAGGAATTACTGTGTGTGTGTGTTGTCTCACCAGGGGGTCTGCATCACTGTCGCTCTGCAGGGGTTCTTTCCGGGCTCCTTCTCTTGGGGCAGAGAAACCGTCGAATCCGACGTCTTCTGGGCGGAGCTGCAGCAACGGCGGCCAATCAATGTGTGTGGGCGTGGCCGACCAGGGATAGCTGTCAATCACCCAGCGAGCTGGATCCTCCCAGACAGACCTGCGTCCGTACAGCTGTGCACAACACACACACCACACACACGCGAGCACACACACACACGCGCGCGGCAGCACAACCATACACAAACACACACAGATACACACGCACCTACACACAGACATTTTCAGACACATGCGCCTGCACACAGACATTTTCAGACACACACACACACGGAGAAGGAGGTTAACTAGCAGACCTGTGTGTGGTACAGTGTGGTGTGTGTAAAGTCGTGTCATAGTGTGTGTAAGTGTGTGTCCAGTGTGTGTGGTGTTACCGTGTGTGTGTACAGTGTGTGTGTCGTGTGTGTGTACAGTGTGTATACTGTGTGGTGTGGTGTTGTGTACAGTGTGTGAGTACGTACAGTGTGTGTGTGTTGTGTACAGTGTGTGTGTGGCAGTGTGGTTGTACAGTGGGTGGTGGTGTGTGTGTGTGCACACCTGCAGCCCCTCTCTGACAGCCTCCAGCAGGTAAGGGATGATGGAATAGTTCCACAGGTCAGTGAACCAAACTCTGGATCCCTCCACATCCATGGGACAGGACAGGAAGAGGCGGGGCCCTGGACAGGAAACCAGCACACGGATGTTAGGATTGGTCCAACACATGTAAATACTCTCCCCCCACTTTAGTCCCCCCTCCATCAACCCACCCCATGCCCCGTTCCTCTCCCCAACCCACCATGCCCCCTTCCCCTCCCCCTCCATCAACCCACCTGCCCCGCCGTTCCCCTCCACCAACCACCCCTTGCCCTTCTCTCGTTACCAATGGTGACGTCAGAGGAGCTGTGTTCCTCCAGGAAGTGGTTGAGGTGTTGCCACATGCGGGGGATCCAGTCCACGATCTTCCCCAGCTGGAGGCAGCGTGAGCGGGTGATCATCTCCGTCTCCATCAGCCTCCTCCTTAGATATCGCCCCAGGAAACCCTTCACTGGCTCCATGTGACACGCACACAGCACCCACCTGCACAGGTACAGCGCACAGGTAGATGGACAGATTATTACTATATACACAGCTATTCAAATAGTATTCCCATTCCTTAATAAATACACAATAGTATATATAGATGTATTATTCTTGTATATTATACATATTCATTTTCAATATCCAGTAAATCCATCAGCGTGACTATTATACGTCACTTCACTATGACTGATGGTGCTGCTGCCCCCTTCTGGTAGGTGAAGGTACTACTCCTCATTCCCACTGCAGGAAGTATCACCGTAACACTTGAAAAGGATTGAATCAAATTCTAAATTCATTCTGCCTGCAACTGCAGTGTGTTTAAAGTGATACTGAGGCCTAAGATCTGGTGGTGTGTTGGTACCTGAAGTTGTGGTGCATCTGGAGGTTAGGGGAGGAAGATGTTGCCTGGCTCATGGTGCCAATGATGTAGGGGCTGGAACAACACAAAGACAGTATGAAGAGGTGTGTCTCTGTGTTTGTACCTGTGTGTGTGTCTTCATTGTGTTTCTCTGTTGTGTTTCTGTGTATGTATCTTTGTTTTGTGTTTGAGTGTGTGTGCCTTTGATGTGTGTGTCTGTCTTTGATGTGTGTGTGTATCTTTGATGTGTGTGTGTATCTTTGACGTGTGTGTCTTTGATGTGTGTGTCTTTGATGTGTGTGTGCGTGTTGCAGCCTGCTCACCTGTTCTGGTAGCTGCAGTTGAAGAGGCCATTGAAGATGTCTCCCAGTGAGCTGACATGGTGCAAGTTATCCAGGATGACCACCAGGGGGCGATCCACCTCCTGCTGGCTGCTGCAACGCTCAACCAGCCCTGCCAGGTACACACGCAGCTCCTACAGTGAAAGGAGGGGGAAAGGTAAGGGAGAAAGATAAAAAGGGGTGATATTGTTAGTGTGCGTGGTGCAAGGTGACAGATGCGACCCTGAGAGACGTTTTGGGGCGTGTCTCTTACCTTGCTAGACTTGTGGTCGACGTTGAAGGTGACCACGCAGTGAGGGCTACGAGCTCTGCCCAGCAGCAAGGCCATGTGTTGGGCCAGCAGGCCAGCCAGGTGGGTCTTTCCTGTGCCTCCAGGACCAGACAGGATGACCCGTTTCTGCTCCTTCAGGAGGGAAACGAACCGCTGCAGCACCGGACGAGGAATCAGACTCTCAAACACCAGAGAGTCCACGCTGTCACTGGAGGAGTCTGCACACACACCATACGCACACACACACAATGCACACACACCACACACACACGTGCCATGCACACACCATACACACCATACACACACATACACACAGGCCATGCACACACCATACACACACACCATACACACACACACACACACACCATACACACAATGTCACACATAAGAACAACTGAACAACTTGTGTGTGTGTGTGTGTGTGAAGGAAGTTTTAAAGAAGAGTTTTGAGGTAGAAAATTATTTTCCCAAAAAACAGATTGAAAAACATGTTACTTCATACTTTGTGAGGTGTGTGTGTGTGTGTGTGAAGTGTGTGTGTGTGAGGTGTGTGTGTAAAGTGTGTGTGTGTGTGAGAGAGAGAGGCATGTGTGAGGTGTGTGTGTGAGAGAGGCATGTGTATGTGTGTGAGGCGTTAGATGAGTGTATGTGTGTGAGAGGTGTGTGTGAAGTGCATGTGAGATGTAAGGCGTGCGTGAGGCGTATGTGTGTGAGGTGTGTGTGAAGTACGTGTGAGGTGTGTGTGTGTGTGTGAGGCGTGTGTGCGGAGGCAGGCCCAGGTCTGTAGTACACACACGTACCCCTCAGTTTGATGTTGATGGTGTCACTGTCTCCCACCAAGTATCCACAGGGGAGCAGCTCTGGGGAGCAGACTGGGACAGGCTTGCTGTGACGATACATGTCAGCGATGCTGTAACCCTCAACGCTGTCAGAGCTCAGGCCCAGCTGGCCCACAGGGTCCACATGACTGATGTACTCCTGCAGGAGGGGGCACGGTAGAGGGGTCAGAGGTCAGGGGTCAGGGTAGAAGAGTCAGGGTAGAGAGGTCAGGTTAGAGAGGTCAGGATAGAGAGGTCAGGGGTCTGGGTAGAGAGGTCAGGGGTCAGGGTAGAAGGGTCAGAGGTCAGGGTAGAAGGTAGAAGGGTCAGGGTAGAGAGGTCAGGTGTCAGGGTAGAGAGGTCAGGTGTCAGGGTAGAGAGGTCAGGGGTCAGGGTAGAGAGGTCAGGGGTCAGGGTAGGGGTGTACCTTAAAGAGGCGGAGCACCACTCCATCCAGAACGTCCCATCTGGTTTTCCCACTCACGCCGATGCAGCCAATCAGGAAGTGGCGTTGCCGGAACTCCTAGAAGGTCACAGGTCAAAATGATGTCACATCCTTCCTTCTTAGAGGGACCCATGTGAGCGTGTGTGTAGATGTGTGTGTACATGTGTGTGTACATGTGTGTATAGACGTGTGTAGATGTGTATACGTGTGTGTAGACGTGTGTATTCGTGTGTGTAGACGTGTGTATACATGTTTGTGTACATATGTGTAGACTTGTATACATGTGTGTGTAGCTGTGACCAGCCTCACCTCTCTGACTGTGCTGTGTGTGTAGACGTGTGTAGATGTGTGTGTACAGTGTGTACAGTGTGTGTGACCAGCCTCACCTCTCTGACTGTGCTGTCGTCCCCCAGACTCACTACAATCTTCACCAGTCGTCCTTCCTTCCTCACTCCTCCTCCCTCTCCACTGCAATCCAGGAGCATGTCTGGGGGCACACACACACATGCAGGCTTTACACACACACCAGCAGGGTGACACACACACATGCAGGGTTTACACACACAGACGCAGGGCTTACACACACACACGCACACGCACACCAGTTGGATACACACACACTCCTGCGGTCTTACCCAGGCTGGTGGACTCAGTGAGGTTGAGGCTGTGCTGGGAGATGGCGGGACCAGGGCTGGGGGCGGGGCCAGGGCTGGGGGCGGGGCTGGGGGCGGGGCCAGGGCTGGGGGTGGGGCCTGGAGAGGTTGAGGGGGCAGGGAGGCAGGTCTGGCTGTCCTGCTTCAGACGATCATTCTCCATTTTCAGCTTCTCAATCTCTCCCTGAGGAGCAGAACACACTCTGAATTTGTCCCAGCTGGATAACAGAGCAGAGTGTGTGAGTGTGTGTGTGTGTATGTGAGTGTGAGCGAGTGAGTGTGTGTGTGAGTGCGCGAGTGTGTATGTGAGTGAGTGTGTGTGTGTGTGTGTGAGTGTAAGAGTGTGTGAGCGTGTGTGTGAGTGAGTGTGTAAGCGTGTGTGTGAGTGAGTGTGTAAGCGTGTGTGTGAGTGTGAAAGAGTGTGTGTGAGTGTGAAAGAGTGTGTGTGAGTGTGAAAGAGTGTGTGTGAGTGTGAAAGAGTGTGTGTGAGTGTGAAAGAGTGAGTATGAGTGTGAAAGAGTGTGTGTGAGTGTGAATGTGTGTGTGTTACCTGCATGCGGTTCATGGTGTCTCTAAGCTGATCCAGCTGATGAGCAGAGCTGAGTGCCTCCAGCCTGATGTCAGTCAGCTTCATCTCCTTCTCCCTCAACTCCCCCCTCAGCATCCTCACCATGTCTGCCTCCCCCTCCACACACTCCGACAGCCTGCACACACACACACACACACACACACCATCAATACCCCCGCACACCATCAATACACCCACACCATCAATACACACACTCTGACAACCTGCACACGCACACACACACACCATCAATACACACACTCTGACAACCTGTACACACACACACCATCAATACACACACTATAACAATACAGTTCAAAGGTTAATATACGTTGGTGGACAGTGTGTGAGTGTTCAGGCATGAGACTGCATACAGAGAGCTGGAGTGGGTATTCCTCAGGACGTGACCCAGCCGGGTGGAGCCACTGTGGGGCAGCCGAGGTGAGGAGGGCTGGGATGAGTCTGTCATCTCCTCGATGTCCGAGTGAGACGAAGCCGACCGAGGAGATTTCTTACTGAACGCCTGCTTGAAGGAGCTGCGCAGCTGTGGAACACACAGGACGGTCAGAGGTAGAGAGAGAACATGTGCGTGTGTTAGCTTTCTGCTGGAGAACACACAGGACAGTCAGAGGAAGAGAGAGAACGTGTGCGTGTGTTAGCTGTGGAACACACAGGACGGTCAGAGGAAGAGAGAGAACATGTGTGTGTGTTAGCTTTCTGCTGGAGAACACACAGGACGGTCAGAGGAAGAGAGAGAACGTGTGCGTGTGTGTTAGCTTTCTGCTGGAGAGCTTGCATGAGGACACTTTCCCATGATGCACCATGGTGAGGACTGTGGTGGAAGCAGGGGAGTTAGTGAGGTTAGACAGAGAAGAGGACAAGACTAACAAAGACATGAAACATCGACGCAGGGAAAGAGAGGTGTAGGAGGTAGGAGGTGTTAGTAGCAGAGTTAGCGGTGCTAGGCTACATGAGGGCTGTTTGGTTTGTACCGAGGCGTGAGCCACTAGACACTCTTACCTCGTACACCTGCCCCATGAAGCAACAGCAGCGAGGACAGAGAGACGAAACACACACTTCAGACAACAGTGCGGGTGTTAGAGAGGTACACACACCTTGCGACACACATAGCTAGTACCTAGCAGGCTAGCAGAGGTGGTAACTAGCAGGCTAGCAGAGGTGGTAACTAGCAGACTAGCAGAGGTGGTAACTAGCAGGCTAGCAGCGGTGGTAACTAGCAGGCTAGCAGAGGTGGTAACTAGCAGGCTGGCAGCGCTAGTAACTAGCCAGCTAGCAGATATGGTAACTAGCAGGCTAACAGAGCTAGTAACTAGCAGGCTGGCAGCGCTAGTAACTAGCAAGCTAACAGAGCTAGTAACTAGCATGCTAGCAGATATGGTAACTAGCCAGCTAACAGAGCTAGTAACTAGCAGGCTAAAAGAGTTATTAACTAGCAGGCTGACAGAGCTAGTAATTAGCATGCTAGGTGCGTATGCCCTCCCATTCTGCTCTCCTTCCGCAGCAGAACATTGCTTCCAGCAGCATCAGTGAAGATCACAGCAGACTTCTCCTCATCACCCATTAGCTGCACGTGTGTACAGCTGTTTACATCCCTCACTTCTCTCTACTACTAACTACAACAGCAACCTCATCAAGGCATTAAACAAGCTGTGAGGACTGATGACCACGACACGACCACTGAATGCCATTACATAAGCCCTGACTGGCTCCTACGCTCCAATGTAGTCTTTGATTGGTTTATAGCAGAGACCTAGTATACAGAAAATGTTGTGTATTCACCTTCACCCCAGAGGAATAGACCTGAGAGGGAGGGACAGTAAGAATGAAAAGGCAGGAAACGTGAGTTGAGGGATCAGACCTGAGGAACCTACCCAGTTCTTCTTGTTCTTCTTCTTGTTCTTGGTGTCGGCGTCCATGTTGGAGCCGATGCTGGAGTGACTGCTGACGCTGTCAGAAGAGTGCTGCCTTCTAATGCTCAGATCCTGGACGCCATTACCGCCCTCTGCTGGACGGAGGACGCCATTACCGCCCTCTGCTGGACGGAGGAGCACAGGGTAGTGAGGACCGTGTGTGTACCTGGGCCCTGGGTACCAGGTGATACAGGTGTGTGTACCTGGGCCCTCAGTCCTGCAGGTGATACAGGTGTGTGTGTGTGTACCTGGGCCCTCAGTCCTGCAGGTCATACAGGTGTGTGTGTGTGTGTGTACCTGGGTCCTCGGTCCTGCAGGTGAGCTCAGGTGTGTGTGTGTGTACCTGGGTCCTCGGTCCTGCAGGTGAGCTCAGGTGTGTGTGTGTACCTGGGTCCTCGGTCCTGCAGGTGATACAGGTGTGTGTGTGTGTACCTGGGCCCTCAGTCCTGCAGGTGATACAGGTGTGTGTGTGTGTACCTGGGTCCTCAGTCCTGCAGGTCATACAGGTGTGTGTGTGTGTGTGTACCTGGGCCCTCAGTCCTGCAGGTGATACAGGTGTGTGTGTGTGTACCTGGGCCCTCAGTCCTGCAGGTGATACAGGTGTGTGTACCTGGGTCCTCGGTCCTGCAGGTGAGCTCAGGTGTGTTGATGACTCCATTGATGGCAGCCTGAGCCATGCTGTTCTGCCTCTTCAGCAGCTCAATGGTCTTCCTCAACTCAGTCAGCTCAGAGTCCTGTGCACACACACCAGACACACACGTGTCACATACGTGTGTGTGTAGAACACGTGTGCGTGTGTAATATACGTGTGTGTGCAGAACACGTGTGTGTGTCTGCTCCTCACCTTCTGCTCAGCGGTCAAGGTGAGGCTCTTGAGGCGGATGGTCATGTTCCCCAGACTCTGTTCAAACGCTGCTACCAGGTGAGCCTATCCAGGAGAGAGCAGGAACATTACTATCCAATCAGGACAGACCAGGAACATTACTAACCAATCAGGACAGACCAGGAACATTACTATCCAATCAGGACAGACCAGGAACATTATTATCCAATCAGGACAGACCAGGAACATTACTATCCAACCAGGACAGACCAGAAACATTACTAACCAATCAGGACAGACCAGGAACATTACTATCCAACCAGGACAGACCAGGAACATTATTATCCAATCAGGACAGGCCAGGAACATTATTACCAAACCAGGACAGACGAGGAACATTATTAACCAACCAGGACAGACCAGGAACATGACTAAAAAACCAAGAAAGACCAGGGGAGACCGCAACTCATTACTAATATCTCTCACCGGAACAGAACTTGTGTGTACAGATGTGAGGCAGAGCAGTGATGTCTGGCTGGTGCCTGAGTCAGCAAAACAGAGATAAGAGACTGGAGCGAGCAGGACCAGGGTCAACCAATCAGCAACAGTTACCTCACATCACACAATACTTAAGTTACCTCACCCGCAACACTGTTCAAGTTACCTCACCACCAACCCTAACCTCTCTGTGAAGCGCCTCTCTGTGGAGAGGGGGGCAGCATTTGGGGTCCTCTGGTCCTCCCTGGCGGTGGCCCTGGGGCCTGCTCCTCCTGGAGGGGTAGCTGTTGAGGGGGAGCCAGGGCCCCGTGCTGCCCTCCCTGGGCCACTGTCCGCTGGATGCCATGGCTGGCGAGGCAGGCTCTTGGAGCTCAGAAATGTTTTACCTAATGTGAATGCTAATGCCAACTGATGGTAATGATAATTATGATGCTAACCCTAATGTTGATGCTAACTCAAATCCAATTGTAATGCTAATGCCAACTATAAAGCTAGTGCTAATTATAATGCTAATGCTAACTATAATGCTAGTGCTAACTATAATGCTAGCAGCACAGCTACGTCCGTATGCCAGCATACTCTCTCAGGGTGTGAGGGAGGAAAGCGAAGGGGGGGGCGTCGGGGCTGGAATGCGGGCAGGGGGAGGGTTAGCGGCCATGACGAGGTCCAAAGCTAGATAAAGACTCCTCCTGGATGTGATAACCACACAGACACTGGAGCGACCTTCAACACCACACAGACGCCAGAGCGACCTTCAACACAGACACTAGAACGACCTGCAACACCACTAGAGCGACCTGCAACACCATACAGAAACTAGAGCGACAGAGCGACCTGCTACACCACACAGGTAACACACAGGTGACTAGAGTGTATTCTTAGTGTCCAGGTAACACAGGTGACTAGAGTGTGTTCTTAGTGTCCAGGTAACACACAGGTGACTAGAGTGTGTTCTTAGTGTCCAGGTAACACAGGTGACTAGAGTGTGTTCTTAGTATCCAGGTAACACAGGTGACTAGAGTGTGTTCTTAGTGTCCAGGTAACACAGGTGAGTGTGTGCAGCTCAGTGGTTAGAGCATTTGACTGCAGGTGCACATCAGCCAGTTATGAGGGATGTTCCTTAGCTTTGTAGTTTACAAGCCATACGATATCTATAACGACAGTGAATATGCCTCAGGCAGGCGTGTAACAGACATGTTCAGTGACACGTGATCCAGGCTTCTTATCATGTCAGGTACTGTGGCACTGCCCTGGGGCACTATTCATACAAGACTGACATGTAATTAAACATGTGAACAACATCATCCTCCAGGCCCACTTACAACATGACTCTCTCCCCCCTCTCTCCCCCCATCTCTCCCCTCTCCCCACATCTCTCCCCCTCTCTTCCCTCTCCCCCCCTCTCTCCCCCCATCTCTCCCCCCCCTCACTACTTCAGCCTGGAGAACAGGAAGTGACATGGTTCTGTTGGATGTGGGGTTACATCATGTCCAGAGACGTCCTCTGGTGTGTCACGACGTTCAGTACTTTGACTGAGTATGTGTGTCCATGTGGTGTGTGTGTCCATGTGGTGTGTGTGTGCGTGTGGTGAGTATGTGTGTCCATGTGGTGTGTGTGTGCGTGTGGTGAGTGTATGTGTGTGGTGAGTGTGTGTGTGGTGAGTGTGTGTGTGTGTATTTGTACGTGTGGTATGTGTGTGCGTGTGGTGAGTGTGCGCGGGTGTGTGCGTTTATGTGTGTGGTGTGTATGCATGTGTGTGTGTGTGTGTATGCATGTGAGTGTGTGTGAGTGTGTGTGTGTGTGTGTGTATGCATGTGAGTGTGTGTGAGTGTGTGTGTGTATGCATGTGAGTGTGTGTGAGTGTGTGTGTGTGTGTATGCATGTGTGTGCGTGTGCGTGCGTGTCTTACGTTGGCGCTCAGCTGGGTCGTCAGGGCAGATACTTTCTCCTGGGAGGCATCCAGCTCTCTGCGTAGCTTTCGGATCTGAGAAAACACACACATACCGTCAAAACAAACACACACACACACACACAAACACACACACACACACACACACACACACACACACACATACTAACACACACACATGCTAACACACACATATATGCAAACACACACACATACACAGACCGTCAAAACACACACACACACACATACTAACACAAACACACATGCTAACACACACACACATACCTTTGAGACACACCATGAAAACACAACCAAAACACACAGTGTGCCACACACAGGTTCAGAGGCCATGGTGTCTCCCAGATGTGTCTCAGAGGAGGGAGGGAGAAATCCAGGTGTACACAGGTGCACAGAGCTGGGCGGGCCTCTCTTACACACACACACACCCACACGTGCGCACACACACACACACCCCCACACACACGCGCACACCCACACACAGATCTGGGCGGGCCTCTCTTACACACACACACACACACACACACACACACACACACACACACACACACAGAGCTGGGCGGGCCTCTCTTAAACACACACACACAAACAGAGAGCTGGGCAGGTCTCTGTTACACACACATGGAACAACTCCTCATGTAAGGAGATCTAACACCATACACGCCCCTGTGTTCAAATACACCCTAGAATAAAAGAGGAGGGTTGAGAAAAAGAGAGAGATAGAGAGAGAGAGGGACGAAAGTGAGGGAAGAGAGATGAAAAAACAGAGAGAGGGAGAGCAAGGGAAGAGAGAGAGAGGGAGAGAGAGAGAGAGGGTGAGAGGGAGAGAGAGAGGGTGAGAGAGGCAGAGAGAGAGGGAGAGAGAGAGAGGGTGAGAGAGGCAGA
>BROE01000013.1:232254-244932 GCA_036571765.1 Plecoglossus altivelis | reverse complement strand
CACCTAGACATACACACAGACACACACACACCTAGACATACACTCAGACACACACACACCTAGACATACACACAAACACACACACCTAGACATACACACAGACACACACACACCTAGACATACACACAGACACACACACCTTGACATACACACAGACACACACACACACCTAGACATACGCACAAAAGTCACTACCTGGTCACGGGTCTTGGGTTGCCGTAGCGACCAGTATTGAAGGGCAGAAAGCTGAACTTGACAGAGAGAGTCATCTGTCCATCTCTAATGAAAGACACTGGGATCAAGATCATCCCTCTCTTCTTCTCCTGTCTCCTTCTCTCGCTCTCCTCTCTTTCTCCTCTCTCTGTGTTCTCTCCTCTCTCTGTGTTCTCTCTCTCTTTTCGCTCTCTCTGTTCTCTCTTCTCTCTGTTCTCTCGTTCTCCTCTTCTCTCTGCTCTCTCTCTGCTCTCTCTCTGTTCTCTCTCTCTGCTCTCTCTCTGTTCTCTCTCTCTGTTCTCTCTCTGCTCTCTCTCTGCTCTCTCTCCTCTGTCGTTATGTGTTGCTCCTCAGCTAGAGGATGAAGTCTGTCTTCCTTTGCTCCATAAGAAGAGAGAGAGAGTGTGTTCTCTGTTCCTACACACACTCAGATCCACCCTGACTGTCAGGGTTAGACAACACGTCTCTAATTAGAGCCCCGCCCACAGCCTCCCTTGGCACTGCTAACTGGCTATTACCAACCACAAACCACAACCAATCAGAGATGGCGATGGCCTTCAACAGTCAACCACCACCAATCAGAGGAGACGATGGCAAAGTGATGTGTGTAGGTGTATGTGCTCTCCCACCCTCCCCCACCACCTCCCCCCTCTCCTCCCCCTGTCCTCAGAGACTGATCTCCAGGGTTCAGGGGGTAACACTCTCTGAGGGAGAGAGGGAGGTTGACCAATGTAGAGGGCTTCTATGGGGGTCTGCCAATGTGAGAGTCCTTCTCTTTCTCTCCCTTCCTCTCTCTCCTCTCTCCCTTCCTCTCTCTCCTCTCTCCCTGTCTTCCTCCTCTCTCTTCCTTTCTCTCCCCTGTACTCTCCCTCTCTCTTTCTCTCTTCTGCCCATCTCTCCCTCCCTCTTCTCCTCTCTCCCTGTCTTCCCCTCTCTCCTCTACTCTCCTCCTCTCTCTCTCTCTGCCCATCTCTCCCTCCCTCTCTTCCTCTCTCTCCCCCTCCCCCTCTTTTTCTCTCCCTTCCTCTCTCTCTCCCCATCTCTCCCTCTCTCTCTCTCTTTCTCTCCCTCCCTCTCTTCCTCTCTCCCCCTCCCTCCCTCCCTCCCTCCCTCCCTCTTTCTCTCCCGCTCTTTAGACGGGGGACTTTCCTGTGTTTTGAGGGCAACTGCTGTTACTCAGACTGGATCATATAACACTCCCCCTCTACTGTCCTGCCCTCTCCTGACCCCACACACGCACGCACACACGGGCACACACACTCAACACGCACGGGCACACACACGCACGCACACACACACGCACACACACACACATGCACACACACACGCGCACGCACACAGGGATAAGGGGGTGAGAGAGGGAGGAGAGTAAGGAAGGGGAAGAGACAGGTCACAGACAGAAAAAAGAGGAGGGGAGATGAGATAGAAATTGCTCAGTAATGTCCAGTGTTCTCATTCATCCTTTTGAGACAAAAATTTCTCTTTATCTCCCTCTCTCGCTCCTCACCCTCTCCTCCCCCCTCTTCTCCTCCTCCCCATCCCCCTCTCCTCCTCATCCCCCCTCCCCCTCTCCTCGTCCCTCTCCCACCTCTCTATTCCCCTCCCCTCTTCTTCTCCCCCCTCTCCTTGGCACATGCATGCTTCTTTGACTTCTCATCTGTGTGTTGTGTAAACAAAATGCTGCTTTTAACCAACTGACCCTGATCAACCACCAGTGTACACACACACACACACACACACACACACACACACACACACACACACACACACACCAGGAGGACTGACTCTCTTCCCTACCAGCCCCCAGGCCCTGTCTCTCTCTCTTGGTCCGTCACACCCCCCCCAGCCCTGTCTCTCTCTCTCTTGTCCCTCACACCCCCCCCAGCCCTGTCTCTCTCTCTCTCTGTCCCTCACACACCCCCCAGCCCTGTCTCTCTCTCTCTGTCCCTCACACACCACAAAGACCCGTGTCTGTCTCAACACAAGGTGACCAGAGGCCAGAATGCTGCTTCCTCTTATCTGGCCTTGGAAAATGAAATAATATCTGACAATTGGGTAGATTCATGAAGTACACACAAACACACCATTGTTCTCCTATGTGTAGCGATCCGATCAGAGTTGGGCAGAGGCTGGTACAGGCTAGCTACAGACCACTAGTGTCTGTAGCTGCTACTGTACAGGCAGATAGTCAGTACTAGGCACCAGTACTTCTCATTACGCTGTCTCTGTCCTCCTACCCTGCAGAAGTCTTAACAAGACTAATGCTCATGTTGTTATCCTCTTTATACAACGCTTCCTGACTCTTTCTCTCTCTGTCTCTCTCTGTACCTCTTGCTAATCAACACCTGCTGGAGAAGCAGGAAGAGGGGGGAGGCAGGGAGGAGGGGGGAGGTATAGGAGAGGTCAGATCTTTGACTCTTGAGGAGGTGGTAGCGGTTTGAAGAGGTGAAAGGGTGTGAGTAGAGGTCAGAGGGCGAAAGGAACAGGAAATCGGTCACACCTGAAGACTTAGTGAAGCAACTCTCAGATCTCTCTCTCTCTTTGTTGGCCTCCCTCTCTCTCTCTCATTCTTCCTCCCCTCTCTCTCTTCTCTCCTCTCTCCTCTCTTGTTGGCCTCCCTCTATTCTCTCTCTCATCTCTCTCTCTTGGCCTCCATCTCTTCTCTCGCCTCTCTCCTTCTCTCTCTCTTCTTTTTCTCTCTCTCTTCTCTCTTGGCCTCCAGCTCTTTCTCCTCTCTTCTTCTCTCTCTCTCTCTCTCTCTCTCTCTCTCTCTCTGTGTTGGCCTCCCTCTCTCTCTTTCTTCTCTCTCTCTCTCTCTTGGCCTCCCTCTCTCTCTCTCTGTGTTGGCCTCCCTCTATTCTCTCTCTCTCTCTCTCTCTCTTGGCCTCCATCTCTTCTCTCCCTCTCTCTCTGTCACACACACTTACAGACATAAGTCCAAGGAATCTCAGAAGCATCTATTCACAGAAACCTGTGTAGTGGGTGTGCATGTAAAGGACAGAGATATAGGGAGTGTGTGATGCTGTGAGGTGTGTGTGAGCTGTGTGTGTTAGGTGTGTGAGGCGTGTGATGTGTGTGTGAGGTGTGTATGACGTGTGTGAGGTGTGTTGTGTGTGTGAGGTGTGTGTGTGAGTGTGTGTGTGAGGTGTGTGATGTGTGTATGACGTGTGTGAGGTGTGTGATGTGTGTGTGAGGTGTGTGAGGTATGTGTGAGGTGTGTTGTGTGTGAGTAAGGTGTGTTGTGTGTGAGTAAGGTGTGTTGTGTGTGAGTAAGGTGTGCTGTGTGTGAGTAAGGTGTGCTGTGTGTGAGTAAGGTGTGCTGTGTGTGAGTAAGGTGTGTGGTATATGAGGTGTGCTGTGTGTGAGTAAGGTGTGCTGTGTGTGAGTAAGGTGTGCTGTGTGTGAGTAAGGTGTGTTGTGTGTGAGTAAGGTGTGTGGTATATGAGGTGTGCTGTGTGTGAGTAAGGTGTGAGGTATATGAGGTGTGTATGACGTGTGTGTGTGAGGTGTGCTGTGTGTGAGTAAGGTGTGTTGTGTGTGAGTAAGGTGTGCTGTGTGTGAGTAAGGTGTGTGGTATATGAGGTAAGGTGTTGTGCTGTGTTGTGGTAAGGTGTTGCTTGTGTGTGAGTAAGGGCTGCTGCTGTGTGTTGTAAGCGCTGTGCTGATGATGTGAGTAAGGTGTGCTGCTGATGTGTGCGTAATGGGCTGTGCATGGCTGTGCTGAGTGGTGTTTGCTGTTGTGTGAGTGAGGATGTGCTGGTGTGTGAAGAGATATATGTTGCTTGTGTGTGAGATGAGGTGTGTGTAGAGTGTGCCTTGTGTGTGAGTTAAGGTTGTGCTGTGTGTGTTGAGGTTGTGAAGGCTGTGTGTGTGAGGTGTGCGCTCTCCGCTCGCTCGCTCGAGTAAAGTGTGCTTATCCTATCATAGCATCTGTCGTGAAGACACGGAAGACTCAATAGCGCAGCCGACCGCCGACTGGCTGTCGTTTGTGTGTGAGGTAAGGTTGTGCTGTGTTGTGAGTGATTGTTGCGCTCTTAGGTGTGTGAGTGAGGTGTGTGTTGTGTGTGAGTAAGGTGTGCTGTATATAAGGTGTGCTGTGTGTGAGTAAGGTGTGTGGTATATAAGGTGTGCTGTGTGTGGTATATAAGGTGTGCTGTGTGTGAGTAAGGTGTGCTGTATATGAGGTGTGCTGTGTGTGAGTAAGGTGTGCTGTGTGTGAGGTGTGCTGTGTGTGAGTGAGGTGTGTGGTATATGAGGTGTGCTGTGTGTGAGGTGTGCTGTGTGTGTGTAAGGTGGCTGTGTGAAGATAGGTGTGCTGTAGATGTGTGTGTAAGGTGTGCTGTGTGTGAGAAAGGTTGCTGTTGTGTTGTGTTGGATTGTGCCTTTAGTGAGTGTGTGAGTAAGGTGTGTTGTGTGTGAGTAAGGTGTGCTGTGTGTAAGTAAGGTGTGTGGTGGTGTTGTGAATGGCTGCTGTGGTATGTGACGGTGTTCTGTGTGTGAGTTAAGGTGTGCTTGGTGTGTGAGCTAAGGTGTGCTGAATGTGTTGAGGTGTTGCTGTTTGTGTGTGAGGTGTGCTGTGTGTGGTATATGAGGTGTGCTGTGTGTGAGTAAAGTGTGCTGTGTGTGAAGGTGATGTGTGTGTGAGGTGTTGTGTGTGTGTGAGGTGTGCTGTGTGTGAGTAAGGTGTGCTGTGTGTGAGTGAGGTGTGTGGTATATAAGGTGTGCTGTGTGTGAGAAGCGCTCGTGGCCTTGGCATGTGTGAGGTGTGCTGTGTGTGAGCCTTGCCTGTCAGCGTCTCCCTGGGTCTGCAGGGTCTCTCTCACGGCCGTCAGGCTGTCAGGAAGGCGGTTCAGCCGGCGAGCGTACACACTCAACCCTCCGTCTGTTAGGTAGCTACACACACACACAAACACGCACACACACACACGCACACACGCATGCACACACATACACACGCACGCACACACACACACACACACACACACACGCACGCACACACACACACACACACACATACACACGCACATACACACGCATGCACACACACACACATACACACACACAAACACACACACAGGGTCAGAGGCCACACACTCCAAACTAACACACTTGATGGAGGTACAACTGTCAGGAGAGAGTAAGAGTATCGTGTTTATAAAGGAAGCTAACATCTCCAGGTACAGTGAAGAGTTTCAGAGCAGGAGAGAGACTCTGGCAGGCAGACAGACAGGGCAGGGAGACAGACAGTCAGGGAGACAGAGAGGCAGACAAACAGGCAGACAGGCAGGCAGGCAGACAGACAGGGCAGACAGGCAGACAGACAGGCAGGGCATTGAGACAGACAGGCAGGGCATTGAGACAGACAGGGCAGACAGACAGACAGACAGGCAGGCAGACAGACAGGGCAGGGAGGCAGACAGACAGGGCAGGGAGGCAGACAGACAGGGCAGGGAGGCAGACAGAGCAGGCAGGGCATTGAGCCAGACAGACAGGGCAGGGAGGCAGACAGGGCAGGGAGGCAGACAGACAGGGCAGTGAGGCAGACAGACAGGGCAGGAGGCAGGCAGGCAGGCTGAAGACAGACAGACAGGGCAGGGAGGCAGACAGAAGCTATAATGGGGCGGCTCCTAACAATGATCAAACATACCCTGTCAGCCTAAAACAACACTGACCTAGTCCTCAAATATTTACCTTTTTAAGAGAGTATAAATGTAAAAAAACATTGGCTCATTTCAGGAAACACTTAACCATGTGTTGACAGGCCATGTTAGAGGTCATCCACGCCTTCAGTGCAGAAACTTTGCATCAGACACAAGACAAACTACATCCAGCTTCCTCTACTTCCTAGCATCAGTTCAAACGCCTGGACATACCTTTCTGCCTTGAACATCTGAATAAGATCCATTTAACTCAAACACACGCCCAGGAGAGACAAGATCTCAGTATGGAGTGAGTCTGCCTGCATCAACAGTGTGTCTGCTGAGGTGAGAGTTGTACAAATGAGGTGTACCTCGGTAAGTGTGTGTGCACTGAAGCATGCCAGCGTGTCTGGGAGGAGCATAAGAGAGGGGGAGGAGGAAGAGAGGGGGAGGAGGAATGAGAGGGAGAGGCAAGAGAGGGGAGAGAATGAGAGGGGGGCAGAAGAGAGGGGAGGAGAGAGAGGGGAGGAGGAATGAGAAGGGAGGGAGTGAAGGACAGTGGGAGGAGGGAAGAGAGGCGGAAGGAGATAAGGAAAGGTGGGAGGAGGAAGAGAGGGGGAGGAGGTGGAGAGGAGGAAGGAGACAAGGAAGGAAGAGAATACCATCCCCCAGCCGGTGAGCGAGAGCTGGAGAAGAGATGAAAGTGTGGGAGGGTCATCTTAGGGGCCAGAAGAAGGGAGGGAGGCGGGAGAGGAGGGGAGGGGAGGGGAGGAGGAGGAGGGACGCGCGGAGGGAGGGAGGGAGAGGAGGAAGGTGCAGCTACCCCATCACAGGTGATGGGGTGGGTGCAGCTCAGAGGTAAAACATGTGTGGATCAAAGGGTCCCAGGTACAATCTCTCCCAAAGGAGACTTTGGATAAGCAGTAATAATGATTTTATTAAGGTCATCCACTGCTGGTAGCTTTAGTGATGCTCTGCTAGAGTGAACAGGGTCTGCTGCCCTCTAGTGGTAAACAGCTGAAGCTCTTGAATCCAGAGACAAATAGATGCAGATCACCTCTACAGTCCAGCACATTCTAAGGTCAGAGACCATAAAGTGTTTCCAAAGCAACATCTCAGGCATCAGACCTGTTGCGACATTATCTCAACCTCAGACAAACACTTAGCTCCGCCCACATCCACCCTCCTACTCACCCACTGGTGACATCATCAGCCCGCGCCGCATTCTTGCTCAGCAAATCCCCGTCACTCATGTACCCCGTGGCGTCCATGGCAACCAGCCCGTCCAGGTCTCCCTCGTTGCCCCCTCGCTCCAGCCCCCCAGGGGCTGCCCCCCGCCCCCCCAGTTGCCTACGCAGGGGCCCAGGGTACAGGTAGCGCCCCCCTGGCCCCCCTGCCACACGCCCACTGTACCCATTACCCAGGGAGGGGGCATCGCCCGCCTGGAGCCGGGGGCTGGACTGGCCAAGTCGCCATGACGGCAGGGAGGGGCGGGAGGAGGTAAGGCTGAGGATGCTCCGCCCACTACCAGAGTTGATCTCCGTGGTAACAGTTCCATCGAAGGTGGTCTCTAAGGTGCTGCGTTGAAGAGGGGACAAGAGAGATGGATGGATGGGGGTGGAGAGGTGGAGGATAGGAGAAGTGGAGATGGAGAGGTAGAGAAGATTAGCGGTTAGGGTCAGAGGTTAGGGTCAGAGGTTAGGGTTAGCGGTTAGGGTCAGAGGTTAGGGTCAGAGGTTAGGGTCAGAGGTTAGGGTCAGAGGTTAGGGTTAGCGGTTAGGGTCAGAGGTTAGGGTTAGCGGTTAGGGTTAGCGGTTAGGGTCAGAGGTTAGGGTCAGAGGTTAGGGTCAGAGGTTAGGGTTAGCAGTTAGGGTCAGAGGTTAGGGTTAGCAGTTAGGGATAGTGGTAAGGGTCAGAGGTGGTGCAAACCTGTGTGTGACCTGGGTTCCCCGTAGGCTAGACATGGTCTCCTCCAGGTTTTGTCTGAGGTCTGCAATGTTCTTCACTGTCCTTAACCTTCGAGTTTCTGGGTCTTCACCTGCCAGGAACGAGACAAAAGTTCTGGTCGCTAGACACAACAAACAAACATCCCTGGCCTGTTTCCAGACCTGAGTGTCATATCCTACCTGAGAGATCCTCCATGGACGTCTTGCAGAACGGTGCAATCTCTCCATCCCTTCCTCCACAGCCCCCCTCGGATGTCACCGTACAATCCACATCTGTGGATGACCTAGAATGACACGAAGTGGACAGGGTCAGAGGTCAGATTCTGGACAGTTGGATCGCTGTAGCGGGTCTTACAGACGAACAAAAAAAGGTTTTGATTCTAAACTCAACAACTCATCACTTTGCAACCTGTTAAGTACACTACCACTTAGTGGTAATGCACTTAGAGGTAATGCACTTAGTGGTAGTGTGCTTACTGGTAGTGTACTTAGAGGAAGTGTACTTAGAGGTAATACACTTAGTGCTAGTGTGCTTACTGGTAGTGTACTTAGAGGAAGTGTACTTAGAGGTAATGCACTTAGTGGTAGTGTACTTAGAGGTAATGCACTTTTGGTAGTGTACTTAAATGTAATGTACTTAGTGGTAATGTACTTAGAGGTAATGTACTTAGAGGTAGTGTACTTAGTGGTAATGTACTTAAAGGTAGTGTTCTTAGTGGTAATGCACTTAGTAGTAATGCACTTAGAGGTAATGTACACTATACTATGTAGTTCCACACCTCGCCTGTGCTCACCTGTACATGAAGGGCGCCACAGTGGCTGTGTTGGGGTGGCTGTACTGCTGCTGAGGCTGAGGTAGCTGCACGCTGATTGTGTTGCTGGCTGTGCTCTGTGTAGTTCCACCCGTGGCCACTGGGGCGGCGCTGTGGGTCTGCGACGCCCTGCCCTCCGTGGAGGCCAGGCTAGAGGTAGAGCTGGACTGTCTGCTGTCCCGGTCAGGGGTTCCTCTGAGCAGCCCTGCCCCGCCCCCCAGGCGCATGCTGCGGGGGCGCTCTGCACCCTCCCGCCCCCCACCAGAGGGGACCTTAGCCCCCGGCTTTGGTATCCCGCTGTGGGGGGGAATGGGGGGGGCAGAGGTGGCATCTTTTTTGGCTGCTTTGCTCCCCTTAGGTATGAAGCTGGCGATTTTCGAGGTCCTCTTGGCGCCATTGTGCTCCGTTTCTGAGGAAACGGCAGTTTCCTCCTTAGTCTCCTCCCCCCTGAGTTCCGTCCTGTTGGGGATGGACGTGCGTTTACCCGCCTCCTTCCCGTTCTCCTTCCCGTTCTCCTTGTCCTTCTCCAGAACCTTGGCAGAGTCCTTCTTCGCTGAGTTCTTCTTGGCGGTCAGGGCTCTGCTGAAGGTGCGCTGTGCGATCCCTCTCAAGGCCATCTTCGGACTGCTGGTGGTTGCGGTGACGGTAGCGGCGGGAGGCGATCCGTGAGCCATCCCGTTACCGGGCGCTCCCGGCCGTGTGTTCCCTTCCTCCTCCAGGGGCTCAGTGTTGGACCCTGCCTCAGCCTTCCCCCCTGCCCCGGACGCAGGTTGCCTGGCTGGGGCAGAGCCAGCTGGCTGGGGCACCCCTCCATTGGAGGGCTTGGAACCCCCTTTGTTGTTGAAGAGCTTGAGCTTCTCCAGCATGGACTTCTGGGTAACGGCTTTGGGAGGGGTGTCCACGGGCGGGGAAGCTCTGGGGGCGCTGTCCTGCCGGACGGACAATATGGCGGAGGAAGAGTGCTTAGAGCTGGTGGACTTGCTCCTCCAGGGCTTGCTGCTACTGGAGTTGGGCTGGGGGAGGGCCGAGGAAGGGGGGAGGAGGGCTGAGGAGGGGGGGAGGAGGGCGGAGGCAGAGCAGGAGATGCTGGCAGTCACAGGAGGAGAGAGAGCTTTCTCTGTCATCACTGATGGCTGTGAGGTCACTACCTCCGAGGATTCTGGGATTGAGAAGAGAGGACAGGAGAGACGAGAGGAGAGGAGAGACGAGACAGCAACAGGCAGAACCAGAGAGGGGAGATGGAAGAGGTAACAAAGAAAGGAAAACAGAGATAACAGTTAAGAAGGGGAATTCCCCCAGACCACACAGAGAGTCACCATATAAGGGCTTGTGCTGTAGGCTGCCTGTGTTGGAACAAAAGACTAGAACGTGTCCCTACTTTACAAACCTCCCCTCAGACCACGCTTCCAAAGCCCTTCATACTAACACACAAGTCATCCTTTCAGAAACTGTTTATAAAAACAGGAAGGCGCTCTTTCAAGACGAGCCAAGAAATCCAAAGTCACCAGCACACTTGTGAGGTTTGGACTTATATGGACAGATCTGGCTCTAATCCTCCTCACTTAGAGAAAGACGTTTTATCGAGCCCTCGTCTGGGCCAGACTACCACAGGCTGATTACACAGAACGAGAGAAGGACTCACAATCATGAAAAGGTAGAAATGGTTTTCTTGAAATCGCTTGCTTCACTTACCAAGTCCGATGTCAAGATGAACCCAAACACTCTGAGAAGAAGCTAACTGTGAATGTGCCTCAGAAGACGGATGGTGGTGACTGACTACAATTCTGGGTTTGAATATTCAAACTCTAACTGCCAAACTGCCAGACAGAGAAAGAGAGAGAGCTGTGGGGGGACTCGCGCGAGAGAGAAAAGCCATGGAGTAGAGTGAGACAGAATGAGAGGGAGGAGGGAGGGAGGGGGGGAGAGGGAGGAGAGAGGGAGGGAGGGAGAGAGCCTGGGGGGGAAGATAATCACTTTCTGTTAGACCACATCCCTGTGCACACACACACACACACACAGGTACACATACACACAGGTACACACACGCAGGTACACACACAGGTACACACGCAGGTACACACATAAACAGGTACACACGCAGGTACACACGCAGGTACACACACACAGGTACACACGCAGGCACACACGCAGGTACACACGCAGGTACACTTCCAAACACAACAACCTGACTTGCTTCCAGAGAAATTCAACGTTACCTGCGCCTGTTAACCACTCGCACAGCAGTTTCAACAGACCTTCAAAAGGTGGAATGACTCACTGACCTCACAGTGATACGTGACTGGAAACATCAACCTCAATTTCACACTCAAGACTGATTTCAGATTCACACAGTTTGGACTTAAGTTTCCTTGGAATACATGTAGCCAGCAACATTCACACGCACACCCCTCCTCCAACACTCCACCTCCCCTTCTCTTTCTACGCATTTTTTAAGGGCCTTTCATGGACTAATTGGAGGGGGGAACCCTGTAGCACCCCTCTCGTTTCCTCCTATTTAGTATTTAGCGAGCACAGTCTTAAACAATGCATCCATTAGGAAGTGATTAGGGCCCAATTAGCCGTGCTAGCAGTTAGCGGGCGAAAAGTGGGTCAGGCTTCTAATAGCTAGCTTCCCCTACTGGAGCGCCAGAATGAGAGAGAGACCAGTTGTAATTATGGAGGAGGTAGAGAGAGGGGGGAGGGAGAGGTGGAGGGAGAGAGAGGGGGGAGAAAGAGGGGGGAGAAAGAGGGAGTTTTGACCTGGGATGTAGGGGAGAAAGAGGGAGTTCTGACCTAGGATGTAGGGATGAGCGATGAAGAACAGCCAGTTAGAACAGAAGACAGTGTCCGTGGAGACAGTGTCCATGGAGACAGTGTCCATGGAGACAGTGTCCATGGAGACAGTGTCCATGGAGACAGTGTCCATGGAGACAGTGTCCCTGAAGGACAATGGGGGGGTTTGGATTACAACACAACGTTGTTTGGGTCAAGGGGAACAGTCCGACCCAAATGGTTGCCAGGGTAACAGGGCCAAGGGGCCGGGGGAAACTGGACGACAAAATGAGGTCAACATTTCTCTTCCTGGTTCAGAGGTCAGTCTGGACATAACAGTATTATTCCACCTCCAGGTCCTGATTGTCATCTACCTTCACACCTGCTCTCAACCAACCAGCCTGTCAGCCAATCACAGACACAGGTTGCTGACCTTGTGACCCTGCTGAGGTCATTCTGCCAATAAGCAGCAAGATCAGGATTACCTCAGACCTCAGACCCCGCCTGCCAGGATGGAGGCATCACACAGTTTACAGAAGAGGCTTGTTGAAGTGTTCCATCACAGCTGAGAGAGCAGTAAACACACAGCTCCATCTCAGGAGCAGGGGTGGGTCATTGGGAGAGATCATGGTGGGCAGGAGCAGGGGTGGGTCATTGGGAGAGATCCTGGTGGGCAGGAGCAGGGGTGGGTCATTGGGAGAGATCATGGTGGGCAGGAGCAGGGGNACAGGTACACACGCAGGTACACACGCAGGTACACACACACAGGTACACACGCAGGTACACACGCAGGTACACTTCCAAACACAACAACCTGACTTGCTTCCAGAGAAATTCAACGTTACCTGCGCCTGTTAACCACTCGCACAGCAGTTTCAACAGACCTTCAAAAGGTGGAATGACTCACTGACCTCACAGTGATACGTGACTGGAAACATCAACCTCAATTTCACACTCAAGACTGATTTCAGATTCACACAGTTTGGACTTAAGTTTCCTTGGAATACATGTAGCCAGCAACATTCACACGCACACCCCTCCTCCAACACTCCACCTCCCCTTCTCTTTCTACGCATTTTTTAAGGGCCTTTCATGGACTAATTGGAGGGGGGAACCCTGTAGCACCCCTCTCGTTTCCTCCTATTTAGTATTTAGCGAGCACAGTCTTAAACAATGCATCCATTAGGAAGTGATTAGGGCCCAATTAGCCGTGCTAGCAGTTAGCGGGCGAAAAGTGGGTCAGGCTTCTAATAGCTAGCTTCCCCTACTGGAGCGCCAGAATGAGAGAGAGACCAG
>BROE01000013.1:190471-209061 GCA_036571765.1 Plecoglossus altivelis | reverse complement strand
GAGAGGAGAGAGGGGGAGAGAGGAGAGGAGAGAGGGGGGAGAGAAGAGAGAGGGGAAGAGAGGAGAGGAGAGAGGGAGAGAGAGGAGAGGAGAGAGGGGGGATGGCAGGCAGGATAGACCCACAGGGGCAGGAGAGGATAGACCCCTACATCCACTCAACACACAACTCTCTCCCTCACTCTTTTTTCTCATTCTCTAATTATTCCTCTCAGTTTCTATCCCTCTGTCCACCATGACCTCACACAAGAAGACAAGCAGGAAGTGACCTCACGTAGGAAGACAAGCAGGAAGTGACCTCACGTAGGAAGACAAGCCGGAAGTGGTGTCTAGACAACAAGAGAGGGGATTTAATAGCTGTGACTGTAACACACAACCACAGGGTGAGGGAGACATGCACACACACACACAAACATGCAGACAGACAGGCTTAAAGCAACAGAGTTGCAGAACCACTTTCATCCATCACTTTTCCATCTCCTTCCATCCCCTTTCATCTCTTTCTATCTCCTTCCATCTCTTTCCATCCCCTTCCTCCCCTTCCATCCTCTTCCAGCACCTTCCAGATCTATCCATCCCCTTCCAGCACCTTCCAGATCTATCCATCCTCTTCCAGCACCTTCCAGATCTTTCCATCCTCTTCCAGCCCCCAGAGGGAGCCAGAGTGACCACCAGATCCCCTCTCCTGCTGTTGTCATGGTAACCATGATAAACATGGTAAACATCGACATAGCCTGTCTGTCTATTGGGACGTAGGCACATACACAGCCCCCCTCCCCTTCCTCGACACAGGAATCCCCCTTCAGACGCCATAATCACAGCCTCACAACTTCATACAGACTATGAATTATATTAAGGACCCAATTAGAATAATCTAAATTATACTCATGATCATTTCCCCTCATTATACAGTTCTTTAATCTAATGTGTTTGATTAACGGACCATGAAGTGATGGGGTCACACTCAGCGACGGCTACATGCGTGTGTGTTGCTAGGGTGTTGCTAGGGTGCCCCATGCTAATCTCCATCAACCCCAAAACAACAAAGAGACATTAATTATAGTCATGAAAGACTGTCTCCCTGCTAGTCTGCTTGCTGGTCTCCCTGCTGGTCTCAATGCTAGTCTGCCTGCTGGTCTCCCTGCTGGTCTACCTGCTGGTCTATCTGCTAGTCTACCTGCTGGTCTCCCTGCTGGTCTCCATGCTAGTCTACCTGCTGGTCTCCCTGCTGGTCTACCTGCTAGTCTACCTGCTAGTCTACCTGCTGGTCTCCTTGCTAGTCTACCTGCTGGTCTCTCTGCTAGTCTACCTGCTGGTCTCTCTGCTAGTCTACCTGCTGGTCTATCTGCTAGTCTACCTGCTGGTCTCTCTGCTAGTCTACCTGCTGGTCTACCTGCTAGTCTCTCTGCTGGTCTACCTGCCTGGTCTCCCTGCTGATCTCCCTGCTGGTCTCCCTGCTGGTCTACCTGCTGGTCTCCCTGCTGGTCTACCTGCTGGTCTCCCTGCTGGTCTCCCTGCCTGGTCTCCCTGCTGGTCTCCCAGGGCTGGAGGCATCTCTCCCAGGGGGAACTGCCTGTGCAGATCCACTTATCAGTGGCACACACACACAAGGTTTGCAGCACACGTACACACATATATTCACTGATACCGAATGGAATATCTGTACTTGTGGACTTGGCAGTGAGCAGAAACATTATAGGATGCAGTATATATGTAAACCACCAGATGGCAGTAGAGCCTAAGAGTGAAATGGAAAAGTTAATCGAAATGTTACACACTGAGTTAAACACACACAAGGTTTGGGCTCATACTGGAACTTCTTTTAGGATAAAGAGGATAGACTGTATGAGTGAGAGAGGCAGAGGGAGAATGAGAGAGAGGGAGAGAGAGAGAGAGAGAGAGAAGAGAGAGAGAGAGAGAGAGAAAGAGAGAGAGAGAGAGGAAGAGGGATCCTGGGAGAGAGGCAGAGATGGAGATTCTCTTGAGATTGGTCACTTAGGAACCAATAAGAGCCAGACATTCCATCACATAAGAAGGTACTAGTGCTAATTACAATGTTTAGTAAATAGTATACACTCTTTCTCTCTCCCCTCTCCCCTCTCTCTCACCCCCTCACCCTCACTGTGACTATCAGGGAGGGAGGGTTAGGTAGACAGACAGACTGGATCAGAGAGAACGTGATTAGTTACATATTGAAGAACCCTAAGCAACAGAACTAGAACACACTGACAGACCAGGTCTGATACACAAACACACAAACACACACAAACACACACACACACACACACACTCAGACTCACACACTCACACACAAACACTCACTCGCACTCACACACACACTCACACACAAACACACACTCACACACAAACACATACTCACACACAAACACACACACACACACTCACACACAAACACACACACACACTTGGACTCACACACAAACACACACTCACACACAAACACACACCCTCACACACACACACACACACAAACACACACTCACACACACACACACACACACACACACACACACACACACACACACACACACATGTACCAGCGTTGCTCCAGTGCTGCTGTCACTGAGACTTAAGTCATGTTTCTGGGGAGGACAGGTTGCCAAGCATGCACTTGTTTTAGACACACACCCTTCCCTCCTCACAGCCTTACATGGCATTAGACCGATGCCTCTGTGCTAGCAGCATAGCAGAGGGGTTGCTAGGCAGAGCCAGTCATTCAAAAACAAACCAAAACAGCCACCATGCTAACATGCTAACAAGCTAGCCTGCCAACAAGGTAGCCTGCTAACAAGCTATACTGCTAACAAGCTATACTGCTAACAAGCTAGCCTGCTAACAAGCTAGCCTGCTAACCAATCTGAACCTGGAAAAGACAGCAAGCCATACATACACCATAATACTCCCCACAAACACTTTAACATTCAACACACACGTACACACAACTTAACATTCTACACACACACAGCGAACATCTCCAGCACATCAGTACTGTAACACTCATCCTGTAGTATGGATGCTGATCCTGAGCAACAGAGACAACAGCAACAGACAGACAGGACACAGGAGAGACAGACAGGACAGAGGAAAGACAGACAGGACACAGGAAAGACAGAGAGGACACAGTGGTGGAGAGACAGACAGGACACAGAAGAGACAGACAGGAGACAGTGGCGGAGAGACAGACAGGACACAGGACAGGCAGGTGTGTCGGTCTGACCTGAGAGTCGCCTGTTCCTTCGCTGGTCTTGGGGGGCTCCCAGCCCCCCTTGGGGAGGGTATGTTGGTGTGGGGTGTTGGGGGGGCAGGGGGCTGTCTGGGGGATGGGGAGAGCAGTGTGTACAGGCTTGAGTTTAGGTAGTCCTGACTTCATCTTAGAGGACACCAGAATAGTAGGCATCTTCCTTCAACGATGATTGAGTTACAATGAAGCTATAACACACACACACACACACACATTATGTAGCACTATATCAGCAGGTGACAGGTACGGGAGGTGGCACAGGGATGGAGTCAGCATCACCGTTGACACACTACACACGCGTCATGCACAGCGTTGTTGTTCTGAACGCGCACACATAGTCGTCCACACACACCACAGCATTGCTACGCTTATCACCAGGCCACGTCATGGCAAGTAAACCGTCGTACTGGGTACGCGTCCGGAGCACACTACGCACTCACGCGACACACACACACACACACACAGCACACAGCACATTCACACGCCACAACCCACACAGCTATTCACACACACACATTGTCCGCACACCACACATCACGATCCATCAGCACGGCACACACAACAGTCGTTGGACACAAGCGCAGCAACATCGCACACACAGTCGCCCTGATTCACACAGGCGGGCCAATGAGATTGATTTTGGTAGGTAGTCGGGAGTTCTTGCATAACACAACACACACACACAGGCTTATTCACACACCCACACACACAACACACACACACAGCTATTCACAGGGCGTCACACACACCACAATACACCAGACTACGAGGCTAATTCACACACAGGTGGTTACCACAGCATTCAGCTACACAAAAGTCCGATTGGGGAAGCACCGCTACCGCCACGGATTCACATACATCATCAGGACAGTATTTCACCCACACAGGCACCCTGCGTTTTCGGTGATTGTCCAGGTTCGGCCTATTCACACACACCCATAGCTATTAACACACACACACACCTATTCACACACACACACACACACAGCTATTCACACACACAGCAGATTTTCAGTCTTTCTGTTTTGCTAACCACTCAGCCACACACGTGATCTTTGCAGCAAATGAAGAGGTTGAAAATGCAGAAACACACAGACACACACAGAAACACAGACAGACACACACACACAGAAACACACACAGACACACACACAGAAACACGCACAGAAACACAGACAGACACACACACAGAAACACAGACAGACACACACACAGAAACACACACAGAAACACACACAGACACACACACAGAAACACGCACAGAAACACAGACACACACACAGAAACACGCACAGAAACACAAACAGTCAGGCTTCTTCCTCCCTAGGATGAGTCAAACGTGTTTCCAGAGTCCAGTCCTAAGCTGCCGTGAGACAAGGCTGTTCCTGGAGCTCCTGAACAGCACTGAGAACAGCAGACCACAGTCCTTACAGGAGGTTAACCCTGGAAAACATCCCCAGAGCTTCTCTCAGTCAAACCAGGGCTGTGCGATGTTCGGATGCTTCCTTCCGGACTGTTCCGTATGGTGGCGTGACAGAGCTCCAGTGGTTCTCTAGCGATTCATCCACCTCTGGGAGAGGGGAGGGTGCTGCTCCGTTGAAGAAATGATACGGAGGAGAGCAAAGAAAAAAACCACAATAGGACCACACACTCTCTCACTCTAGCGACTGTTCTGCTCTGAAGACTACTACACTTGCTGCCTGTGTTTCTCTCCCTCTCTCCCTGTGTCTCTCTTTTCCTCTCTCTCTCTCTCTCTCTCTCCCTCTGTGTCTCTCTCTCACCCTCTCTCTGTCTCTCTCCCTCTGTGTCTCTCTCTCACCCTCTGTCTTGCACTCTCTTCCTCTGTGTCTCTCTCTCTCTGCCTCTCTCTCTCCCTCTCTGCCTCTCGCTCTCCCTCTCTCTATGCCTCTCTCTCCCCCTCTCTACCTCTCTCTATGCCCGATGGCCGCACTGGGGGGGGGGGGGAACGGCCCCCTCCCATCAGTAAACTCTCGACCGCAGTGACGCGCGCTTCGTCTCATAATGGCCTCACTCCGTGCTCGCCCCCGCCCAGCTCCTCTACCTCGTCTCCTATGCCTCTCTGCCTGTCTACCTGCCTCTCTCTCTCCTCTCTCCTCCACCTGTTCTACTCCCTGTTGTTCTCCTGTTCTCCTCCTCCCTCCTACCCCCTATTCTCTCATCCATCTCTCTTTCTTTTGTTTCTCCTCTCCTTGCTCTGCTTCTCCTTTGGTTTTTCCCACGCTCTCTTCCTCTCTCTGCGTCCCTCTCTGCGTCCACCTTGACTGCTCTGCTCTCTCTCTCCCTCTTCTGGTGCCTCTGTTTCTCCTCCCTCTCTGCCTCTCTCTCTCGCCTCTCTGCTCTCTCTCTCGCCTCCTCTGCCTCTCTCTCCTCTCTCTCTCCCTCTCTCCTCTCTCTCTAGCACCTCTTCTGCCTCTCTCTCTCCCTCTCTCCCTCTCTCTCACCTCTTTCTCCCACTGACTGCCTCTGCCTCTCTCTCTCCCTCTCTGCTCCACTGACTGCTCTGCCTCTCTCTCTCCCTCTCTGCCTCTGTTTCTCTCCCTCTCTGCCTCTCTCTCTCCCTCTCTGCTCCACTGACTGCTCTGCCTCTCTCTCTCCTGCCTCGGTTTCTCTCTCCATCTCTGCTCTCTCTCTCCCTCTCTGCCTCTGTTTCTCTCCCTCTCTGCCTCTCTCTCTCCCTCTCTGCTCCACTGACTGCTCTGCCTCTCTCTCTCCCTCTCTGCTCCACTGACTGCTCTGCCTCTCTCTCTCCCTCTCTGCCTCTGTTTCTCTCCCTCTCTGCCTCTCTCTCTCCCTCTCTGCTCCCTGACTGCTCTCTTCTCTCTCTCGTCCCTCTCTGCCTCTGTTTCTGCGCTCCTTCTCTGCCTCGCTCTCTGCCTGTCTGCCTCCACTGATCTGGCTCTGCCTCTCTCTCTCCCTCTCTGCCTCTGTTTCTCTCCCTCTCTCCCTCTCTGCTCCACTGACTGCTCTGGGCAACCACATACTCCTCCTCTGGCACACTGCCTGTCTGCCTCTGTGCTCTCTCTGCTTCCACTGACGTCCTGCCCTTTTCCATACTGTCATCTTCCAGTCAGTTACCAATCCACTTGCTCGACTGTCTCACTCCCTGCCCGGGGCCCCTTTCTCTCTCCTCTCTCTCCCTCTCTCTTTTTCTCTTCTCTCTCTCCTCTCTCTCTCCACCTACTCTTCATACTCCTATCTCTCGCTCATACCTAGCTGGAGGAAAAGTGGATGCGGACAGTAAGCTGTGTGATCTTCAACATGTGTGTGTATTCACAGATCTAGACTCATTCCCATCTACACTTTATCATCTTCATACCACACACTGGCGCTCTAACTAATGACTGGTAGCTATTGTCTTAGGGAACGAGAGAGGAGAGGGAAGGAGCGAGGGAGGAGGAGAGGAGAGAAAAAAGAGAAGAGAGAGAGAAGAGGAGGGGGAAGGGGAAGAGAGGGGGAAGGGGCACACAAAAAGGGGAATAAAAAAAAAAGAGGGGAGGAAGGACGGGAATGGGGAGGGATGGGGAGGAGGGAAGGGAGGGAAGGCAGGAGGAAGAGAGAGGAGGAGGGGGCCGGAGGCGGGGAGGTGGGAGGAGGTGAGGGAGGAGAGAGGGGAGAAGGGGAGGGTTAGGGAGGAGAGAGGGGAGGGAGTAGCGAGGCGGAAGAGGGAGAGAGGGGAGGATGAGAGGAGGAGACGAGCGGGAGGGGAGGGGAGGAGAGCCGGGGAGGAGGGAGGGGGAGGAGAGCGGCGGAGGGAGGGGAAGTGAGAGGGGGAGGAGAGAGGGAGGAAGAGGGAGGAGAGAGGGAGGAGAGAGGGGAAGGAGAGAGGGGAGGAGAAGGTCGGCGGAGAGAGGGGAGAGAGAGGGGAGGTGGGAGGAGGGTCACAGTTTGTAAGCCTCTGTCCTTGAAGCCGCAGGCAGAGTTCTGCTACGGAGATTAAGATACGCTGAATTCAGATAGGTGCTGAGTTAGACGTCAAGGAACTCAGATTTAGCAATAGTCTAAACTTATTAGACCACAGCCGTCTGGTAATCGAGATGCGAGAACACACACCACACAACTAAAACATTACACGTTAAAACACGCACATCACACTACAACACAGCACCCACTTACAGCACACACACACAAAACCACACACAGCTCTTACAGCACACCACATACACACATACACACCTAAACACACATAAAACACCACACACTAGAGCACACACACTGGAGAGGAGACAGCAACAATAATATTATCTATCAGGCCCACACAACTAGAAGCACACAGCCACAGCCCACAACACACTAATAAACACACACACACACACAAAGAACACACTATCTATATCTTAAAGACAGCACACACACTAAAAAGGCACGACACAACAATAAAAACACACACACAGCTGAAACGCACCACACCACTAAAAGCACACAGCACACTACGAGCACAGCTCACAATATGAAAGCACACACACACTAAAAGCAGCACACACTTATAAACACACACGTAGCCTATCACTAAAGCACACGTCACTCCGGGGGTCTGCGTGCGACAACTAGAGGCAAGCCAGCAATAAAGACAAGCGAAACACACACCTAAAAGGCACCACCACACAACGTAAAAGGCACTTAGGCGCACAATAAAACACATCACACACTAAAAACCCCACACTACAAAGCACACACACGACCTTGAGGGGCACACACAACACTAAAGCACACGCACCATAAAACACACACACACTAAAGCACAATCAGACACTAAATGCAGCACACGACACTTGAGCACACATGGCCGGTACAGCCTCACACAATAAAGCACACGCACAATAAAACACACGCATCAAATCCGGCTAGGAACTCACTGAGAACGCCTCGCCAACTTGCGCCGCCCTTTCTTCTCTCCCTCCCCTATCCCTCCCACGCCCCCTCTCCATTCTACCTCCTATCCCTCCTTCCCCCCTGTCTACCTCCCCTATCCCTCCTTCCCCTTCTTGTCTACCTCCGCCTATCCTTCCTCACCTCTCCTCTCTCCCGACCTTCTCTCTCTCTCTCTCCTCCCTCTCTCTCTCCCTCACTCCCCAGCTGTTGTCTGGGGCTCCTCTGACCCTTTCCACTCTCTTCTCTCCTCACTTCTCATTTCCCCCCCTGTCTCTTGTTTACCCCCCTCTCTCTCCCTATCTCTCTCCCTCTCGCCCTCTTCTCTCTCCCTCTCTCTCTCACACAGCTCCAGTCCCCCATATGTTACTGTAATTGTAGACAAATCCTGTTAACATAATCCTAAATCATGGAAATGTGTTGACTAATATATCTCATTATCTGATTAGCAAGAAGAGAGATTTGTGAGGCACTCTGTCTTGATATGTTGTGTAGTGTGTGTGTGTGTGTGCGTGTATGTGTGCGCGTGCATATATTGTGTATGGTGTGTGTATGGCATGTGTGCTAATGGTGTGTGTATGGTGTGTGTATATGGTGTGTGTACTGGTGTGTGTGTGTGTTTTTTTTTTTGTGTGTGTGTGTTTGTACGCGTGTGTATACTGTACATTTGTGTTTGTGTTTTTGTTTGTGTGTGTTTGTGTTTATGGTGTGTGTGTGTGTGGTATATCGGTGTGTATAATGGTGTGTGTATTGGTGTGTGTGTGTATGGCATGTGTTGTATGTGTGATGTGTATGGTGTATGTATTGTATGTGTGTGTGTGCCATGGGTGGGTGTGTATGGCTGTGTGTGTATGGGTGTGTGTGCTATGGTGTGGCGTGTATGGCATGTGTGTGGTTATGGTGTGTGTATGGTGTGTGTTTGTATGGCACGTGTGTGTCATGGTGTGGTGTGTGTAGGTGTGTGTGGTATGGTGTGTGTATGGTGTGTGTGTGTATGGGCACGTGTGTGTATGGTGTGTGTGAGTGTGCGTGTATGAGAGCAAACATATCGGGTAGTATGGTGTGGTGATCCTATGGTGTTTGTGTGTATGCGCACGTGTGTGTATGGTGTGTGTGTGTAAGGTGTGTGTGTAGTGGTGGTGTGTATGGTGTGTGTGTGTAATGCGCACGTGTGTGTAATGGTGTGTGTGTATGTGTGCTGGACGTGTAATGGTGTGGTGTGTGTTAGGGCTGGATGGTTGGTGTATGGTGTGTGTGTAGTGGGGTGTGTGTGTTGGTGTCGTTTGTGGTGTGTGTGTGTATGGTGTGTGTGTGATGGTGTGTGGTGTACTACGGTGTTGCGCAGCTAGTGGCTGTTCCATTGTCTTTGGACAAATCCAAAAATGTTTTTCAAGATGTGTCGGATGAGGTCCTTTCCTGCCCGTAATAAATAGCGATGGTGGCTGTGTGTAAGAAAAAAACTTGGAAGAAAGATGAGGAGTGGCAGGGGAGGGGGAGGGAGGGAAGTGAGGATCAGAGGATGGAGGGGAGGGGGAAGGAGTGAGGAACAGGAGAATGGGGGGAAGGGAAAGGGGGAGGGAGAGAAACAAAGCGGAGAAGAAACCTTGAAGAATAATTATGTGTGACGAGCAATCAGCTCCCGCCTGACAGAGTAACAGTGTGACAGAGTAACAGTGTGACAGAGTAACAGTGTGACAGAGTAACAGTGTGACAGAGTAACAGAGAAACAGTGTGACAGAGTAACAGAGAAACAGTGTGACAGAGTAACAGAGAAACAGTGTGACAGAGTAACAGAGAAACAGTGTGACAGAGTAACAGAGAAACAGTGTGACAGAGTAACAGAGAAACAGTGTGACAGAGTAACAGTTTGACAGAGCGACAGAGTAACAGTGTGACAGAGTAATCCACGTGGTGAGCAAGAGCTCACCACAGAGTAACAAAGCCACACGCAGCACAAATCTTAGCAGAGCGACACACACTATATGAGCGGAGTTTCTCGCTTTCCAGAGACAAACAAACAAACAGTCTCTCAGTCTTGGCTCACACACACAAATCTTTTTTTATTATTTTCTCTTTTCATACACCCAGACCTCTCTAATCACACTCGCTGTGTTGAGTCTATTAAACTATAGAACACATGCGGCCAGACATCCAGGATAAAGAGAATAACTGGAGGCTGAGATTGGTACTGTGGACAAACAAGCCGATGGTATGGCGTGTGAGGTACGATGTGTGTGTGTGTGTCCAGAGGTTGGGGGTGTGTGTGTGTGTGTAGACAGTAACGACTTGTGTGTGTGTGCTGGGAGGGAAGACCCCCTGCAGGTCTGACCTAGAGCTGTCAGAAGTCTGTCAAAGTCTCTCAACATCACAGCCCTGGTCACAATCACTATCACAGAGAGAGAGCATGTGTGAGAGAGGGAGGGAGAATGAGGAAGCGAGGGACGAGAGAGAAAGAGAGAAAAAAAAGAAAGAGAAGGGGAGAGAGAAAGAGAGGGGGGCGAGAGAGAGGAAAGAGAGAGAAAGAACGGGGGGGGAGAGGAGAGGTGGGGAGAGGAAAGAGAGAAGAAGCGAGAAAAGAAAGAAAGAGAGGGGAGAGAGAGAAGAGAGAGAGAGAGAGAGAAAGACGAGAGAGGAAGCTAATGAAAACAAACTAGGTTAGTAGTTAAGTGTCCTTACCTGTTTCATGAAGGTCAGTGTTTTCATGGAGACTTGGATTGGCAAAGCAAGAGGGAGAGAGAAACAAAAGTATCAGTGATGTGTGAAGGACAACACTGTCAATGCATCATTAGCATCACTAACGTTAAGAACCCTCTACAGCTACTGGAGTATTACATTATATAGTATTATGTTGACAAAGAGAAAATACGCAGAAAGTACAGAAAAAACCCCACACACACAGTAGTGTGTGTGCTTCACTTCACGCAGTGAAGGACCTTGTTAAGATTCTGTTATTCTGCTTCCTGCTTCCTGTCTGTGATGTGTCCTCTCCACTGGCACTCTCACTGCACCCCCCTTAACAGAGCCAGGACCTCACTGCACCCCCCTTAACAGAGCCAGGCCCCCCCTCAGGTAGATCAAAGATGATGTTGGTTTTTGCCACTGACGGCGCGTGCGTGGGCTCAGGGTCTACGGACCGAGGAGGAGAGGAGGATGAAGAGGGAGAGAATAGGAGAGACGGGAGAGGAGGGAGAGAAGAGGAGAAGGGAGAGGAGGAGAACAGGGAGAGAAAAGGAAGAGGAGGAAGGAGGAAAGAGAAGAGAGGAATGGAGGAAGCAGAAAAGGGAAGGAGGATATGGAGGACGGAGGAGGGAGAGCGAGGATGAGCACAGGGGAGAAGGAGGAAGAGGAGGAGGAAGAGGAGGAGGCAAGACGGAGTGGAGAAAGGGGAGTAGGAAGAGGAGGAGAAAAGGGGAGGAGAAAAGAAGAAAGGGGAGAAAGGCTGGACAGAAGGAAGGCACAGAGAGTTGGACTGAAGAGTGTCCACTCATGTTTGTTTGTTGAATCACTAGCTGATAAGGAAGCATCGACCACATTAGTGTCATTCCAAAGCTGGGACTTTTCAGAACTTACTAACTTGGGAAAGTTTGAGCATAAAACAAAGGAAAACATAGAACATCCTTTTAATCAAACGGCCTCAATATACACCGAGGAATCTCCCAGTTGGCTGTTTGTCAGAGTTTCCGACCCAGAAATCTGGTGTACAAACATTGGAAACCACAATCTAGGCCTGTTGGATTCCCATGTTACATGGACACGCAGCCAAGCCAAAAACGAAGTTTTTCCTCTGAATGATCTAGTCCATCTTTGAAAGGTTAACAACTGGACCATCCAGAGTAGCTCACATAAGAGATATCAAGGTCATATGTGTGTTTGTGCTCATGCGCGTATTTGTCAGTACTTGCCGTGTGTATACCTGGTGTGTGGTGTGTGTGAGTGTGTGTGTGTGAGTGTGTGTTGTGTGTGTGTGTGTGTGAGTGTGTGTGTGGACCTGTTCTTCCCAGTTCAGGCTGACAGGATGTGGTTCTGTTGAGGTGAGGCCCAGCAGGACCAGATCAACACAGGAGACTTTAGACGCTAAGCTGCCACTACAACCTTCTGCTTGTTATTCACCATCACCCTCACCCCCACCCACACACACGCCCTCACGCCTCTCGCCTCACCCACTACCACGCCCTCCTCCCTCACCCCACCCACACCACGCCCTCACCCTCTCCCTCACTCACCCCCCACTCCTCCTCCCTCACCACCCCCCACACTCCTCCTCCCCAGGGCCCTCACCATCCGCCCCTCACCCGCTCACGCCAGTAGCACGGCCGCCCCCCCTGCCCACCCTCTCCTCCCCACCCTCTCCTCCCCACCCACAGCCCCCTCCCCAACCCTCACCACCCCCTCACCCTCACCCATACCACGCCCCCACCCTCTCCCCCACCCCCTCCCCACCCACACACGCCCCCTCCCACCCGTACACCGCCCACCTAGCTCACCACGACCCCCACCCTCAGCCACACGCTCCCTGCGCTCTCCCCGCCCCTTAAACCCTCACCCACACCACGCCCTCTGCCTTCTGAAGTAACTGTGGTTGATTGACCAGGCAGAGAGCTGAAAGACGCTACAGGATGTTCATAAAGATGGAGGGTTGAGGTTAGTCTCTAGTATTCAAGGGGAAGAGAGAAGTCTTTAGGTTTTACACAATCCTTGTTTCCTCCTGCAAATCAGTTTCCTCATAAATGTGCCTCACATGTAGCTAATTTTAACAGCCACCCTGGTGTTCAAGCAGTCAACATTCGCTCCAGCTGGTGTCTATGACCAACTCAAAGATAAAACAATGTGCAAAGGCTCATGGGTAATCGACAGACATGCTTCATATTTTGTACATTGGTTCTAGGTTCCACAGAGGTTCCTGATCCTGCTGGAGTCTGAGCAGGGCAGAGACTCCTTCACACTGTCTGTGTACCAGCTGTCCCTCCATAAACCCGAACCCTCATAACTCCAACCCTAATTCATCCACGAGTAACAGACCTTTATAAAATGTTAATGAAGGAATGCAGAGCGTGTCTGATAAAACCTGTGAACTGTATCAAATCAAGCACCCTCTTCGATGCGGCTACCCTCGCAGCTGGAGTGATTTCCTGAAAACGTCTAATGAAATCACCACAGCTTCCTCGATCGCTCCCTGAAGGATGCTGGATCCACTTCAGGCTGAACGAGGACTGGCACGTCTGGCTGCTATTCAAGATGGCACCTCTTCCTTCTCACTCTGTCAACAGGAAATGACATCAACTGTGAAGAAGGTGGGATTGTTACAGGTGTGTTTGTGTTGGCGTGGGGGAGATGGCTTGTAACAATTCTGGATGCTTCTTTACATCTGCTGCCTGCATCAGCACCACCTCCCAGCTCTGCAACACACATGTCAAAACACCACATCTACACACATATATCTATAAACACATATATCTATAAACACATATATCTATAAACACATATATCTATAAACACATATATCTATAAAAAACACTATATCTATTGCTTCCCTTTTCTGAATCAGAGCTGATTCAGAAGTTGTGGGTTGGGATGGCTGTAGTGTGTGTGCGTGTGTGTGTCTGTGTATGTGTATGTGTGTGTGTGTGTGTGTGTGTGTGTGTGTGGTGTGTGTGTGTGTGGTGTGGTGTGTGTTTGTGTGGTGTGGTGTGTGTGTGTTTGTGTAGTGTGCTTATTTGTGGGTTATCCCTAGCTAACTCATTAGACTGGCTAGCCCTAGCTAACTGACTGAACTGGCTAGCCCTAGCTAACTCATTAGACTGGCTAGCCCTAGCTAACTGACTGAACTGGCTAGCCCTAGCTAACTGACTAGACTGGCTAGCCCTAGCTAACTGACTGAACTGGCTAGCCCTAGCTAACTCATTAGACTGGCTATCCCTAGCTAACTGACTGAACTGGCTATCCCTAGCTAACTGACTGAACTGGCTAGACCTAGCTAACTGACTGATTAGCTGACTACCTAGACTAGCTATACTAACTGACAGCCCTTGTTCTGCTGGGTATTAACTAACAAACAGCAACCACTACCATCTTACAGATATACATAAGTACATATGTCAAATGTACAGGCCTTACAAGGAAGGACAATTTGTTTAATGACCAATAATCATCTATTGCTGATCGACTACACAGCCTTCGCTGTAATCATAGACACAGTTCCCTGATGTTGGGAAACACAACAGAGAGAGATGTTGAAACACACAGGTCTGCCATCAGGAAGAGTCTCCAATCAAAACACAGCCATCAGGAAGAGTCTCCAATCAAAACACAGCTATCAGGAAATGTATCCAATCAAAACACAGCCATCAGGAAATGTATCCAATCAAAACACAGCCATCAGGAAATGTATCCAATCAAAACACAGCTATCAGGAAATGTATCCAATCAATCGAATAAAACGCCCTTTCAAGACATCAGAGTCCTGATGCCCTTTCAAGACATCAGGGGCAACATGTAAAATTGATAGACTGAATAACTCGTGGACGACAGAACAATGTTGGGCTGCCTTATACAAACTCACACTTTGGGTTATGAATGAATGTTACTGTGTGTCTCTGTGTCTCACAACAATCCATGGAGAAGATGTACTCACACAGACACACACACTCAAACTACACACACACACACACCCACCCAAACTACACATACACACAGCCTACACACACACACCCAAACTACACATACATAGACAGCACAAATGTACTCACACAGACACACACACCCAAACTACACATACATAGACAGCACAAATCTACTCACACAAACACACACACCCAAACTACACATACATAGACAGCCTACACACACATACCCAAACTACACATACATAGACAGCACAAACCTCACACAGACACACACACCCTAACTACACATACATAGACAGCCTACACACACACACCCAAACTACACATACATAAACAGCACAAACCTCCTCACACAGACACAAACACCCAAACTACACACACACACCCAAACTACACATACATAGACAGCACAAACCTCACACAGACACACACACACAAACTACACATACATAGACAGCCTACACACACACACCCAAACTACACATACATAGACAGCACAAACCTCCATTCTCACACACACCCATGTTCACCACCTTGTCTGCTGTTTCCATGGTAACACAACACCGCTATCCAGACAGGACCAGAAAAGAAATTTCAAACGAGACACACAGACACACACAAATACCACACACGGACACACGCACAAATACCACACACAGACACACACACACACAAATACCACACACGGACACACACACAAATACCACACACGGACACACACAAATACCACACACACATACAAATAGTACACACACAAATACCACACACACACAAATACCACACACACTCACACACATACACACACCCATACCACACGCATACACACATACACACGCAATTATCACACACACACACACATACACACGCAATTATCACACACACAAATACCACACATACAAATACCACACCCACACACATACACAAACACCACACAGATGCACACAAACACACACAAATACCACACACGTACACATAACCCCCCCATACACACACACACACACACACAGACACACACACACACAAGGGGACAGGGGGTAACTGTTTCTGGACTTTAACAAGCCCCTAAATGACGCACACACACACACACAAATGTACACACACACATGTACACACACACACACACGTACACACACACACGCACACAAGCAGGAATGTGTGTGTGTTTGGGGGAGGGGGGCTCTGTCTGGCCCTCCTGATATACTCTGACCCACATATTACATCAGTAAGACCCAATAGAGTCTGCGAGGTAGAGAGGAGAGAGAGAGATGGAGAAGAGAGGGAGAGGAGAGGGAGAGAGACAGGAGAGGGAGAGAGAGATAGAGAAGAGAGAGAGATGGAGAGGGAGAGAGGAGAGGGAGAGAGAGATGGAGAAGAGAGAGAGATGAGAGGAGAGGGAGAGAAAGGAGAGGGAGAGGGGAGAGGGAAAGAGAGGGAGAAGAGAGAGGAGAGGGACAAATTGGGAGAGAGAGGAAGAGGGGTACAGTCTACTTTGTATCCAGTTCAACCTAATTTTTTAGGGCATTCAACAAATCAGTGTGAATGACAGGGTGTTTTGGAAGAAGGACTGGTATAGTTTGGAGCCCTGGGCACAAAGAAACACTCACTAGGGATCAACTAGGACATGCAGCCAGAGAGAGGGGGAGGACAGGGAGGACAGGAAATTAGAAGGAGAAGAGAGGGCTAGGAATGAGGAGAGGAGACAAGAGAGGGTAGGAATGAGGAGAGAGAGAGGAATGAGGAGAGAGAAAGAGAGAGGGTACGAATGAGGAGAGGAGAGGGTAGGAATGAGGAGAGAGGGTAGGAATGAGGAGAGGAGAGAGGGTAGGAATGAGGAGGGGAGGGAGGGTAGGAATGAGGAGAGGAGAGAGGGTAGGAATGAGGAGAAGAGAGAGAGAGGGTAGGAATGAGGAGAGGAGAAAGGGTAGGAATGAGGAGAGAGGGTAGGAATGAGGAGAGAGGGTAGGAATGAGGAGAGGAGGGAGGGTAGGAATGAGGAGAAAAGAGGGTAGGAATGAGGAGAGACAGAGCTACCCAGTGTACAGAGATGATGTTTTTGAAAAACAGTATTTTTCAGACTGATTTGAACGGGTTGTTATCAAGCTCTGTGGAAGCCTGATAATGACCATTCATTAGAATCAAGAATCACCTGTCAATAAAATATGCAAAGTAAAATAGCATGATACCTGTATGGGATTTGTGTCCATGGTAAGTCAATGTAAGGTTCTCACAAGCGTTCAGAGGTTAGGTATCATCGTGCAGGTGTGAACAGGTGCTTCCATGAGATTTGGATATTAAACGGTAACACATCAAATCTTAGACTGCACGCACACAGTCAGAAACAGACATAGGGCATCTGTACCTCAACACAAACACACAAACAGACATAGGGCATCTGTACCTCAACACAAACACACAAACAGACATAGGGCATCTGTACCTCTACACAAACACACTAGCACTCTTTATTTCTGGCCACATCCATAATCTTAACCTTAGCAGACACAGATTAAACCCACTCACACACGCAAGGGTAATCTGAGTTCAGAGACGACCCTGAGGAACCCTTATTCTGATCCGCCACCTTGTCAAACAGCTTTTAACCTTCTACAGCTCGGTCTCTACAGTCCAACCTTTCTCTTTTTCTCTCTCCCCTGTCTCTCTCTCTCTGTGTCTCTCTCTCCCTGTCTCTCTCCCTGTCTCTCTCTCCGTGTCTCTCTCTCCCTGTCTCTCTCCCCTGTCTCTCTCTCTCTGTGTCTCTCTCTCCCTGTCTCTCTCCCTGTCTTTCACTCCGTGTCTCTCTCCACCTGTCTCTCTCCACCTGTCTCTCTCCCTGTCTCTCTCTCTGTGTCTCTCTCCACCTGTCTCTTTCTCCACCTGTCTCTCTCTCTGTCTCTCTCCACCTGTCTCTTTCTCCACCTGTCTCTCTCTCCCTGTCTCTCTCCCTGTCTCTCTCTCCGTGTCTCTCTCTCCCTGTCTCTCTCCCTGTCTCTCTCTCTGTGTCTCTCTCCACCTGTCTCTTTCTCCACCTGTCTCTCTCTCCCTGTCTCTCTCCCTGTCTCTCTCCCTGTCTCTTTCTCTCCGTGTCTCTCTCCACCTGTCTCTCTCTCCCTGTCTCTCTCCCTGTCTCTCTCTCCGTGTCTCTCTCTCCCTGTCTCTCTCTCTGTCTCTCTCTCTCCCCGTCTGTCTGTCCTCCTGTCTCTCACTAAAACATCATGTTGATCTAAGAGACCCTGAGATCACAGTTCAATCAGAACCACTCAGCAGCATGGCAACATCTAGTGGCTGTTTAATGTAACAACAGACACACAACAGCCATGAACTCTTCCTCCCTCTCTCCCCCCCTCTCCCTCCTTCTCTCCCTCTCTCCCTCTCTTTCTCCCTCACTCTCTCCCTCCCTCTCTCCCTCCCTCTCTCCCTCACTCTCCCCCCCCTCTCCCTCCCTCTCTCCACCCCCTCGCTCCCTCCTTCCCTTTCTCCCTCACTCTCTCCATCCCTCTCTCGCTCCTACTGTATTTGATAAAAAGATTGAATTACAGACAGGCAGGTAGACAGTCAGGCAGACAGACAGACAGGCAGACAGACAGGGACACAGGACAGTCAGACAGACAGGCAGGAGGTCCTCTCCAGTAACACCACTGTTATTGTTAAGGGTGGGACTAGTGCTTCATTCAATTAACTCTGCATCTATGTGATGGCAGAATAATCTGCTATTCCAAGAAAACACACTGGAATCTTCTAATCAGATTGGAAACCACAGAAAACATCCAGGGAGCTGAATTCTGTCTGATTAGCATGTTTAAATCCTCCCTAATTAAGACATC
>BROE01000013.1:57105-165412 GCA_036571765.1 Plecoglossus altivelis | reverse complement strand
TTGTGACCAGACCAGGCAAGATGGTGTGACAGTATGTATAGCAGAGGACGGCTCAGAGAGGAACATGTTCCGACACAGGAGAGAACACGTTCTCTGTCAGAGAGGAACGTGTGCCGACACAGGAGAGAACACGTTCTCTGTCAGAGAGGAACGTGTGCCGACACAGGAGAGAACACGTTCTCTGTCAGCGAAGCAGCTGCAGGGTTCTCCAGCTGATGACTGAATGAAGAATGACTGGATGATGTAAGAGGTGGTGAACAGGATCAGAATAGCTATTGTATTTGATTATGCTGATGGGGTCTGGCTGGGGATAATAAGAGTGAAGGGAGAGAATTGTGGATAATTTAATTCCCTACCATTGGTCCAGGTCCTCCTGTCTCTTATTCCTCCTCCTGCAGGGGAACAGGTGGCAAACTACATCTGGTACATGAGACCTTTTAGATTATGTATCACACTCAGTTCATGTTTCACCTGAGATTTGCTTAACAGACTGGTTATAAAAACATGATTTTCATGCTTCCAAAATAATGAGTCACCAATTAAAATAAATTCTGGTCTCTGAGGCTGTAAGGTGTGTGTGTGTGCGATGGGAAGCCTGTTCCTGAGGTCACATGAGGAGAACCAGGTGTTCGTCCTCTACCAGGGAGGCTCAGTGGGGAAACAAGCCCAGACAGGAGCCTCTAGTCTGGGCAATGCAACTGTGAACACTGCTGCCTGGATCAATAGCTGGAGAGCGAGAGTATTGATCATGTGTGACTGATACCAGGGAGATGGAGGGAGGGAACAAGAGGGTAAGAGAGAGGGAGGGCCTGGGCGGGCGTGGCCCTGGGTGGGCGTGGCTCTGGGCGCGCGTGGCTCTGGGCGGGCGTGGCTCTGGGCGGGCGTGGCCTTGGGCGGGCGTGGCTCTGGGCGGGCGTGGCTCTGGGTGGGCGTGGCTCTGGGTGGGCTAATGCTGTTGTGCCAAACTGTTCTTTCTTCATCACCTTGTTCTACTGTAAAACTCTTCATCTGAAAGGTTTGACAGGTACAGAGATTGTTCTGTTCTGTAAAAAAGCTTTGGAGAATGAAGAAGAAACCTGGATGATTTATGAGTCAACTGGATCAAGCGATCGATGTTAGGAGCAGCACAGAAAAATCCATAGTATTTTATGTGAAGGGAAAACATAACAGCACCATTTGCATTCAGCCAGCTACAGTCTCTGTGCTACAGCTTCTGTGCTACAGTCTCTGTGCTACAGCCTCTGTGCTACAGCTTCTGTGCTACAGTCTCTGTGCTACAGTCTCTGTGCTACAGCTTCTGTGCTACAGTCTCTGTGCTACAGCCTCTGTGCTACAGTCTCTGTGCTACAGTCTCTGTGCTACAGCTTCTGTGCTACAGTCTCTGTGCTACAGCCTCTGTGCTACAGTCTCTGTGCTACAGTCTCTGTGCTACAGCTTCTGTGCTACAGTCTCTGTGCTACAGCCTCTGTGCTACAGTCTCTGTGCTACAGCCTCTGTGCTACAGCTTCTGTGCTACAGTCTCTGTGCTACAGTCTCTGTGCTACAGCAGGCACAGAGAAACACAAACACACCTTCTCTCAGACCCATCGCTCATTGTCACCGTGGCGATTCCATTTCCTGGAGCCCCTAGGCAACCGGCATCCTATAATATTTCACGTGACGACATTGAATGCTTATCCCAACAAAGCCCTGAGCAGAACAAGGAGCCTGTCTTCCTCTCTCCCCTCTACAGACCCTGTCTGCTGCCTTGACGATTAGGATTCCCCTCAAAACCTGGGGAGGGTTTACATGAAGGAACCTCCCTCTGCTCTGGGAGGCTGTGAGGAAAACCCCCCTTTGGCTCCTTAGTCCTCTTATCAGTGGGAAAATTCCTCAAGTGTAAAATTGAATTACCCTGGGCGGGCGTAGCCCTGGGTGGGCGTGGCTCTAGGTGGGCGTGGCTCTGGGCGGGCGTGGTTCTGGGCGGGCGTAGCCCTGGGTGGGCGTGGCTCTAGGCGGGCGTGGCTCTGGGTGGGCGTGGCTCTGGGGTGGGCTACTGGCTGTTGTGCCACACTTGTTTCTTTCTTCATCACCTTGTTCTACTGTAAAACTCTTCATCTGAAAGGTTTGACAGGTACAGAGATTGTTCTGTTCTGTAAAAAAGCTTTGGAGAATGAAGAAGAAACCTGGATGATTTATGAGTCAACTGGATCAAGCGATCGATGTTAGGAGCAGCACAGAAAAATCCATAGTATTTTATGTGAAGGGAAAACATAACAGCACCATTTGCATTCAGCCAGCTACAGCTTCTGTGCTACAGTCTCTGTGCTACAGCCTCTGTGCTACAGCTTCTGTGCTACAGTCTCTGTGCTACAGCCTCTGTGCTACAGCCTCTGTGCTACAGCTTCTGTGCTACAGTCTCTGTGCTACAGTCTCTGTGCTACAGCCTCTGTGCTACAGTCTCTGTGCTACAGTCTCTGTGCTACAGCAGGCACAGAGAAACACAAACACACCTTCTCTCAGACCCATCGCTCATTGTCACCGTGGCGATTCCATTTCCTGGAGCCCCTAGGCAACCGGCATCCTATAATATTTCACGTGACGACATTGAATGCTTATCCCAACAAAGCCCTGAGCAGAACAAGGAGCCTGTCTTCCTCTCTCCCCTCTACAGACCCTGTCTGCTGCCTTGACGATTAGGATTCCCCTCAAAACCTGGGGAGGGTTTACATGAAGGAACCTCCCTCTGCTCTGGGAGGCTGTGAGGAAAACCCCCCTTTGGCTCCTTAGTCCTCTTATCAGTGGGAAAATTCCTCAAGTGTAAAATTGAATTACGCAGTTCCTGGAGAATAGGAGAATGGAAGATGGTGATGGTAATGTAAATAAGATGTTAGGTCTCTCTCCTCTCTCTCTCTCTCTCTCTCTTCCTCTCTCTCCCCCCTCCTCTCTCTCTCTCCTCTCCCCACCCCTCCTCTCTCCTCTCTCTCTCCCCTCCTGTCTCTCTCCTCTCCCCACCCTCCTCTCTCTCCTCTCCTATCCCCCTGTTCTCTCTCTCTCCTATATCCCCTCTCTCTCCCCCTCTCTCTCCTCTCTCCCCATCCCCTCTCTCCTCTCCCTCTCCACCCCCCCTCTTCCTCCCCCTCTCTCTCTCCCCACCCCCTCTCTCTTGCTTCCTCTCACCCTCTTTCATTCGCTCTCAACACTCACACTCTCTCTCCTCTCTCTTTCTCTGGTACGGTGATTGTGGACAGCAGATAACAAGTGTGAGAGCAGGTCAGAGAGGGCTCTCTGGTAGAGGAGTGGAGAGCCAGGGCATTCTTAATTTTGGGGGGGGATTTGGAAAGAGAAAAAAAACACACAAAAAACACACCAGTTTGAACAGAAACACACACCAGTCTGAACAGAAACACACACCAGTCTGAACAACAGAAACATTATATACTCACAGAGTCACTATAAATCATATTATATATGTTTTATATATACACAACATGTGTATGATATATAAATATTCAAAGGCAGAAAGGCTCCTAAATAAAACATAATCAAATAAAACAATCTTCATTAAGCAGTGAGATACCAACACTGCAGTGAGATACCAACACTGCTTCCAGTGATATTCCTGGAGATCAGAAACGCTTCATATTCTCTTGTGTGAACACACAGGAGACGATCCCTGTGTGAACTGTTTTTGTCTATGAGTGTGAGGACACTTTTAGAATGTGTCTTCAGTCGCCTGAATTCCCAAACGAAGACTTTTCTGGAATCTCTTTGAAGCTACTTCACACTGTGTACTCATGTACTCACCATGTGTACTCATGTACTCATCCTGGGTACTCATGTACTCACCATGTGTACTCAGGTACACACCATGTGTACTCATGTACTCACCATGTGTACTCAGGTACTCACCCTGTTTACTCATGTACTCACCATGTGTACTCATGTACTCACCATGTTTACTCATGTTGTCACAAAACAACTTAGCTCAGGTCTGAATCTCAACCACCTCACCTGTCACCTGTCAAGATGGTCAGGATGGTCTCAGGAAGTCCTGCCACCACATGAGAGCATCCATGTCCTCTGAACCAGTCTGAACCAGTCTGATCCAGTCTGAACCACCAAGTCCACTGACCACACACACCCTGCAGAATGTGTCACACAACTCACTTCCTGTCAGGCCTGTCTTTCCTGTCAGAGAGCCTGTCCTGTTTTGGGTGTGCGGAGGAGGCCTTGGGAAGGCCAATCAGGAGCCAGGACAGACCCCCATCCCCCCATCCTCGCCACCTGCCCTTCACACTCCCTCAGGACCAGGGAGAAGGGGGAGACAGATGGCTCCAAGGGGCCAAGTAGCATTCTGACTGGAGCACCTCCCCCACCCCAGCCTCCACCTCCCCCACCCCCAGCCCTGGCCTCCACCTTTCCACCTTCCCCAGGCCCAAGCCCTGCCTCCACCCTCCCCCACCCCAGCACTGCCCTGGAGCCTCGCACCTCCCCCCACCCCCAGCCTCCACCTCCCGCACGCCTCCACCTCCCCCCACCCCCAGCCTCCACCTCCCCCACCCCCAAAACCACTGAGGCCCAGCCCTCGTCAGTGCTGCATGACTGGGCAAACACAGTTCCTCCACAGAACGACTTCTTCCATCCTGCCAATATGAGGACAGCTGCCTGCTCTACTGGCACACCAGACCCTCTTTACCACTCTGGTCTGTCCAGTTAGAGAAGGGTCTAGTAATGTATGATCTATCGGATTCTGGCCCTGTCTGTACTGTCTGCTGAAGGCCCTGTCTGTACTGTCTGCTGAAGGCCCTGTCTGTACTGTCTGCTGAAGGGCCCTGTCTGTCTGTCTGTCTGCTGAAGGCCCTGTCTGTACTGTCTGCTGAAGGCCCTGTCTGTACTGTCTGCTGAAGGCCCTGTCTGTACTGTCTGCTGAAGGCCCTGTCTGTACTGTCTGCTGAAGGCCCTGTCTGTACTGTCTGCTGAAGGCCCTGTCTGTACTGTCTGCTGAAGGCCCTGTCTGTACTGTCTGCTGAAGGCCCTGTCTGTACTGGTCTGCTGAAGGGCCTGTCGTGGACCGTGTCTGCTGAAAGGCCCTGTCCTGTACTGTCGGCTGAGAGGCCCTGCTCTGTACTGTCTGCCTGAAGGCCCTGTCTGTACTGTCTGCTGAAGGCCCTGTCTGTACTGTCTGCTGAAGGCCCTGTCTGGTAAGACTGGAACTCTGCTGAAGGCCCTGTCTGTACTGTCTGCTGAAGGCCCTGTCTGTACTGTCTGCTGAAGGCCCTGTCTGTACTGTCTGCTGAAGGGTTTCGGGCGCTGTCTGTCTGTCTGCTGAAGGCCCTGTCTGTACTGTCTCTGAAAGGCCCTGTCTGCTACTGTCTGCTGAACAGGGCCCTGTCTGTACTGTCTGCTGAAGGCCCTGTCTGTACTGTCTGCTGAAGGCCCTGTCTGTACTGTCTGCTGAAGGCCCTGTCTGTACTGTCTGCTGAAGGCCCTCCCGCCCTGACCTCGGGCTGTGCCGCGCCTGCTGGCGCCCGTGATCGCCTCCCCCACCGCCACACTCCTGTCCACCGCCGCCCACGAACCCTCTCGTCCCGAGGCAGCTGGGGAGGGCCTGTAAAGGCTGGGAGGGCGTACAAGGCTGGGCCGGCATTCGACCGTGAGCTGGCTGCTGATCGCGTACATGGATAGCAAGGCGGGTCTGAGGGTCCTGTCCGAGGCTGGTCGGCGGATGGAGGGCTTAAGCTGGGGCTGATGGAGGGCTGGAGGGATGGAGGGCTGTGAGGTGGAGGCTACCGTGGAAGAGGTGCGTAAGGCATGGGGGCCTGGTTGTTGGAAAGTTAGAGGCTGAGGGCGTGTTGAGAAGCTGTAGAGGCCTGGAGACTTCGAGGGGATGGGTGGGAGCTTAAGGGCTAGGGGTGGACTGGGGAAGTCTGTTGAGCTGGGGGGCTGTGAGGCTGGGGGGACAGAGTAACAGCTCTAAATGGGAACATAATGGCTTCCTTCTAAATAATCATGGAGTCACGGCTCCACCCGTCCTCTGCCTCTCTGATGTTACCAGCAGCATCAGCCATCCATCACAGCCTGTCAGCACCCAATCACATCACAGCCTGTCAGCAACCAATCACAGCGCTCTAAACTCTGCCTCTCGCCACGTTAGCACCCAATCACATCACAGCCTGTCAGCACCCAATCACAGCCTTCTAAACTCTGCCTCTCGCAACGTCTGGAAGTCGTGCCAAAACTCGACACCACCGGGGGAGGGGTTGTCAGGGGTCGATCATTGGATGATGTGTTTAGGGTTGCACAGTATAAAGAAATGTAGGAACTGTTGTCTTACAGTTCACTATTAGAATTTCCCAATGTTCAGTACCTGTAAGTCAGACTACGTGATTCTGACGTGTGGGAATACTTTTCCTACAAGGTTAGAACCCACAGTCATTACAAAGTCTGCAAATAGATTTTATAAAACAAGGGAGGAAGTATTAACCTTGCCAAGAACCTCAGTGACGGACGCCAAGATGGACGCCTGTACAGTCCAAAAACCACAGGTCAGCACATACACACCTGGTGGCTAGCCAGGTGGCAGGTACGTGAGGAGAGAGTGTGGGAGGAGAGGAGAGAGAGGTAGGAGAGATAGGGAGAAGGAAAGAGATAGAGAGAGAAAAAGAGAGGGGAGAGGGAGAGGTGAGCAGTGAGGTGAGGAGGGGGAGGAGAGGGGGACGGAGAGGAGGAGATGGTTCAGGATGTGGAGGAAGAGGAGGAGGAAAAAAGAGGAGAGGAGAAGAAAGAGAGGGGGGGGAGAAAGGAGAGGATGCGTGAGGTTCAGGGGGGAGGTAGAGGAAGGTGAGGGCGGAGGAGAGGAGAGGTGACGGTAGGGGAGAAAGGAGAGTGTGAGGAGGTCATGGGTGGAGGAGAGGAGAGTAGGGAAGAGGGAGAGGGAGAGAGAAGTGAGGAGAGTGAGATGAAGTGATGAGAAGGGAGGATCGAGTGAGTTTGAGACTTACGTGTTTGGAGGTATAGGGAGAGCGAGAGGAGAGTGATAGAGGTAGAGGTGATAGATGGCGAGCGCAGAGCGTGAGTGAGGTGGGGGAGGAGAGGTGAGGTGAGCGTAGAGGAGGGGGAGAGAGGTGAGGTGAGGTGGGGAGGGGACATTCTACATCCAAATGTACAAACATTCACACACACTTCATAGCTGACTTGACTTTAATTCAACATGTCTTGGTCTTTATGACTATATTGCTGAAGCATCTAAATTAAATGAATATGAAAGCTTGCTTCAGATCTCTCCCAGAGCTATATTGCAGTCCCATCCTGCCTGTAGCAGCTGAGGTGTTTAACATGATTACCACTCAATGAACTGTAATACACAGAGTGTGTGCGTGTGCACACTATTTGTGTGTTTTGTGTTTGTGTGTACGTGTGTACGTTGTGTGTGTGTACATGATAGTGTGTGTGCGTGTGTATCAGGTGTGTTGGTGTACGTGTGTATGTGTGTGTGTGTGGGGTGGTGGGGTCTGCACCTCATGTGAAACAAGGAGATCTGAGCAAATGGGCATCAGAACTAAGGGATGCTGACATGAGTCTCCAGGAGAGATGAGCTGTGGTGAGATGTGAATATCTGCCACTACAACATCCCACATCACGACTGATGTCCATTACTGTTACTACATAGACTGATGTCCATTACTGTCACTACATAGACTGATGTCCATTACTGTCACTACATAGACTGATGTCCATTACTGTCACTACATAGACTGATGTCCATTACTGTCACTACATAGACTGATGTCCATTACTGTCACTACATAGACTGATGTCCATTACTGTCACTACATAGACTGATGTCCATTACTGTCACTACATAGACTGATGTCCATTACTGTTACTACATAGACTGATGTCCATTACTGTCACTACATAGACTGATGTCCATTACTGTTACATAGACTGATGTCCATTACTGTCACTACATAGACTGATGTCCATTACTGTTACATAGACTGATGTCCATTACTGTTACATAGACTGATGTCCATTACTGTTACTACATAGACTGATGTCCATTACTGTCACTACATAGACTGATGTCCATTACTGTCACTACATAGACTGATGTCCATTACTGTCACTACATAGACTGATGTCCATTACTGTTACTACATAGACTGATGTCCATTACTGTCACTACATAGACTGATGTCCATTACTGTTACATAGACTGATGTCCATTACTGTCACTACATAGACTGATGTCCATTACTGTTACATAGACTGATGTCCATTACTGTCACTACATAGACTGATGTCCATTACTGTTACATAGACTGATGTCCATTACTGTCACTACATCACGACTGATGTCCATTACTGTTACTACATAGACTGATGTCCATTACTGTTACATAGACTGATGTCCATTACTGTTACTACATAGACTGATGTCCATTACTGTTACATAGACTGATGTCCATTACTGTTACTACATAGACTGATGTCCATTACTGTCACTACATAGACTGATGTCCATTACTGTTACATAGTCTCAGCCTGACAAGGACAAGGTCTGTCTCTCCTCCCTCCTCTCTCTCAGAAAGGACTGCTTCTGTACGATGGGTCACAGAATGCAAAGCACGGTATTATCGTTGAACTGGGTAAAACTGCTACAAAACAACACTAGAGTGTATCTCCATGGCAACGACGCAAAGTTGTGGCACCTGCTTGAATGGAGTGATTCGATTAGAGCCCTTGTATTTATCGAGGTGAATTCTCACTTTCATGAAAAGACCATCAGAGAGATGTTGTTGTGCTCTGCCTGCTGTGTCACCGTAACGCAAGAAAGAAACAGGCTGGAAAACATGTTCGACACAGCAGCTGGGATCAATGTTGCCTTCAATTAATATTCACGCTTTTAAAATTCCCAGGTGATCAATTTAATACACCTGATCAATTCAATTATTTAGTAGCGAGAGTGAGAGAAAAACAGAGATGGTGAGAGGAAGACAGAGGTGGAGAGTGGTGAAGAGAAACAGACAGACAGAGAGGTAAGGTAGAGAAGGAAAGACAAAGGTAGAGAGGGAGAGAGAGAGAGGGAGAGGCAGAGAGAGAGACAGAGAGAGAGAGAGAAAGAGAGAGAGAGACAGAGAGAGAGAGGCAGAGAGAGAGGCAGAGAGAGAGAGAGAGAGAGAGAGAAAGAGAGAGAGAGAGACAGAGAGAGAGGCAGAGAGAGAGGCAGAGAGAGAGACAGAGAGAGAGAGGCAGAGAGAGAGAGGTAGAGTGAGGGAGTGGCAGAAAGAGAGGCAGAGAGAGAGAGTCAGAGAGAGAAAGGCAGAGAGAGAGAGAGAGGCAGAGAGAGAGGCAGAGAGAGGCAGAGAGAGAGAGGCAGAGTGAGAGAGAGAGGCAGAGAGAGAGGCAGAGAGAGGCAGAGAGAGGCAGAGAGAGGCAGAGAGAGGCAGAGAGTGAGGCAGAGAGAGGCAGAGAGAGGCAGAGAGAGAGTGGTAGAGAGAGGCAGAGAGAGAGAGGCAGAGAGAGAGGCAGAGAGAGGCAGATAGAGAGAGGCAGAGAGAGGCAGAGAGAGAGACAGAGAGAGAGAGGCAAAGAGAGAGAGAGAGACAGAGAGAGAGAGGTAGAGAGAGAGAGGCAGAGAGAGAGAGACAGAGAGAGAGAGGCAGAGAGAGACAGAGGCAGAGAGAGAGAGAGGCAGAGAGAGAGTCAGAGAGAGAGAGGCAGAGAGAGACAGAGAGAGAGAGAGGCAGAGAGAGAGACAGAGAGAGAGAGGCAGAGAGAGAGAGACAGAGAGAGAGAGGCAGAGAGAGACAGAGGCAGAGAGAGAGAGAGGCAGAGAGAGAGACAGAGAGAGAGAGGCAGAGAGAGACAGAGAGAGAGAGGCAGAGAGAGGTAGAGAGAAGAACGAAAGAAAGAGAAGCAGAGCCTCAAACAGGCGGGAAACTCTCTTTCCATCATACGGACAGGAAAAGCTTAGTGGTTAGAGCACTGGACTGCAGGCCAAGAGATGGCAGGTTCTAACCTTAAACCTCAATGCGCAACCTTGGATAAAAGCCAATACAGACAGAACACATCTCCTTGCAGGTCAGCAGCACAGGGTTTCACAGCCACACCTCCAGGGGCAGGAGAGGCCTCCCACGCATTCAGGAGGAGGGGAACACAGACCCCCACACTCCCTGTTCTTCACACACACTGCATATAGCCTTTGCATAGTAATATCCCCAACACAATAGGATCCCTCAGCAGAAAGCATTCATGCAGATGGGGGACTCCTGTTTTCAAGTCTGAAAATGACTTTAAGGGGTGATTCATTCGCTCCAATTTACAGTCAGAGATTGCTTTTCTCCCCGTAATGTTCCCTTTAATGGTTCCCGTGTGCTACACGTCCACACACAGGACAGTCACTATACATCCACACACACAGGACAATACAGCACCTGACACCAGAATTCTGGACCAGATGGTCAGGGTCTGGCGATTGATGGCCAATCAAAATGCACTGCACTGACGGCCAATCATAACACTCTCTGCCCCAGGAGAGGCTGATCAGAGTCATCCAGCAGAGCAGCCCAGGCAGGATTCATAGTGTTGGAGCAAGTATGACAGGGTGGAGGTGTGCAGGGTGGAGGTGGGCAGGGTGCAGTATGACAGGGTGGAGGTGTGCAGGGTGGAGGTGCAGGGTGGAGGTGGGCAGGGTGGAGGTGGGCAGGGTGCAGTATGACAGGGTGGAGGTGCAGGGTGGAGGTGCAGGGTGGAGGTGCAGGGTGGAGGTGGGCTGGGTGCAGTATGACAGGGTGGAGCTAAGAGGTCTGGTGTTTTCCCAGCAGATCCAGAGGTTGCAGGTGCTCTAGCAGGTGCCCCTGTATGTGTTCTGAATGAACACATGATAACACCCCAGCATGGGCCACCTCATAACAACCTCCATCACAGATGGGACAATATCAAATCAAACTGTGTTACCTTGATAACGTCTAAAACTTTTACAATCCTGCCTCCAAAGTCAAGCAAAGAGCCCATCACCACTCCCAGAATATGCAGATCATGACTCACCCTCTTCTGATCTTCCAACCCATGCATCACTGGCCTCCTCCTGTGGGGCTGCTGGCTGCTGTTCTCTGCTCCTTGCATCCTCCCTCCCCTGCCCAGCGCTCCAGCGCTCCTTCTCTGGACAAACAAGAGCCAACCTGATATCCGCTCAGAGATTCCTATCCCGGTGTCAAGTCCCTGAGCTTCTCAGTCAAGATCCATCCATCTCCGTGATCTCACAGAAGCCAGTCAGGCATGTGCTCATCCATAGGTGTTCACTGTGCTTTGTAGCCCACCGAGGCTGCCCTGGACTGGGCATCAGAGAAGAGGAGGAGGCCCTGACATCCAGACCTCCAGAGAAATGGCAACCCTGTGTTCACCCTGACAGTAACCAAGGGATCCTCTGAGATGTGATCAACATGACTCCTTGTTCTCTTCCATTAGAGAATCACAAAAGACATCCGGTCACAGCCAGCAGTATGACAGAGTACTTGGAATGCTGTTTAATCCTGTTCACAAACTCTCCAAGAACAGCCTCTGGAACATGTTCAGGGGAGGAAAACAAATGTCAGTTGCTGGACAAGGATAGAAAAAAAGTTGAATGACAAATAGTATTATCTCTGTTAAAACCTATGATTGTTTCAATGACGGGTTTATCAACGTAAAACCATGTGAAATAATCCAGTCAATACCGTTTCCAAATTGTGACTGATGTAATTAGAATTCAGGGTATAATTGTAATACCACAAAGTGTTGTGTGTGTCATGGTAAATTAAAACGGTTCTTAACGTTTCACTAATTCTTGCGAAAGAAAATCGGAGCGTTCCGTTCATTCAGGAGACGGGAGAGTTCTCGTTTACAGGAGCAGGTGCGTCACAACCCTGTGATTTGACGAGGGTCTACAACTCGTAAGAAGGCAGACAGCACAAGCTTATTCATTCCTCCCTTTTTAGTTGAAAAACAAGCGCTTGATAATATAAGATGTAAACATAGAAGTGCTCACCCGGTCCATGAACAGCAGCAAATCTCACTTCAAGGACAAGACCCTCCCTCGCCTCGTGCTCCAGCAGCTGCCTTCTACACTGTGCATCCGCTTCGCGAGCGAGACCCACTCTCCTCAATCGATAACATTACGTCACCCCCCCCCCCCCCCCCCCCCCCCCAACATCCTCTACACTGTCCGTTTCCATGGATACTTGCCAGAAAAATAGATTTTGTTGCCATCTAGCGACAAAATTGTGACTTTGGTTTTATTACTACTGCTACTTTGACTGACGTGGGCTGTCATAGCCCACACTTTTTACTTTAACTTGGAGTGAAACATGTCGTTAACTCTCTGGTTTACGGTGATGGACAGTACGAAACAAGGCCTACTGAAGTTCACTAATAGCCTACGTAAGGCATCGCATTTACATTAATTTTTCTGAAAAAATATGAATAATTGTTCTTTCAAAAACTAACAACAATAATATCACATTCAAACATAACAGCAAAACCAAGGAAACACATAGGAGAACAACAAATCCGATAAAAAGATTGAAATCAAATAACTATTTTAAAAATATATAATGTTTTTGATGGGTGCATTATTAAGTCATTACTCCCGATCAGCTTTGTGTCTTAATCACAGGCCTCAGACTGAGTTTCCCACCCGAGGACGTGTTTCGGGTGGGGGAAGTGCAGAGCAGGCTGGGCGTGGAGGTCATGGGGGTTGGGCGTGTTGCATTGCGCTACTAGGCGGGACAAGTGAACAGCTTATTACTTGGTTACAGCGGCAGCATCAACAGCAGTTTTCACTCGTCTGAATATCTAATTATTTAACTAATCTATGGAAAAGCTGGTCAATTTTCCGTGTGCAGACTGACAAACTGGACTGATTTTACGCAAGGGATGTTGGACTTCTGCTGCTTTTTTGAGAGTGAGATGCAAAGACGATTTTGAGCGGGGCGCAATTTAACAGACCAGAAATACTTCTGGGTAAGTTTCACATGAAATACTTGTGTTGTATGTTAATTTATCTTGACGTTCATACTGTGACTTGCGTGTTACAGTATTTATTGATGTCTAACCTAGTATGTTCGTATGTATTTAGTTAGGTAGCTAGTTCGCTGACTTGCTCCCCGCGCAGAATGAATTTGGCAAACTACGACTGTAGTGGGTATGTGGACTAGGCAAGTAGGCTTCAGATGGCTTGCTGTGATTCCATAACCCTTCTGTAAACATGATCCTGCTGTGTCTATATAAAGCTAAAAAGTCTTATTTTGTAAATATCAAAGTTGTTATCACAAAATGAGCTTGCTACGCTTTAGCCCGCGCGTTATGTAGTGCCATAGTCAGTTAGCTTGCTAGTAGTCGTATCTCGTCTGTCAACCTTCTGTAGTGGACAAACTAAGTTGTTCTATAGCTGCTTTTCCTGTTTCCGAAGTGTATTAAACACTTACGATACGGTGAATCTAGCCAGTTGGTTGTGGATATTTGTTAACTTTGAATTCAATGGATTGTCCGTGTTGCATCACTGGGATGTTGCTGTCCGCCGCGCCAACATTTCAAAAAATATATTTACCTGCGCGGGACATCGCGAGCTCCCCACGCGGCGCTTCCTGCTGCTTCTGATTGGTCGACAGATTCATGAACATTCGGCCATTCGATAGAATCAATGTCAGTTACCGCCAAGCGTCAGGACCTGTTTTGATTAGATTGGCGTTCAATATTGATTAAATTAAGAGGAAATCGGGAGATAACTCTTTAATTTGTAGTGGTTGTCAGAATGCTATCACCCAGTAAATATAATGCAGTTAAGAAAAGGTAATTTATACAAAGAAAATTATTTTATGAATGTATTTTTAACGAAGGAACTTTGCTAGCAATGTAACAGTGTAATATAATAATAATATGACGTGGTTTGTTCTTCATTTTAATCAGTAATGTAGCTAGCACTAACCAACTCTTTCTTTTGGATTGGTTTCTAGGTGGAAAATGTCAAGCACTTTGCTTGAGAGCCAAAATATGAGCCATGAAGATAAACTTGTACTTAACCCCAAGGTTGGTATCTAGTTAGCTGGCAAATCCTAAATAAAGTCTAAGTGTTACTAGTACACACTCATGTTATATTGTACATTCACACACAGCATGGAGGACATTTTGACCACCCCATTGTCAATGAATAAAATGTTCTGTACATTATGTTCAACAGAGTAAAGTATTTACAGAACCTCACGCACTGACGAAAACACCAAGGAAAATATCTACAGAATACCAAGGAACCATGGTTTCCCTTACCACTCCCACTAAAGGAAGAGAAGTAGGTGTTGGGGAGCCGTGGACTCCAACATCAAACTTGAAAATGCTAATCAGTGCAGCAAGCCCTGAGATCAGAAACAGGGAGAAGGAGCGGTGTTTTGACAGCCTGGAAGAAACCATGGAATTAGCAAAGGTAACAGTTTCACAAAGACAAAATGATTTGACTTGAGTGATACAAGGTCTCATGTATCAGTTGATTTGAATCCTCTTTCTATTTGCGTCAGGATGCAGAACTAGGGGAGGAAGCAGAGAAACAGATTAGCAGAAAAGAGAAGAGTCTGGGTTTGCTCTGTCACAAGTTCCTGGCTCGTTACCCTGACAACCCCAACCCTGCCCTCAACAATGATATTTGTCTGGATGATGTGGCCACAGAACTGAGTGAGTCTTGTGTTATTACGCCTAACTTTGCAACTCTTTACTTTATTGCTCCCTCCAATTCAAAAAACCCACATAAAGCCTTTCTCTGACTGTGTAAATGTGTGCTTTGGGTCAGGCGTGGAGCGCAGGAGGATCTATGACATCATGAATGTTCTGGAGAGCCTTCACATGGTCAGCCGGCTAGCCAAGAACCGCTACACATGGCGTGGCCGTGTAGACTTGCCTCAGACGCTGGCCAGGCTCAGGGAGGTGGGACAGAAGCACAGGTACGGATCCCAGATGCAGCAGATCCGCCAGCGCTGCCAAGATAAAGACTTTGACTTAGAGGGCGAGGAGAAGGAGAACGAGGAGGTAGTAGACCTGGAGGAAGGAGAACAGGGACCAAAAGAAATGTTCTTTGTGGAACTTCCTGGAGTTGAGTTCAGAGCAGGTGAGACATTTGCATGCTCTACTTGTCATAAAGTCACATGAAGGACGTCCAGTTGTAATGATCTTTTTGTTGTTTGCGTCTCTCCTGCATCCAGCCTCAGTAAACAGCCGCAAGGACAAGTCTCTGAGGGTGATGAGCCAGAAGTTTGTCATGTTGTTCTTGGTGTCCCAGCCTCGGGTGGTCAGACTGGAGGTGGCCGGAAGAATCCTGATTGGGGAGGACCAGGTTGCAGACCAAGACAAGAGCAAGTTCAAGAGTGAGTGTGCTGTTCAGAAGAACCTTAGAACAGTGTACTGTGGGGTGGGAAGTTCCATGTGACACAGTCGTCATGATGTTCCCAGGATTCTCAGACTCACATAGGCAACTATCACCTGGCGTAAACACTCCTTTAGGTAGCCACCAAAAGCTAGCTATCACATGGCATGAGTTTGCAGTATTTATACTGAGGAGAGACTTCAACCCAATTCACCTTTGTTGCCCGCGTTCACAGGATTTTAGTGTGTGGCTCGGTTTGTGTAAATATTTTTAGTTTAAAAAGTGTACGTCTGTAATTGTAACGTTTGTGTGTTTACAGCAAAGGTCCGTAGGCTGTATGACATAGCCAACGTGCTGAGGAGCCTGAAACTGATAGAGAAGGTTCATGTGACAGAGGAGAGGGGAAGGAAGACAGCATACAGGTGGACCGGCCCTGAACACTTCCCTACTGTGGATGGTGTGTACTGACCACAGCCAAAAGCCTACCAAATAACACCTCTGAGAATGTTGAATATCTTATCATTTGAAGTATATAAAGTTGTGAAATGTCTCCCTTCTAATTATTGGTATTATTGTGTTGTGTTGTGTCTCAGATCTTGACAACCTCACTGCATCAAATACCTCCACAACTAAACGGATCCTGGAGTCTTGTGCGTCATTGGATAACTGCACCAAAAATCTGTTCTCCTCCACTGGGGCCAAACGCACTTTCACTAGACACCCCTCCCTCATCAAACTGGCCAAGAGCATCCAGGAAGACAGGCGCAAGATCAACTCTGCCCCAACCAGCCCAGTCAGAGGGTCCCTGGGTGAGTCCTGGAGATACAGCTGAGAAATACAGCTGTGAGCTGGTGGAAGGTGGGGCTATCTGGTGATGGGTGGGGCTAGCTGGTGGTAGGTGTGGCTATCTGGTGGTAGGTGGGGCTAGCTGGTGGTAGGTGGGGCTACCTGGTGGTAGGTGGGGCTACCTGGTGGTAGGTGGGGCTAGCTGGGGTAGGTGGTGATGGTGGTGGTGGTAGGTGGTGGTGGTAGCTGAAAACTAAACCCTACTTCTGATTCTCAGATGGTTCCGTAGGAGGAGGGTTCTTTCCCAGCAAAATGGCTCAGCTAGCTGCCATCTGCAAGATGCAGCTCGACCAGCAGTCTACGTAAGAACAGTTTACCTACTTGACCTGTCCCTCTGTTTATGAGCTCACCTTTCTGGTCACCTCCCTGCTCACCTCCCTGCTCACCTCCCTGCTCACCTTCCTGCTCACCTTCCTGCTCACCTTCCTGCTCACCTTCCTTCCTGCTCACCTCCCTGCTCACCTTCCTCCCTGCTTACCTTCCTGCTCACCTCCCTGCTCACCTCCCTGCTCACCTTCCTGGTCACCTTCCTTCCTGGTCACCTTCCTTCCTGGTCACCTTCCTTCCTGGTCACCTTCCTTCCTGGTCACCTTCCTTCCTGCTCACCTCCCTGCTCACCTCCCTGCTCACCTCCCTGCTCACCTCCCTGCTCACCTTCCTCCCTGCTCACCTTCCTGCTCACCTCCCTGCTCACCTTCCTGCTCACCTTCCTTCCTGCTCACCATTTATTTAGCTTTGTGATAACGAACCAATCTAAAATCTGCATTGAAGTTGGGAGCATAAAGATTACATTTCATTCATGGTTCTAAGTCTCATGCATTTCAACATTTTCTCAAGTAACACTTTGTTTTTCTCAAACTGAGAAGAGATAATTATCCTACTATAATAGCAATTAGTGAGCGTTTTGTGAAGAATTGTAAACCATGTTGCACCATAATGATTATTTGCATTCACACCAATCCTTAAATATATCTTGATGCCATTTCATAAGCAAAATAGCCTTAATATGAAGCCATGCCCCTGTACGTCACTTTGAATGCAAGCCTCTGCTGAACAGACTTTGTCACTTTCCAGGGAAGGACAGGACACCCCCAAGCCCACTGTCGCCAAGGTGACAGAACCCCTCCCAGTACTGGAAAGGTGTCCATCAGCCCCCAAGTCCCCAGTGGTGACCCCTGCCGGCCCCCCCTCTGCCCCGCTCCCCACTGCCGGCCCCCCCTCTGCCCCGCTCCCCCCGGGGGTGCAGCAGCCCAGCCAGGCTGCAGGGTCGCTGTCCTACCAGTGCTCGCCCCTCATCCCTGTCCTGCTGCCCCATTCGGGAGGCCCAGCGTCCTACGCCCTGTACCTGCACCCCTCCTCCCTCCGGCCACGCCCCCTGGCTCGGCCGCAGCCCACCAGCCTGGCAGTGCGCTCTATGACGTTCGAGGACAGGTCGGGACGCAGTCCAGGCAACGCTCCGCCCCCCCACCAGTCACCATCCCCACAGCCCCCCAGGAGTCATGACCCCAGGAGTCATGACCCCAGCAGCCCTGCAGTGCTGAAGCGAGCGTGTGCAGACGACACCACGTCCAGCCCGTGCAAGGCCAGGAGGGTGGACCTTAGCTGCAGGGTGAGACCTCCACCTAGATATATCATTATATATATAACATTATTATTTCATTACGTCAGCAACATCTTATCCTGATATTGTTTTATGACAGAGGCCAGTAACCAACATGGATACTGAAGAACTACAGTATCTTTACCTAATCCACCTCTTTGCTTCTTGTTCCTCTCATCCAGGATGCGTCTCCTAAGCTGTGTGAGATCCTTCAGGCTCGTCTGAAGGCTCGGCGTGGTGGTCTCCTCCCCAGTCGGCCCTCCCCTCGGGCTCTCCACCTCGACCCCGAGTTCCTCAACACCCCTGGCAGTGCCACAGCCAATCAGGCGCTGGTGCAGAGCGTGGAAACCTTCCTGGAGAAGGAGGAGAAGGTTGTGACATCAGACAGCGAGGCAGGACTCACCCCTGTCAGAGCTGTTCCCCTGACAACAGGGAATATACACACAGAGGTACATTAACACACAAACCTACACCCAAACCAGAATGTTGATCCACCAACATGGTGTATGTGTTGATGGTGGTGTGTGTGTGGTGTGTGTATTGATGGTGGTGTGTGTGTGGTGTGTGTATTGATGGTGGCGTGTGTATTGATGGTGGCGTGTGTATTGATGGTGGTGTGTGTGTGTGGTGTGTGTATTGATGGTGGTGTGTGTGTCATGTCTGTATTGATGGTGGTGTGTGTGTGTGTGTGTTGATGGTGGTGTGTGTATTGATGGTGGTGTGTGTGTGTGGTGTGTGTATTGATGGTGGTGTGTGTGTCATGTGTGTATTGATGGTGGTGTGTGTGTGTGTGTTGATGGTGGTGTGTGTATTGATGGTGTCGTGTGTGTATTGATGGTGGTGTGTGTGTGTCCAGTCTCTGGTTCCTACAGGCTATCTGATTCCTCTCAGCCAGCAAGCCCTCCTCAGCAGCACAGAGAGTAACAGGACCTCCACACCCACCTACAGCATCTACCACACACCCACTGCAGGTACCCACACACACCCACCCACCTACACATTCTACCACCCACAACCCACTTGCCAAGGTTAACCCCACACACCCACCAAACAGCATCTACACACACCCCACTGCAGGTACCCCACACGACCCACCTAACAGCAGTCTACCGTCACCCACCTACAGCATACTAACCCACACACACGCCTACTGCAGGTACACACACACCACCTACAGCATCTACCTCCAACCCACCTACAGCATTCTACTACACCCCTACGCCAGGTACACACCACAACACCCACCTTACAGGCATGCTACCAACGACCCCTACTGCAGGTACCCCACACATCCCAACCTACAGCCATCTAACACCCACACCCACTGCAAGGTACCCCACCACCGACCCACCTACCAGGCATACTACCACAACACCGCACTTGCAAGTACCCACCACACCCCACCTACAGCCAATCTACACACACACCCTACTGCATACCCACACAACCCAACCTACAGCACTAACACAACACCCCTACTGCAAGTACCCAACCAAACACCCAACCTACCACGGCATCACCACACACCCCACGGCAGTTACCCACCACACCTTTACTTTAAATCCACTTTCAGACAACCTACAGCATACTACGCACACCCACCTACAGCATCTACCTCACCCACCTACAGCATCTACACACACCCACTGCAGGTACCCACACACCCACCTACAGCATCTACACACACACATACAGCAATCTACCACACCAACAGTACAAGCATTCTACCACACACACATACCAGTTATCTACCACACACCAACTGCAGGTAACACAAACATCCCACCTACAGGGGGCCATACTACCAACACACACAATACAGCATTACTACCACACACACGTAACAGGATAACTACCACCCACACACATACAGTAATCTACGACACCACCCACGTGCAGGTACAACACGACACAACCAACCTACAGCATTTCTACCCACAACAACAACATACAGTAATCTACCACACACACATACAGTATCTACACACACCCACTGCAGGTAGACACACACCTACATTATCCACTTCACACACCTACAGCATCTACCACACACACCTACAGCATCTACCACACACACACACATACAGCATCTACCACACACACCTACAGCATCTACCTCACACACATACAGTATCTACACACACCTACAGCATCTACCACACACACACCTACTACCACACCCCCATTGTACCTGCTATATCTACTATTTATCTGCTGAATGAATAAGTGCTCTCTGTTTGACTTGTTTCTCCACTTCAGGCTCCCAGGCTCCTCCCATGCAGGAGTTCACTCCCACCAGCCTGCCCCCCTCCAGGGCCCCCCCAGCCTCCCCCTTCCAGCCCCAGGGCCACCACACCCCCAGCCCTGCAATACTCAACTTCACCTTGCAGAACCTGGGTCTTATCCCTGGACCCCCCCAGACCCTAACTCCCGAGCGGAGTCCCCCCTACCACCCCCGCCCCCCCCCCACCCTGCGCGTCCCTTCCCTCCTAGCCCCTCTGCCTCCCCACCTGGGCCCCTCGCTGCCTAGCCCCCTGCCCCCTCATCTAAGCCTGCCCCAGAGGGGTATGGTATTTGTGAGACCCATGTCCCCCCTGCCGGTCCAGCATGCCATGCCTGGCCAACCCCTCACCTTCATTAGCCTCCAGCAGGTAAGATCACTGTTTGCTTCTTTGTCTTGATATTGTCTCTGAGTGATAATTGAATAATCATCTGTTGTTCTGTATCAATGTCATGTGGATGAAGAAAACGCTTACTCCAAACAAACACACCCTCATCCAGGAACTTAAACAGTGCTACACGCTAACTCCAAACAAACACACCCTCATCCAGGAACTTAAACAGTGCTACACGCTAACTCCAAACAAACACACCCTCATCCAGGAACTTAAACAGTGCTACACACTAACTCCAAACAAACACACCCTCATCCAGGAACTTAAACAGTGCTACACACTAACTCCAAACAAACACACCCTAACCCAGGAACTTAAACAGTGCTACACACTAACTCCAAACAAACACACCCTAACCCAGGAACTTAAACAGTGCTACACACTAACTCCAAACAAAGACACCCTAACCCAGGAACTTAAACAGTGCTACACGCTAACTCCAAACAAACACACCCTCATCCAGGAACTTAAACAGTGCTACACACTAACTCCAAACAAACACACCCTCATCCAGGAACTTAAACAGTGCTACACACTAACTCCAAACAAAGACACCCTAACCCAGGAACTTAAACAGTGCTACACGCTAACTCCAAACAAACAGTTAGGGTCAGCCCTCAGGCAGCCATGTTGAAACACAGTTGTTAACATGTTGTTAATGTCCCCTCCTCCACCCTCAGCCCCTGCTGACCACGCCCAAAGGGAGGAGCCTCCCCCAGCACAGCTTCTTCCACACCCCTGTCTCCCTCTCACCGCTGGCTACCGTGGTATCCAGCAGTAAAAGTGTTTACGTTCCCCAGAGGAGGCTGGAGGTGGAGGACAGTTAGACCACAAGCTCCCGTGTTTACAAATGGTCCACCTCCACTGTGCAGAAGCCATCTGACTGGACCTCAAGAGGACTGGATCTCAAGGGGAGTGGATCTCAAGGGGAGTGGATCTCAAGGGGAGTGGATCTCAAGGGGAATGGATCTCAAGGAGAGTGGATCTCAAGGAGAGTGGATCTCAAGGGGAGTGGATCTCAAGGGGAGTGGATCTCAAGGAGAGTGGATCTCAAGGAGAGTGGATACATACTGTCTAGTTTCGCGATGCTAGAGTATCTAAGGCCTCCTTATCTGTATGTGAACATGTTGGAGGAACATGTACTGTTTGACTCCGCTAATAACCGCTGATCCTACAGGTCTGCAACACAGCAGACTGGACCTTACGGTTTAATGATGACAACTTGCCTTTTGATAGTGATAAAGAGTGTGAAACATGGTTGATAGGATATGGTGGAGGGCTGTGGTTCTAACAACTGGATACATGTCTGATATTAATTGTAATGAAATCAATCACAAACTGCCAAAACGTTTCCTGCTCTGTAAAATGGAACAGATTCCAAGAGCTGCCATTAAAAAGCCTTCTTCTTCAACCTACAGTATTTTACCTCTGAGACCAGATGACTGAATAAGAAAGGTTTGATTGGGATGTGTTATAGATTGGTATTTTCAGAATTATTTCATGTCAATAATACCAAGTAACGTTACAGTTTTGCACATTGTAAATGTTAACTGTTACCCTAAGAATTTGTTTCAATTTTTTTTTAATGCTGATGTGAATGTACGAGATGGGTTCTTAGGCTAATCATGAAATGTTGATTGGACATTTAATTTATAGTAAGTGTACTGTGACCATTATATTTCTCTGCAATGTCATTGTAAATGTGAAATGGTAAATAAACTATTAATATTGTTACATGTCTACTGTTCTACAACTGTTTTACCTCCCATAACACAGTATGAACCACAACTGCCCTCTTTATGATCCTTTACAAGTGAAAAAGACCAGTCAATACCAGCTGTATGATCCTTAACAAGTGAAAAAGACCAGTCAATACCAGCTGTATGATCCTTAACAAGTGAAAAAGACCAGTCAATACCAGCTAAGATATCTGACCGTTCGACTTGATCATTAAAATGATCTAGGTGTGATTCACCCCACGTGCAGCGAGTCCTCCTATTCGTCCATCCTTTACCCAGAGCACAGCAGCTGGCCAATCAGTAGCAGTCTGAGAAGGGGCTGGCCAATCAGCACACCAGTGGTTCCACAGTCTTGAGTCTTGACACCTGTCCATCTTTACTGCACACTCCCTGACAGAAACACAGGTTACTTTAGAGCACAGGTCAACAAAGCTTCAATGTATGAAAGTAACAATTCACATAGAAACTACTTAGGCTATCTTGTCTGTACTTCAACCTATAATCTATAAATCAAATATACTAGGTCACACACACACCACACACACACACACCACCCCCACAGGCACCAGGTCACCAGAACACAGACGCCATGAGAGTCGCAGGAATCACACACACACACGCACCCATGCACGCACACACACACACACACAGACAGACACACACACACACAGACACACACAGACAGACACACACAGACACACACACACACACAGACACACACACACAACTCGATTACGATGTTCTTTGGCATATTCATGTAATAATGTATTAAATTGAAAGATGATCTTATCCCTGCCATTTTAGAGAAAAGGTTTTGAACCTGCTAACTCTAGATCTGCAGTTAATGTTTTCAGTGTTTCTAAATTGGTCTAACTTGTGTTTGTATTAAGGGCCAAACTTCCGGTTGCTTTTATTTAGAAAGGTGCGCAGGCGCACCCGTCCGCATTCTACAACATCAATGCCAACCTTTTCAATCAAAACTGCAGCGCACAGGAACACTACATACATAAACATCGTGGATTACTACACATATTTCTTAATAAATAAATTTAAAAGGCATGGAAATGTAATTATGTTGGGATTGTGACTTAATATAAGTCCTAAAGTTATATAAGTAGAGAACCGCGGCTTCCCAGGGAACTATTACCTGTTCAGCTCTTTCCAGCTAACAGCAGATGGCGCCAATGAAAACTATCTATGATCACTGTTCTCCCAATGTGATTTAATAAATTGTAGTAATTACAGATTGTCTTCCAATTGTCTACATGCTGTGAGAGTAAATGTCTTGTAGACAGTCTAGTGAATGAGAGGCAGGGGGTAAGAGCGTTTGTAAGTATGATCAAGTATGTGCACATGTGTGAGTGAGGAAGCCTACCTGTGCGGATACATAGAAGAGGGATCGCTCTCTATTGCTTTAACTATCAGTACCATCACGACACTCTGTTCAATAGCGCAAAGACAGATCAAAAAGCCGAAGACTCATTTAGCTAATTTACTAGTTGCTCGCTAGATACTGCCGGGTAAGGCTGGTCTGATAAACTACAGCCGACATATACGGTAGCCGACAAAGGCCACAACGCTACGATTAGATCAAATCCTCAACGCTATTTAGCAAACCGTTGACCCTTCCCGGTCATATATAATATATAACACCTATAACTACTGATGGATTGCTAACGCTAACCAGTACGAAGGGGAGCCCAATAACGTTTTTCAGACTGTAAGCTAGCATTTTCACAGCTCGGAAACTTCGCTAGCTACATAAGATATGATCACCTTGGGCGCGGCTGTGGTTTTTGTGCAGGTGTGTTTGGGACTGTAGATAACTGGGGTGACTTGGGCAGGTGTAACCTGATTGACTGTTGCCACTTATAAAGAGCGATTATGTGAGACATGCTGTATTGTTTGTTTAATGGAAAGGACACACATGACTTGAAAGATAAATACGTCAATTAATTTAAACGCTCGCATATAGCTTCCATTTGAATTGAAGAATGCGGAAGTAATGTGTGTCACGGAGTCATCCATGTTTCTAAGACGTATTTTTACTAAAAAATATCAATGTGTCTGAAGCACTCCTGGTTCCATCTTTATATTCTGTGTTGTTTATTGCAGGGTTCGGATGTCAGGAAGAATAATCTGCATGTTCAGAGCAGTTTGTATCCTTTTGAGTCACAAGACGTCCTTGTCTCCTCTCTTCATACCCATCGCTTTTAACAGATTTTTTTTTATTTTTATAAAATTGCAGCAAATTGATTTTCCATGTCATTTTATTTTCCCTTTGGACCACATTCATTAGGGTTGTATTTGACCTTAAAAAACCAAAGTCCTGCTTTCACCCTCACACAACCCCTCCCCCCTCTGACTCTCCCTCACTCTCTCCCCCGGCACTCTCTCCCCTCATCCCTCTCTCCCTCCATCCCCTCTACCAACCCCCCTCCCTCCCTGCCCCCCAACACACACACACACACACCACCATTTGCAACTCTTACCACTTTTATTAAAAATGCAAACACCAATCCACTGCCTCAATATGCTAAAGCGCCCCCCATGCTCCCCCCTATGCCCCCCTCCCGATGCCGGCCCAGCCTGATGCCCCCGCTGCATGACCTGCCTCCTATGCCGCGCCCGCACAGCCTCAATCATTTACAGGTGGAGTACAGAGACAAGGCAAGAAGCGTTTACTGCTATTGCTTAACAGATTTATTATGTCCAACCCGTCACTCTTTAGAGCGCATTGTGCCCCCTCACAGCGTTGTGAGTCCTTGTTCCTAGACTGAACACAAAGATAGAAGAGAGAGGGGGGAAGAGAGGAAGGGGGAGGGAAGAGGAAGAGGGGGAGAAGAGAGCGAGAGGAGAGGGAGAGAGAGGGAGAAGAGAATTGGGGTGAAGAGATGGGAAGAGCAAGAGAGAATACAGATTACACACATTTGCAACTCTTCCACCTTTAAAAATGCAAACATCCATCTGCTCAATATGCTAAAGAAGCCCCCCGATCCCTATGCCCCCTATGCCCCCTATGTCACCCCTATGCCCCCTATGCCCCCCAGCATACATTACATGGGAACAGAGACAGGGGCAGAGGTTTCTGCTTTCTAACATTATTGTCAACCGTTCATCTAGCCATGCCCTCAGCCGTTGTGAGGTCCTTCAGACGTACACAAAGAAGAGAGAGGGGGGGAAGAAGGGGGGAAGGAGAGAGAGAGGGGAGAGAGAGCGAGAGAGAGAGGGAGAGAGAGGGGGAGAGAGAGAGAGAGAGAGAGGGAGAGAGATACAAGATTCAATATGAGGTTAGAATAGCAGATCTTTTTACGGGAGTCGCCTTGTTTTAACACAAATGTTCATTAGCTTGTTAGCTCTTGTTCATACCTATATTTAAACACCATACAATAGCGATATCCACAACCGACCGCTTCCCTCCAAAGCTCTGTGCAGTCGTCACAGTGGGATACATGCTAAAATAATGATATTCACTCAGGATATACTAGGAATAACACACATTTTAAAATATTTGAAACAAATGAACCCAAACTAGTAAAATAGGGAGGATGTATGTTTGTATGAGAGAGAGGATCTGGGGTAGTCTAGACATTCACGTCTATCTCGCACACGCGCGCACACGCACGCTCAGCCTCCGCTTTTCAGTCGAGAAAAAAACAGTAAGCGGAGCCTCTGACTCGAATTTTCAGCGTCTTTAAATTTCATTCATCGGTCCATAATTTTTTATTCTGTTCGTTTAAATAGATTTATATATATTTTTACATATAATTACCGCGTAATGTTTCTTTTGCCAGGCCAGTCGTGGATCTGAGGATCAGAATAGCAGAATCTGGGACAAAGCCTGAGAGGAAGGTGGATTTGGATCAGATGTTTGTGAGTCACGGAAGTGTGCTCTCTCTCTATCGTAAATCATGGAAATGCTACAATACGTTAGTCAGTAAGGTAAATATGGGAACTATGTTGCTCAGGTACCTATTTGAAAAAGAACATCGTTGTAATGTTAATTCAGAAAATGTCTGGTGTACCGAATGGTAGGCTAATTAATGCACCGAATAATATAGTGGCGATGGCAGCTACTCTACAATGTGTTTTTATCCCAAAATCAGACAGAAGGTGCTTTATTAGAGGAGAAAGCACGCGCTGAGAGAACCCTCTCGCGCTGTAGTCCTGTCTTTAATATTTACATTCTACTCAGCAGACGCCTTAATCACAGATCACATGCTATTATGGAAAGGGCAGTAAATAATTCAGTATAATTTCGAACAGGATTTCGCTTCCACTGAAGTCATGGTGATTTAAAGTGTGCTAGACTGATTGGCTGCACTTTGTCTTAGTTATTGCGTCTATATAATTTCAAGCATCTGTATGAACGTAACATGCACTGTGCAAGTACATTTATATTGTTCCTCACATCCGGTGTTGGATGTGTTGCCCTGTCAATGGTAACTGTATGTTCCGAAGAATATCTAAAATTTAAATTTCAGGAGTTTGTAAATGATTTAAAGCCTCAAATGATAATTCACAATTTAGATCATTTAAATGTGATGTTCTGAGGGACTATGTCTCTTGTCTGGCCTGGGAACGCCTCGGGATCCCCCCGGAGGAGCTGGAGGAGGTGTGTGTGAAGAAGGAAGTCTGGGCCTTCATGCTCACACTGCTGCCCCCGTGACCTGGCCCCTGATAAGCAAAAGAAAATGGATGGATGGATAAATGTTATGGTTTTTAAATTCAATATAATATGGACACAAGGTGTCTCAAAGATTCACAGATACCAGGATGGTGAAGACGTCTCTTTTGGAAAAGACAAACATTTACATTTTCAAAATGCCGAAGCAATTTATACCCTTGCAGTGCTCTTGATATGCAACTGACTATGTTTGATAAAAAATAATCAGCTTTAGTAACAATCAACCTGAATCCACAAACCCACTCAGTCAATAAAACAATCTTCTTTAATGACACAGCATAACAGATAATCTCTGTACGTTTAATCCAGATTACCTTTTTAGGTCATGGAGCATCATAAATTAAATGTCTTGTCTATGTCCTTCTTACTCAGTGGTATAACACATCTATCCTCTCTGTATTGAGTGGGAAAAACACATTTAGAATGTATCCAAAATGCAGTTAATACTGTGTAGTATTTCTTCCAGACAGGAGCTGTCCAGACTAGACTGTCTAAATGAAGATCACCAGACATGCAGTGTTCCTGGAAGGCAGTGGTCCTTCTGGCCTTGGCCTCAATCGCCATCCAGTACACCGCCATCCGCACCCTCACCTCCAGGCCCTTCCAGCTGTGCTCGGTGCCCAGGTCCCAGAGCTGTGGGCTGGAGGGGGGCGCAGACACGGAGCCCTCCTTCGATCGAGGATCTGGGCGTGTCTGCGAGGGTTCCCCCCGCAGAGCCACCAGGAGGACGCACATCCTGGTCCTGGCCACTACGCGTAGCGGCTCGTCCTTCGTGGGTCAGCTGCTCAACCAGCACCAGGACGTGTTCTACCTGTTCGAGCCACTTTACCACGTCCAGACGACGCTTGTCCCACACCTCTCCCACGGCCGCTACGCCGCCGAGCGCCACGTCATGCTGGGCGCCAGCCGCGACCTTCTGCAGAGTCTCTACGGCTGCAACCTGGCCTTTCTGGAGAGCTACATCCAGCCCCCACCGGTCAACCACACCACGGACCGGCTGTTCCGGCGCGGTATGAGCCGAGCCCTGTGCTCGCCGCCTGTCTGCCACGCCTTCCATCTGAGGGACGCCAACATGGAGGAGGGCGACTGTGTGAAGAGATGCCCCACCCTCAACGTCAGCCTTGCAGCTGAGGCCTGCCGTGAGCGACACCACGTGGCGATTAAGATTGTCCGTGTGCCGGAGGTGGGAGACCTACGTGGCCTGGTAGAAGACCCTCGGCTCAACGTGAAGGTGGTACAGCTGGTTAGAGACCCCAGGGGGATTCTGTCCTCCCGGATGGAGACCTTCAGGGACAGCTACCGCCTGTGGAGAGTCTGGAGGGCCACTGGGAGGAAGCCCTACAGTCTGGACGCTAGTCAGCTGACAGTGGTCTGTCAGGACTTCTACAGCTCTGTGTCGACAGGACTCAGCGCTCCAGCATGGCTCAGAGGAAGATACATGCTGCTACGCTACGAGGACATGGCCAGGAGCCCGCTGGTCAAAACCAGGGAGATGTACGAGTTCCTGGGACTTTCCATGGATGAGAACGTGAAGGAGTGGATCCGAGCCAACACCAGAGGCAGCAAGGAGACGGTGGCAGCCAAACACAAGTATGGCACTGTGAGAGACTCAGCGGCCAACGCAGAGAGCTGGAGACTGAAGCTGTCCTATGACATGGTGGAGCATGCCCAGGTGGCTTGCCAGAGGACCCTGCAGCTGCTGGGATACAGTGCTGTCAGAACTGTAGGGGAGCTCAGGAACATGTCTGTGTCATTGGTGCAGGACAAACGTCTTTTACCTTTTTTGTAACAAAATTGACATCTGGATTGCTATCTTTTATATATTTATAAATGTTGCCTTAATTATACCGTGTCTATTTGATATATATCTTTGTCTAGTTTGCATTCTTACAGTTTAGATTTACGATTCAGATGATGCTTCTCTCCTGAGTGACGTGCATGAAGAAACACAGCAGCTGCTGAAGAAACACAGCAGCTGCTGAAGAAACAAGCGTTTCAAAGGACTCAACAAACTGACTGTAATTCCTTGTCACGTTGCAAAGTCATCACCAGTATTTTCAGATTTGCACTAAACTAAATGATTTAGAAAGAGCACAATGTCTATGTTTTAAGGATAAAAAATTAATAAATCCAACAGTTTACTGTCAAATGATCAATTATGGATTTTAATTATGCAAATCACTAGCAGTGTCCTATGGTATTGCTAAGTGTTTCTCAACATGTCTTTTTGTTTGGTTGAGAGATGGAGCCGTTTGTAATAACCTTGGACTAGACCATCAGACCTGACCATCTGACCAGACCATCTGACCAGACCATCGGACCATCGGACCATCAGACCATCAGACCATCAGACCATCAGACCAGACCATCAGACCATCTGACCAGACCATCAGACCATCTGACCAGACCATCAGACCAGACCATCAGACCAGACCATCTGACCAGACCATCTGACCAGACCATCTGGCCAGACCATCTGACCAGACCATCAGACCAGACCTTCAGACCATCAGACCATCAGACCAGAACATCTGACCAGACCAAAACTTTTTTCAACATTTGTCATTCTTGTTAAAAGTGTCATTGTGACACAGTCCCAGCTTACTGTAGATGAACTGAGGTGAAGCAGGAAACCTCCTCTAAGAGCCCTTCAAGGGTCTTGAAGAATTCACCGACATGTTATATTAAACTTGCACAAACTTTAAGGTTACAGCCACAGAACGACATGATTGGTTGTTCAGGATTGATATCCGTGAAGTCATCTGAAGTAGAGTTACTTTGATGTCAAGTTACATTACACGTTTTTGTCCATGATTGAGTTTTTATTTATGTTTGATATAGTCAGTAGTGCATCCAAAACATCCATGAACCATCAATAGCAAAGCCTTGACTAGGTCTGATCAGAGTAAAAAAACATCCAGATTGTATGACTGTGTATCTAGGTGATTAAATGACTGTGTATCTAGGTGATTAAATGACTGTGTATCTAGGTGATTAAATGACTGTGTATCAAGGTGATTATATGACTGTGTATCTAGGTGATTATATGACTGTGTATTTAAGAGAAGCATTACTAAGGAGAAGGGTGTTGCACCAAAGATCCCTGATGCTCAAGATTCTACGATGCAGCTCTGGAACACGTTCTAGAAGCTTCCTGGGTTCTGATCCTACACCCTGCCTCTCTTCACCTCTCTCTCCTTCCCTCTCTTTTTACAAATCACACATGAATAATCACCCACAAACAAAACTTCCCAGGTATTTTTTTTTACAGTTTATTACTAAAATAGGTTTCTGGTTGTGGAGTTTGCAAGTGTGTTTGGCTGACAGGATTCATGTGTGAGATGTTTTCTGGTCGGAGTCAAAGATGAGAGGGGGGTTGATAAGAGAATGGGGGCTAGTGGGTAGAGGGGTGGGGCTAGAGGCTAGAGGGCAGAGGGGCGGGGCTAGAGGGCAGAGGGGCGGGGCTAGGTGAAGCGGATGCGGCGTATTGAGCCCACCGTGCCCTGGCCTCCCCAGTCAGATGAACTGTTGTAGTCACGCTTCTCCAGGACGTAGTGAGGCCCTCTGTAGTTCGGCTCCTGGTACACCACCCAACTGAACACACAGAGAGAGTTAGGAACGTGTGTGTGTGGATGTGTGTGTGGATGTGTGTGCGTGTGTGTGTGTGTGTGTGTGTGTGTGTGTGTGTGTGTGTGTGTGTGTGTGTGTGAGACACTTACGCTCCCCCCAGCACCCTGATAGAAGCGGCTCTGTTGAGGCTGTGTCGGGTCATGAGGTTGGGGATGTCATCCTGGATGTCTGTCCTCCTACCAGAGAAGCTGACTCTCTCAAACAGCTGTGCCTTCGGAGGGCTGGTGTCCTGGGGCGCACACACACACACGTAGATGCACGCACCCACACACATAGATGCACACAATTACACCAACACACACATACACACAAACCCATACATACACACATAAAAACCCATGCACGCACACACATATATACACACAGACCCAAACACACAGAGTCAGTAAGTAAGTGACTGACTGAGTGAGTAAGTGAGTGACTGACTGACTGACTGACTGACTGAGTTTGTATTAGTGTGAGTGAGCGAGTGACTGAGTGACTGACTGAGTGAGTTTGTATGAGTGTGAGTGAGCGAGTGACTGACTGACTGACTGACTGACTGACTGACTGACTGAGTGAGTTTGTATGACTGACTGACTGACTCAGTGACTGACTGACTGACTGACTGACTGAGTGAGTGAGTTTGTATGACTGACTGACTGAGTGAGTGAGTTTGTATGACTGACTGACTGAGTGAGTGAGTTTGTATGACTGACTGAGTGAGTGAGTTTGTATGACTGACTGACTGAGTGAGTTTGTATGAGTGTGAGTGTGTCGAACCTGCTTCACAGCCCGGACAGAAGCCACATGGTCCATCTGAGCACACCACTTGTCATAGCAGTCATACTCTCCTCTGTCGTTCATGTCCCACAGATACTGACGTCCCCGGAAGCTGTCATGCTCGTATCCCACCCACCTGCAAGAAGGAGAGAACATCCTGCCATTATTCTGGAGAGAACATCCTGCCCTTATTCAGATCCCACCCACCTGGAGAGAAGGAGAGAACATCCTGCCCTTATTCAGATCCCACCCACCTGGAGAGAACATCCTGCCCTTATTCAGATCCCACCCACCTGGAGAGAACATCCTGCCCTTATTCAGATTCTTTACAACATAACTTTAAATTCTATACAAAACTGATGAACCAAACAACTGCCAGGAAGTTATGTAATTATGCCAGTAAGAAGTTATTAGGATGTTTTAGAAGATATGTTTTCAAATTAAGATAAGTTTTCAAATTACGATAGGACAGACTGAGAAGGGAAAGGACAGTTGGTTTATACGTGCATAATATATAATAACCCAAACTGTAAATATACAACAATGTTTGAAAAAACTGTCTGTCTGATGAAATAGATGTTTAGTTCCTATATTTGCAAAGTGCACAATACAAACTATTAATCAATCATTACAATTTATTAAAGACAGTTTGAGGTGCAGTGCTGGCCGTTGGCAGCCAGGGGGCGTACTCACGCTCCACTCTCCACCTGCACTGAGTTGCATCTCTCTGGGAAGTTCCTCTCGCTCAGTTTCTGGCAGTCAGAACTCAGGTCCAGGCGTCGGCCGGCAAAGTTTCTCTGTTCAAACAGGGTCACCTGACAAGAAAAGCCTCACTGTTGGTTATCTGACAGCACACACCATCAACACATCAATAAAGTAAGATCATCAAATCACACATGACCACATCATCAAATCAAGGCCATCAACACATCATCAAATCACACATGACCAAATCATCAAATCAAGGCCATCACCAAATCATCAAATCAGGTCATCTTCATATACACAAATCATCACCATGTAACCACTCATGAGGGATGGATGAATGTGTCTCGGTCACACACATTCCATAGCTCTTTGCAATTAAAATATAGGAGTTTAAATTGTGGATGTATTGATCTGTGGTTTCAGGTAACTTCCATGAGGGTTAGAGTTAATGTTAGCGTTGAGTCAATGTTAGCGTTGTGTTAATGTTTGTGTTATGATTAGACTCACCTTGCCACTGGACCCGTAGAAGGCACGTTGGAGCACAGACCCCAGCTTGCTGCAACGACAGGAGAACAAGACTTCATTTAACACACACACAACACACATGTTACACACAACACACACACAACACACACATTACACACACAACACACACATGTTACACACACAACACACACAACACACACACAACACACATTACACACACAACACACACAACACACACACAACACACATTACACACACAACACACGTTACACACATTACACACACAACAAATACGTAACACACACAACACACACAACACACACATTACACACACAACACACACGTAACACACACAACACACACATTACACACTGAAAGCGGACTAGACACACAACCACATGAACATGTCTCATGATCATTTAGGTGAAACCAACCGTTTTATATCGTCTGACTAGTAGTTGTGACAAAATGTTTATTTTTTATTTAGCATTTTCTTGAGCTTGGCCCAAAAAAAGCAACTCCTTCTTAAATGTGTGACCCTAACCCTAACTTTAGATTCTTAGACTGAACACAACACAACACTACACAACACAACACAACACAACACTACACAACACAAGACAACACAACACTACACAACACAAGACAACACAACACCAATAGGTATGATTTAAGGTTCTTTGAACTTTTCGCCAAGATTAATAAAATGCAATTTTCTGTCTCTAATCTACCTATAATGAACACACAAAATTTGAAGTATCTTTCATTTTCTTTTGATCCCTCATTTTAAGGATGTTTTTTGGCGTTAGTAGCAGAGGTCACAGAATGATGAAGGTCAAACATGAGGACCGACAGGTGACAGGTAAGGTGACACGGTCCAGATGGTGCCACCATGGTGCAATTAGGGTAAACATCCTGTAGATACAGGCCTCCCTCCCCCCTGTCCTCTGCTCCCTACCCCCCTCCTCCTCTGCTCCCTACCCTCCTCCTCCTCTGCTCCCTACCCCCCTCCTCCTCTGCTCCCTCCCCCCTCCTCCTCTGCTCCCTACCCTCCTCCTCCTCTGCTCCCTACCCCTCTCCTCCTCTGCATCCTCCAGCGCTCCACACATACCTGGTTTGTTGAACTAATCCTGAGACTTTAGCAAAGATGTTCATGTCAGCTCTGACCGGACAGGAAGTTGTCCCTTAAATACGACGAGGATCCGAGCGCTGGGGACATGCTAGAACACTCATCTGCTTCTGTTCCACTATCGCCGGGACCCTTTGATATGCTAAATACAGCAGCTCCCCTCAGCCCCCCAGGCCCCCCCAGGCCCCCCCAGGGCCCCCCAGGCCCCCACAGGCCCCCCCAGGCCCCACCTGGGCTGAAACACAGCAGAAACAAAACACCCAAAGAGAAACAGCATGAAATGCACAAGGGGACGGACATACATGCCCACATGCTAACACAAGCACAAACTACAATAAGAGTGCACACATAGATCCACACAGAGACAAGAATGTGTGTGCACAGAAACCCATATCCCCCTGCCTACACACTCAAACGTCACACAACAATACCATCCTGAAAACTGCAGCGCCAGCTGTTCTGGTCGCAGCAGTTCAGCGTTTCTGAAACAATGTTCAGCAGCCTGTGACACAGAGTGTTCATGATGCCTGGAGTCTGATGCTGAATATACAGCCTCTGGTCTCCCTCGCTGGTCTCCCTTCAGCCTCTGGTCTCCCTTCAGCCTCTGGTCTCCCTGCAGCCTCTGGTCTCCCTGCGGCCTCTGGTCTCCCTGCAGCCTCTGGTCTCCCTGAAGACTCTACCATAGAGGAGGCTGTAGCCTCACAAACAAATTAATAAAACAACAGAAACTATTGATAAAGATCACTTCACAACATTGTTTTCCAATTGTATTGATTCATATGTAAATCATTGACCTTTACAGTTAACCCTTCAACACACAGTTGCCCTATGCCTACCCCACACACACATACACATCACTGACGATAACTTTGCTTACAGTTTCAGAATCCTGTCCCATTTCCAAAAGATCTGTTTGCCATGGCAGATTACGTTTCCACTCAGTTGGGTTTGAATGGCAGGGTGTTTGGATCTATGTGTTCGCTTGGGGCCTCTGAATAGTCCACATCTATTGGCTGCTTCGTTGTCTGTAGAAATCTGCCCCCGAGTGAGAATGTACTAGATGCAGAACCTTGGAGAGCTTTCTTACGCTTTGCAGTTGTTTCATTGTGGACCAGCGCTGGACATGATTTAGGTATGCAGAGCAAAAGACAGAGGGTTATTATTTGTGTTCGACAGACTCTGGCGAAGAGATCAGGCTTCATCACAGGGGATTGTTTTTATACTTTATAATCTTTCTCATTTGGAAGTTCTGTACGGTTCTGAACTTGGGTTTACCATGTCGCTCACGCTGACTTTGTTGGACAAGCTAGCGTATTTCCTGTCTATCATTGCATTCTGCGTTAGTTTGGGTTACAAGTGGGTGAAATGAAACCTCAAGATAGAACTTTGAAGTGTATCTGTGAGTGATGCTGATTTGGGATTGGCTTAAAGTCTCAAGGAGTTGACTTAGAGTTGGAACGCACAGGACACCCTGTACTGCTGTGTACGTGAGTCTAATGATGTAAAATATCTGATGAGGGAAAAGTTAACGACTTTATTGCCATCATTTCCAATGAACATGAAAATGGAAAGTTGTAGAAAGTTAGATGATAAACGTTGATCATATATATATTTTGCAGACATATAGGGTTAGGGTCCTCTCTGTGTAATCCCCCCCACACAGCGTACGAAGACATGAGGACAGACACAGAAAAGAGGCCAGCATGAGGGTGAGATGAGGGTTAGGAGTTGGTTGTGACTGCAAGCTGTGTTTGTGTGACCAGAGAGAGACTTGCTCCTAGACCCACCATGCTAGCGATGATCCTGCTGGTGCTGAGTGTGGCACTCATGCTGGCTCTGGGTGTGGCGCCTAGCAACGACTTTGACTGGACCAAGACGGACAGCGGATCCTTCTACTATGGCACCTTCCCTACTGGTACGACAGCTTGTTATGGACAGTCTGACTGTACACTAGTGTCACTACAACATCTAGTGTCTTAGATGTTACTCTACACTGTGTCTAGTGTCTTAGATGTTACTCTACACTGTGTCTAGTGTCTTAGATGTTACTCTACACTGTGTTTGGAAAGTTCCTTGTCTCCAAAACACTGTAGATCATTGTGCTTCTGATTCTTGATATGATCCCATTCTTCCTATATGGTCAAATTGTTGCTTTGGATGCAAACATCTGCTAATAAATAACCTGTTAAAGTCAGGGGAGTATACTCCTCTGCCGGATGTGAGTGGATGGGTCCTGAGGTCTGCTAGATGGCCACAACATAAGGAAAGAGTCGATGAATTAAATGATTATAACAGTATTAGCATCTGTTTAAGCAGAAGTAGCCTTTATCCATAGTGACATTCAGGAGGGTTTTCACCTCCTGATCTGCTGTCTAATGCTGAGCCATACCCCATTATAATCTGAGGTGTACATCTACCCCATTATAATCTGAGGTGTACATCTACCCCATTATAATCTGAGGTGTACATCTACCCCATTATGATCTGAGGTGTACATCTACCCCATTATGATCTGAGGTGAACATCTACCCCATCATGATCTGAGGTGTACATCTACCCCATTATGATCTGAGGTGTACATCTACCCCATTATAATCTGAGGTGTACATCTACCCCATTATAATCTGAGGTGTACATCTACCCCATTATAATCTGAGGTGTACATCTCGAGGTATGTGGACTGAGCAGCTAACAGCCCTGTGCTGATGTCTCCTGCAGGTTTCTCATGGGGCGCCGGTGGGTCTGCCTACCAGACTGAAGGAGCCTGGGACAAAGATGGCAAGGGGAGGAGTATTTGGGATGTTTTTGCCCACAAAAAAGGCAAAATCTTCCTTAACGATACAGGAGATTCCTCCTGTGAAGGTTACTACAAATTCAAGGTAGCGTGACGTCACCATTCACTCCCAGTCTACTTGGCATGGTCCTACCACTGTCCACACACCAGTGCAGCTAAACTGAAGCTATTATCGGTACAGTTCAGTAAGAGTTGGTCTTGTTATGTGATGCATCTACTGCATCCTGACGTGAATCAAAAACAGAACGCAGAACATTTAGAGAAACAACTCTTTCTATACTGAACTAACATGTTCTCACTGCTATTTGTAGGATGACATCACCTTGATGAAGGATATGAAACTGAATCATTATCGTTTCTCCATCTCCTGGCCTAGGATTCTCCCCCAGGGGATCAAAAGTAATCCTGTCATATCCTCGTTTCCACAGAGATTGTTGTTCCCACAGCGCATGTACATGACCCTGTAGGTTTACATGTCTGTGTTGTTTCAGCGGAACATCTGAATGAGAAAGGAGTCAAATACTATGATGATCTGATCAACACGCTGCTAGAAAACAATATCACACCTATAGCTACCCTGTATCACTGGGATTTACCTCAAGTGAGTCACATTTCACCATCAGAATATATATATATATATATCTATAGATCTATAGATCTATATCTATAGATATATATCAAAATATCAGACACACCGGAGACTTGCCAACAGTAATACCTGGCATCAGGACCCAATCATAGGGTTTCCAAGAAATTGTTCAGAACACCATTAAAGACAACATACACCATGTCTCACTGATGCTGTCTACACTCTCCAGTACAGCCACCAGTGTGATGTCATCGGTACATTTCTCATGGTGTCTTCCTGTCCTTCCTGCACAGATCTTACAGGAGAAATATGGAGGATGGCAGAATGCCAGCATGATCAACTACTTCAACGACTTTGCCAACTTGTGCTTTGAGCGATTTGGAAGCAAAATCAAGTACTGGATTACCTTCAATAATCCCTGGGTATGTTAGTGCAGAGTTGTGTATCTGCAGTGTGTTAGTGCAGAGTTGTGTATCCACAGTGTGTTGTTGATCCAGAGTTGTGTGTCTGTAGTGTGTTGTTGATCCAGAGTTATGTGTCTGTAGTGTTGTTGATCCAGAGTTGTGTGTCAGCAGTGTGTTGTTGATCCAGAGTTGTGTGTCAGCAGTGTGTTGTTGATCCAGAGTTGTGTGTCAGCAGTGTGTTGTTGATCCGTTGTGTGTCTGTAGTCTGTGGCGGTGGAGGGCTATGAGACGGGGGAACATGCTCCAGGGCTGCAGCTCAGAGGAACGGGAGCATACACAGCAGCACACCACATCATCAAGGTACAACACCAAGACACCTGCTGACCTGTGTGAGACACATTACAACACACCACATCATCAAGGTACAGCTGGAACACCTGCTGACCTGTACGAGTACAAGACACATGACAGCACACTAACATCAGACTCATGCTGCTTTCTTTAGGCACACGCTAAAGTTTGGCACACTTACGACACACAGTGGAGAAACAAACAGAGAGGTATAACACTTCCTGCCCAGACGCTAAAGGAATAACTTTTCAATCTGATTCAAGAGTTAAGTGTGTTAGCGAGGCAGCTGACCTGCGACTCCTGTCTGAAGGGTTAGTGGGCATCTCCCTGGCTGCAGACTGGGGAGAGCCCGTGGACATCACCAACCAGAAGGACATCCAAGCAGCTGAACGTTATGTGCAGTTCTATCTGGGCTGGTTTGCCACGCCCCTCTTTAACGGAGACTACCCACAGGTTATGAAGGACTATATAGGTAGGCAGCATGGAATGATTTCACGCTTTGTTCATCCAGGGGATAAATAAGATATCTGTCTGCATGACTGTCCCTCTGACTGTCCATCCCTTGGACCCCATCTACCTGCAGGCAGGAAGAGTGCCCATCTGGGTCTTGGGTCGTCCAGGCTGCCTGTGTTCTCCCCTCAGGAGAAGAGCTTCGTCAAAGGCACATGTGACTTCCTGGGGATTGGCCACTTCACAACTCGTTACATCACACAGAAGAACTTCCCCTCTGTCCGTGGCAGCAGCTACTTCTCTGACCGGGACCTGGCAGAGCTGGTGGACCCTCGCTGGCCCGACCCGGGTTCTGAGTGGCTCTACTCGGTGCCCTGGGGCTTCAGACGTCTGCTTAACTTTGTCAAAGTATGAGGCTGAGAGCAGAGAAGACAGTTTATACAGCTAGACTTCCCCACTCACTACTGTATGGTTTATAGACTGTCTAGACATAACCTTCATTCACCCTTCATTTGTAAGATGTCTTCACTTTGGCCTCTCTGTGTAATACTATCAGGTGTGCTAACGTTCTCTTTGTTCCAGACGCAGTATGGGAATCCTATGATCTACGTGACGGAGAATGGCGTGTCGGAGAAGATCATGTGCACAGATCTCTGTGATGACTGGAGGATGCAGTACTTCAAGGATTACATCAATGAGATGCTTAAGGGTCAGAAACCACACCTAACTTTTTTAAAGTCATCATTTGAAATGTTTTTGATACTGAAATGCTTATTTCATGACTTAATTTATTCTTTGAATGTTGTATTTAAGATACCTTATGTAGCAGCAAATACAATACAGTTCTTGTTTAAACTTCCACTTGACGTGAACAGGTTTTTTGTTTTGCAGCAATCAAGGATGGTGTGAATGTGAAGGGCTACACAGCTTGGTCTCTGCTCGACAAGTTTGAATGGGACGAGGGATTCTCTGAACGCTTTGGGCTGTTCTATGTCGACTTCAGGAGCAAAAACAAACCCCGGTACCCCAAAGCTTCGGTCCAGTTCTACAAACGCATCATCAGCTCCAACGGGTTCCCCAATCAGAGAGAGGTAGCGACATGGAAACACAAATCACCAACAGTTGCTATGGTTACATGACACTGACAGTTCCATTGAACTCAGGTGGAGAGCTGGAGGAGAAAAGCTACTGAGACATGTGCTTCAAGCAACCAGCTCCTAGCTGCAGGTTAGCACAACCACACAACCACACAGGCCAGACACGTGTACCTAGCTGAGCCAAAGTCCCAAAGTACCTAACCCTACAGCTAGCATAATAGCTAACCCTACAGCTAGCAGAATAGCTAACCCCACAGCTAGCATAATAGCTAACCCTACAGCTAGCAGAATAGCTAACAATACAGCTAACAGAGTACCTAACACTACAGCTAGCATAATAGCTAACACTACAGCTAGCAGAATAGCTAACCCCACAGCTAGCATAATAGCTAACCCTACAGCTGGCAGAATAGCTAACAATACAGCTAACAGAGTACCTAACACTACAGCTAGCATAATAGCTAACCCTACAGCTAGCAGAATAGCTAACAATACAGCTAGCAGAATAGCTAACACTACAGCTAGCAGAATAGCTAACCCTACAGATGAGACCAAGCAGTACTCAGCTCACTTGGGGTTTCAGAAGGCATGATGTCATGTTAAAGCATAACAATCCTGTACTGGTTTGATGTTTCAGACCCCCTGACGAGCCACATGGAGATGGTGTCTGAGATCGTGGTTCCAACAGTGTGCACTCTCTGCATCCTGCTCAGCGCCGTGTTCCTCATGTTTCTGCTGCGTAGACGCTTTTAAACCGGCCCTCACATCTGACCGTCTACTGTCAAAACATTCAAATAAAACACTGATGATTTTGGTACATGACTCGTGACTAAGACCACAATAAACAATAGCTGAACACGATAGGCTGCTTTTCAGGAGTCAAACGTTGAGGTTTTCCTTCTTTATTTAGAAAAACTGATTTTGTGTAACCATGTTTAATTGGTTAAAGTCTCCCCTGAATGTAGATACCAGTTAGCACCATTCCCAACATCACCAGCGACTTGCAGGGTGTAGAATCAACCCCAAGAAGGCAGATTTGGATCAAGATGAGGATGGTGACACCAGATTTCACCATAAAACAATTCAGGGTTGATGTTTAGGTTGAAATGTGGGCTTTGTTTTAAAAGTATCTGTAGAGATTTGATAGCAAATGTTGTTTGCTTTTTCCTGACCTGTCCCCACAGTCGTACAATATTATCTGCTTTTTTATAAGGTAAATATTGAGATTGTTTTGGACAAAGAACAATACAAAACGTTAAATAAAGATATGATCTGTTTATATATATATATGATCTAACTGTCTACTAGTCTGTAGCCAATAACTAAAATAAAATTCTACAATAATGTGTATGTGTGTACTTTAAGTAAAATATAAGTGACATATAAGTACACTTATAAAAACTTGTCTTTCTCCTAATCTGTGTACGTTCAGTTAATAGGTTTGCTCCAGTGGAAGCAAGCACCCTTCACAATTTCCCCAGAAATGTTCCCCTCTCTAGTTTATACGTGTGTAGTTGAGAGTATTTAAATTACTTTTTAACATTAAATTTACTTTAAAAAATGCAAAGGTATTCTCACTAAAATAATGAGAAATATAAATTTCTATGTTGTTTTAACATTTTAAACAGAGAACGGATTATTGAGCGTTTGTAAAATGTGAGCGTCCAGTACGTTTTTGCGTCACCCGGAAGTTCAACTTAGTAGTGAAAAGAGGTTTGAAACAAGATATTTGCTGTTTTAGATAACGCCTTGTAAACATTGGACTGAAGTGCCTACCCACCTACACTCGTCAACATTTTAATGAAACAAGATAATGATTAAATCGGAAAAGATTTTGTATCTGAAGAGTTCCCGCGGCAGGAAAGTTCGTGTGGTTAGAGAACATTATCTGAGAGAGGATATTCCGTGCTACAGCAGTCTCTGTCAGGCGGGCTGTGCCAACGGTAAACCTTTAAACATTCACCGTTAAATGACTAAACGTTAATAGATACCGTCCTTGTTGAACCTACCAGAAGTTGGAAGAACTAACGACGTGTCGAGATGCTTTTTAAAATTGAGCTAGCTATCCGCGTTTTCATGGCTGTTCACATTCCTATTGTAACTATAATGTACTAACATTAATGTATAACCATCAAATATCTTACAGTAACATGTAAGAAAACTGACGAATAAGATCAAATACCTGGCATGTGATGAGTTAATGACTATAGACCAGGGGTCACCAACTCCGGTCTAGGAGAGCTACTATCCAGACAGTTTCCCCTTCAACCGCAATGCAGCACACCTGATTGTTCTAATTACCTGGATGATGAGCTGAATGAGGATACATTATGTGCAGTAAAAACCTACAGGATGGAAGCACTCCAGGACTGGAGTTGGTGACCCCTGCTGTAGACTATTAATAAACATGACTGTTTTGATGTGAGTAGATGGCAAAGTCCTTTCTGGAGAAGTGACCCACTATGTGGTCCCTGATGCGAGGGTTCTACGAGACTATCTGGAGGTGCTGGAGTTTCGAGAGCTCCAGGGACTCGTTCTAACGCAAACCGCCTGCAGTGCGGTCCAACACAGCCGCGGGCGCAGGTACATCACCTGGCTGGTTCTAAACGGATACAAGTGTTAGTGATGTCACTCTAGAACTTGTTAGTAACAGGGATATGGCTGATGTTTTGAACAGGCAGTACAACCGGCTTCGCGGCCTCTTGAAGGACCCGCGCTACGACTGTGTGCTGTTTGCTAATGAGTTCCAGAAGTACTCCTACTGCCCCAGAGAGAAGGGGGAGACACAAGACAGGTGGCAGACCAGGTGAGTTACCTGTACCTGTTGGTTACTGTATCTGCTGGTTACTGTATCTGCTGTCTACAGTATCTGTCACACTGAGACCACATCATGAAATGTAATTGAGAGGTGACTAGAACCACTGTTGATTTTCTATACATTGGTTCTGGGTGCTGCATGTGCGTGCTGCGCGTGCGTGCGGCGTGCGTGCGTGTGGCGTGCGTGCGAGCGTGTGGCGTGCGTGTGATGTGCGTGTGGCGTGTGTGCGTCTGCAGGTGTGTGTACCATGCAGCGGTGTGGTACCATGACCACCTGGCTGGACTGAAGCCAGTAGTGATGATCACTGAGGACCAGGCTGCACTGGAAGAGTACAGCAGTCTCCACTGTGGGGTATACGTCCTCTCCACACAGGTAACACACCTCACTACCTCCTGACTCCTCCCCCAAGACTACCTCCTGACTCCTCCCTCAGGACCACCTCCTGACTCCTCCCTCAGGACTACCTCCTGACTCCTCCCCCAAGACTACCTCCTGACTCCTCCCCCAAGACTACCTCCTGACTCCTCCCCCAGGACTACCTCCTGACTCCTCCCCCAAGACGACCTCCTGACTCCTCCCCCAGGACTACCTCCTGACTCCTCCCTTTTCTTGACTCCTCCCCCAGGACTACCTCAAGACCTTCTGGCCTGAGTTGCAGGCAGCCCAAGAGCTGTATGTCTCAATCGCCCAGGTGCTGCAGGAGAGAGGGAGCGAGGGCTCTGAGAGGGAGTATGTCGACCACCTGCCTGTCGAGATCCTGGAGGCTGGCATCAAGTCTGGGAGATTCCTCCAGGTGGTTGTGATGGAGCATCTAGAGAGTAGATCAGGGCAACAATGTAATCATAACTTGAGGGTGTGATTTAATCGGATCAGGGGTGACCTATAGCAGTGAAATTCTGAATTAGCTATAAAAGGTTAAAGTAGATAAACATCTTATATTTGAGCTTCTTCCTGGAGCACTGGTTGTCTGTAATACTTGCAGAGACACATCCCATTCAAGTGGCAGATACTTAAAAACAGACCTGGGCTCACGTTTGGCATCATGTGTCCATGACGTGTGTTCTCCTGGTGCCTCACAGGGAACACTGAGCGTGAACAGGCACAGAGCTCAGCATGAAGCCTTCCTGAGGATGGATGCCTCCAACAAGAACACAGGTAGGTCCTCACCTGGTCTTGAGCCTCGGATCAAACCACCAGCAGGATGAATTAATGTAACAGTGTTTTGTTGCGGTTCAATAACATTTCTCTCTTCTGCTTCTTATCTTCTCTCCTCCTTTCATTCGCTCATTTCTCCTTTATTCCTCTTTAACATCCGTTCATTTCTTCTCTCCTTCTCTCCCCCTGTCCTCTCCTTCTCTTCCCCTTTCCTCTCCTTCTCTTCCCCTTTCCTCTCCTTCTCTCCCCCTTTCCTCTCCTCCCTATCAGAGCTGCATACTGACGTGTTGGTCCTTTCCTCCCTATCAGAGCTGCATACTGACGTGTTGGTCCTCTCCTCCCTATCAGAGCTGCATACTGACGTGTTGGTGTGTGGGGGTAAGAACCGTAATCGGGGTATCCATGGTGACGTGGTCGTGGTGGAGCTGTTGCCAAGGAGTGAGTGGAGAGGGAGGACAACTGCCCTGACGGAGCAGCAGGAGGAAGAGGGAAGTGGAGAGGAGGCCCAGAGCCAGCCCATGCCGACAGGTACGATGCCACAAGCATCCATACACACACCTGTGCTGACAAACAGGAACGCACACATCCTCTGCTGAGTTCTAACTCTCAATCCCCTCCTTGAAGGAAGAGTGGTGGGTGTTCTCCAGAGGAACTGGAGGGACTATGTGGTGACCTTTCCCCCCCGGGAGGAGAGCCAATCACAGAGCAGGAACTCCCAGCGTATCCTGGCAATTCCTTGGGACGAATGCATCCCCAAGATTAGGATCAGCACCCAGCAGGCTGAAACACTGCAGGTCCCACAAGCTTACTACCTAGCCTGCATGCTACCTAGCCTGCTACCTGTAGCATCAGGCTTACACTCCCTAGCCTGCTACCTGTAGCATCAGGTCAACACTATCTAACCTGCATGCTACCTAGCCTTCTACCTGTACCATCAGGCTAACACTACCTAGCCTGCTACCTCTAGTACCTAGTACCACTACCTAACTTGCTCATTATCTAACCTGCTACCAGTGACAGTCTAACTGACAGTCTAACACTGTCTGTAAAACTCTATCCTCTCCTTCTCCATCCAACCTCCTTTTCTTCCTCCCTTCCTGCCCTGTCTAACCCTGTGCCCTCCTGCTGTTCCAGGACCACAGGGTGGTGGTGCGTATGGACTCGTGGGAGAGTACTTCCCTGTACCCCAGCGGTCACATGGTGCGGGTTCTAGGACGAGTGGGAGAGCTGGAGACGGAGGTTCAGACCATCCTGATAGAGAACAGCATCCACCTGGCGCCCTTCTCTGATGCCCAGGTCAGCACCAGAGGCTGATGAACTGTCACATCAGCATAACTAAACCAGACAGGTTTGCATGGTGATGAACACTGTGTGTGTGTGTGTGTGTGTGTGTGTGTGTGTGTGTGTGTGTGTCCAGCTGCGGGAGATGCCGGTGAGTTCTGTGCAGCAGCACTGGCAGGTGGACCCGGAGCAGGAGGCTTCCAGGCGTGACCTGCGGGACTCTCACCTGGTGTTCAGCATCGACCCGCTGGGCTGCGAGGATGTAGACGACACTCTGTCAGTGCGCAGTCTGGAGGGAGGCAGGCTGGAGCTGGGGGTGCACATCGCTGACGTCACACACTTCGTACCTGAGGGGTCCCTCACCGACCTGGAGGCCTGCGCCAGGTAGGAGAGTCGCCTCCTCCCCCATCTCCTCCCCCATCTCCTCCCCCATCTCCTCCCCCATCTCCTTTCCCATCTCCTTTCCCATCTCCTTTCCCATCTCCTCTCATCATCCATTGACCTCTCTCTCTCTCTCTCTCTCTCTCTCTCTCTCCCCAGAGCCACCACCTACTACCTGGCGGACCGCAGGTATGACATGCTTCCTGCGGTGCTGAGTGCAGATCTGTGTTCCCTGCTGGGAGGTGTTGACAGGTGAGCCTATACAAACCCTGCTGTTGGGTATCCATGACAACATGCTATTGTTGGGTATCCAATGAAAAGGTCACATCCATAATGCTAGATTGGGAAATGTGAAATCTATAATGATGTCACCGTGTGTGCAGGTGTATATAGTGATGTTACTGTGTGTGCAGGTGTATAGTGTGATGTCACCGTGTGTGCAGGTGTATAGTGTGATGTCACCGTGTGTGCAGGTGTATATAGTGATGTTACTGTGTGTGCAGGTGTATAGTGTGATGTCACCGTGTGTGCAGGTATGCAGTCAGCGTGCTGTGGGAGTTGGATTCCCACACCCTGGAGGTGCAGAGCGTGTGGTATGGCCGTAGCATCATCCGGTCCTGCTACCAGCTGCATTATGAGCTGGCCCAGAGCTTGCTGGAGAGGGAGGGGGCACAAGTAGCGGAGCTAGCCCAGATCGAGCCCTCGGAGAGGGATACCAGACTAGCCCGGCTCACCCAGGACCTGGAGACCCTGACACGAATAGCCAGGCACCTTCGGGCCCGCAGGGACAGGGGGGGGGCCCTGGAGCTGGAGGGGGTGGAGGTGGGTACGACGTTTCTGTCTGTTTTGTTTGTGGATAATGTTTACAGCAAGTATCACATTCAAAACCAAAACAAGTTATGAGTTGTTGTTTGTGCAAGAAGAACATTCTAATGATCACCACTACTCTAAGTTACCTGCTGCATGAGACCCCATCACCTACTGGCTTCCTGCTGCAGGTGAAGGCACAGCTGGACGAGGAGGGGAACATCGCATCCCTGGTGCCCCGCCAGCCACTGGAGGTGCACGAGACTGTGGCTGAGTGCATGATCTTCGCCAACCACTGGGTGGCGCTGAAGATCCAAGAGAGTTTCCCCCAGCAGGCACTTCTTCGGCAGCACCCACCCCCACGCCAGCAGGCCTTCAGCCAGCTGATTGACAGCGCCAAGGCCAGAGGCTTCAGCATCGACACCAGGTAACCCCTCCTCCCTCATGGGAACATTCACAGCCAGTTTACAGTGCAGCAGAGCTTGGCACTTAGGAGTAAGATAGTGTAACAGCATCTGGGCTGCAGTAACACAGAGTAACAGCATCTGGGCTGCAGTAACAGAGTAACAGCATGTGGAGTAACACAGAGTAACAGCATGTGGAGTAACACAGAGTAACAGCATGCGGGCTACAGTAACAGCATGTGGGCTACAGTAACAGCATGTGGGCTGCAGTAACAGCATGTGGAGTAACACAGAGTAACAGCATGTGCAGTAACACAGAGTAACAGCATGTGCAGTAACACAGAGTAACAGCATCTGTTCCTCAGGTCCAATCAGAGCCTGGCTGAGTCTCTGGCCCTGGCCCAGGACCCCGAGGATCCTCAGTTTAACCGCCTGCTGAGGATGATGGCCACACAGGCCATGTCCAACGCTCTGTACTTCTGCACCGGATCCTGTCCTCAGGACCAGTACTATCACTATGGTAACACCCGTACTATCACTATGGTTACACCAGTACTATCACTATGGTTACAACCGTACTATCACTATGGTAACACCCATACTATCACTATGGTAACACCCATACTATCACTACAGTAACACCCGTACTATCACTACGGTTACACCAGTAGTATACAACTGTAAAAGTAGTGCTATCACTACGGTAACACCAGTAGTATACAACTGTAAAAGTAGTGCTATCACTCCGGTAACACCAGTACTATCACTCCGGTAACACCAGTACTATCACTCCGGTAACACCAGTACTATCACTACGGTAACACCAGTACCATGTCTCCTTCAGGTCTTGCTTTGGACCGGTACACCCACTTCACCTCCCCTATCCGTCGCTATGCCGACATCATTGTCCACCGATTGCTTATGGCGGCAATCAATTTGGACAAGGGGGTGGGGCCTGGTAAACCCCGGGCCAATAACAAGGAGCTACAGGAAGTGGCTCAGCAAATCAACAATAAGAACAGAGTAAGGAAGGAGACATGCTAATGTTACATGATGTTGTTTAGGAAACCTTGTATGGAATAATAAGTGGCATATTAGCTGAGATATCCTTGCTCTGTTTCTGCTCTTTCACCTGTGTTGTGCTTTCGAGTATGGGTAACCATACAATACGTCATTTCACTTCACTTTCTATCCTCACCATCTGTGTAGTCATTTAGATACAAATGTGTGCTTCATGAAGAATGTGAAACTCTGAATGGCACGGATGCTTTCCAGACTCATTTCCAGGATTTCCAAATGTCTCACAAACATGGCACATATCTTTCTATCAAGCGGTTTGTGTTCCAGCATGCTGATGACTGTCAGTGTTTCTGCAGGCAGCCCAGAGGGCACAGAAACAGTCCACAGAGTTGTTCCAGTGTCTGTACTTCAGAGACAAGGACCCTCACACAGACCCCTGCTGCCTCTCCAACGCCGTCATCTACGCCATCAGAGCCAACGGCATGCTGGTCTTCGTGCCCCAGTAAGTCGCCACTAAAACCATCAACAGCCACATGCGTGGGGATGACTGGAGCTCGCATGTAGTCTCTACATCTGGTCATGTAGAGACTCTGGCTGTGACCACAAATCATCATCTGAATGTTGCTTTGGATTGAAGCTTCCATTTAAAAAAACATCATTGATGTTATCATTACAGTTACAGTGCTGACTGCCTGTTGTTCCCAGATATGGCCTGAAGGGGGCGGTGTACGTGAGGAGTCGCGAAGGCCTGGTGTTAAGGCTGACAGATGATGGCTGTGAGTGGGACAGCGGATCGGTCCACCGCTATCCTGATCGCATCACCACCTCCACCTCCTCTGGAACCTCCACCTTCCAACTGTTCAACCACATCACTGTGAGACATGTTATCTTCTAACCCTCACTAGTCACGCAAGAACAATCTTTTAACCCTGGCCTAAACCTGACCCCATTAGATGTAACCATGACCACTTAGGACCTAACCCTACTCATCCACATGGTTCAAGTTGCTCATCTGCAAGGAAGATTATGCTTCCTAGAAATCAGTCTTGACTCTTTATGAAACAGTTACATCAACATTGAGAAGCCTTTCACTCAACTAATACTAACCTTAACACAAACTACCATGCAGAAAATGTGAGAGTGTTATTTCCCTGTCCTGCTTGTACATCTGCTAAACCCGAATGTTTCTCTGTCCCAGGTCCGCATCTCAGTCCAGGCTTCCCGTTGCCACTCAGACAGACTCCACCTGGAAGTGGTCAGCAATAAGCCACACTCCTCCCAGACAAAGGGGCGTTCCCAGCCGCACCCCTCTCAGCCGCACCCCTCCCAGACAAAGGGGCGTTCCCAGCCGCACCCCTCTCAGCCGCACCCCTCCCAGACAAAGGGGCGCTCCCAGCTGGTCCAGGAGGTGCTGCTCCAGGCAGAGGCATCCCAGCGCGCTCAGGATGAACAGGCCCAGGGTCCTAAGCTCTCCAGGGAGGAGAAGCAGTTTTGCCAGACGCCTCGTCCAAGCCTGTACTCCATCCTGGAGGAGATCCAGGAGCTGGCACTGCAGACTCTTACTCTGTAGGCTCTGCAGCCAGGAGCTGGCTCTGGAGCCAGGGGGGTAGGCTCTGCAGCCGAGGGGTAAGACTCCAGGGGGTAGGCTCTGGAGCCAGGGGGGTAGGCTCTGCAGCCGGGGGGTAGGACTCCAGGGGGTAGGCTCTGCAGCCGGGGGGTAGGACTCCAGGGGGGTAGGCTCTGCAGCCTGCCCAGGCTCTGCAGCCAGGGTGCCTCAGACTTCAGCTCACTCTGACCCTGTCAGGTTTGAACATAACCCATAACATAACCCTAACAAACTTCTGCACAGTGGGAGGGACTTTTTCTACAGAAGGTAACAGAAGATAAGAGTTTTAATAGAATTGTTTTGGTAAAATGTGGGGTGAATTAGTTTATGTAATTTTGAAATGTACAGTTTGATAGTTGAATGAGACTTGTTTTAGCTTTCTACGTTCACTCTGTCAAGTGAACCATGTTACCAAGTACACTGCTGTAAAGACAAGACAAAGTAAAGACACATTACTTTATTAAAGGCATTACATTTTGATTTCAATTGCATTAACAAGTTGAATTAAAAATACACACAAAAAGAAGAAAATATGGCATGATGTAAATGCACTTGACATAAATCTGGAGAGGTCAGATGTGTTGATGTGTTCTGTGTAATGAAAGTAACCCTAAACCTACTTTGTTTTTTAAGCAGCTCCAAATAGACTCACATCTTGTTATAAGAACAATCTTAAACACACAAACCAGGGAGGCCAGTAGCACCTGGTCCATGTGGTCAGGCCTGCAGAACCTGGTTCCTGTGGTCAGGCCTGCAGAACCTGGTTCCTGTGGTCAGGCCTGCAGCACCTGGTCCATTTGGTCTCTCAGGCCCAAGCCGATGACTCATCACTCATGATCCTCTCCACTGTGATGCTGCGGACTGGAGACAACCTGGGATCCTGTAGCGGCGTCTAGGGGTAAGAGGTCAGGGGTGAGAGGTCAGGGGTGAGAGTTGAGGGGGTGAGCGATGAGGAGGGTAGGAGATGAGGAGGGTAGGAGATGAGGAGGGTAGGAGATGAGGAGGGCAGGAGATGAGGAGGGTAGGAGATGAGGAGGGTAGGAGATGAGGAGGGTAGGAGATGAGGAGGGTAGGAGATGTCTCCATATACCTACTTGTTTTCTGCTGCATGGCGGCCTGTCTCTTCTCCAGAGCCAGCTGTTTGTTGAGTCTGATGCGGTGTTGCTGTTCCTCTGTGAGGTTGGGGGCAGGGGTGGAGGACAGGGCAGGGGTGGAGGACGGGGCAGGGGTGGAGGACAGGGCAGGGGTGGAGGACAGAGCAGGAGGAGAAGGAACAGGTTCCAAGGCATCTTCAGGAAAGCGATCAAAAGGATCCATGTTGTTCATATGATCCTCTTGATCCTGCCCTTCTTTCTGCTGATCACCTGAATAAGGACAGAGGCTGTTACTCAGCTATCACACTGCTCATGCTATCACACTGCTCATGCTATCACACTGCTCATGCTATCACACTGCTCATGCTATCACACTGCTCATGCTATCACACTGCTCGCGCTCAGAACTGCTCGCGCTCTGAACTGCTCGCGCTCTGAACTGCTCATGCTCTGAACTGCTCGCGCTCTGAACTGCTCGCGCTCTGAACTGCTCATGCTCTGAACTGCTCATGCTCTGAACTGCTCGCGCTCAGAACTGCTCGCGCTCAGAACTGCTCGCGCTCAGAACTGCTCGCGCTCTGAACTGCTCATGCTCTGAACTGCTCGCGCTCTGAACTGCTCGCGCTCTGAACTGCTCGCGCTCTGAACTGCTCGCGCTCTGAACTGCTCGCGCTCAGAACTGCTCGCGCTCTGAACTGCTCGCGCTCAGAACTGCTCGCGCTCAGAACTGCTCGCGCTCAGAACTGCTCGCGCTCTGAACTGCTCGCGCTCTGAACTGCTCGCGCTCTGAACTGCTCGCGAACTGCTCAACTATCAGGAATATTGTTTCTAGTACACACTGCTCATACTCACAACTGTAAACATGTGTGCAGTTTTAGCTAGAATATTCATTCTATTTGGAAGGGTGTTTTTCTTTACCAATGAAATCTTCATGAGTGATTGGCATGTCCAATCGGATTCGCTTCAGACAAGTCTGGGGAATAAGAAGGTTGCACATAGTTGAAAAGTGCCCGTGTCTTCCAGACCATGTTAAATCTTCCTGTGAGAATCCCAGCAGCTGTGTGACTCACCTGCACATCCTTCTTGCTGCCCAGAGTCTCCAGCCTGCCTATGAAGTCTTCAAAGGGCAGCTTAGGGTACAGCCTGTGGGCCCAATTCTCCATACGCTGCATTAGTGTGTGCAAGTCCTCCGCCTGCAACAGCAGTCAATACTATAGCACATGGCCTCATGTAGCTTCCATCCACACTAACAAACAGCATGTCTGGGATCTGTGGAGCGCTATGCTCACCTCGTGTCCTTTGCCTCTGAAGTGAATATTGTTGAACAAGCTTCGTAGAGCTGGAAGGCCTCTTTCAGACGTCAGTCTGGAAGCAAATGAAGTTATTTTCTGTATTTTCACTGAAGCGTGTGCGTATGTACATATATAAAATATGTAATATTTCATATGTCTTAAAGCAGAAAGAGCTGCAGCCATATCTAAAATGTGTTCTAAGAAATTCCACATTTCTCCTATACAAGGTTTCTAAAACCTTAAACCAAGTCTTAAATCAAAGTTAACAGTGGTTAACAGTGCAGTGCTGTGCTGACCAGCACCTGTACCTTTGAGAGTCTAGTTTTGGCTGGGGTCTCTTCACTCCTCTCCGCCTTGCAGGTGGAACCTCCCCTAGTTTAGAAGTTTCCACTTCAGTCTCTCCTGAACATCAGAATCAAACCACGCAAGAACACACACGTCTTGATTACCAGATAATATCCAACCACACCGTGTTTTCCGGACCCATCCTGACACTGAAGCCGACAGGGCGGATGTTCAGTACCGGTAGACTGACTCACCGTCGGCGAAAGGGTCTCCCTCTCCTGCGTCTCCAGGAGAGAAAGGTGGAGGCAGTGGAGGGAAAGGCTCATCCTCTATTTGCTCAAAGTCTGGAATGTCAAACAGGTCATTTTCCAGTGGATCATTCATGGTGCATTAGTCTCCTGCAAAGAGGAATCATATTATAATTTCAATGTGCTGCATCAACGTTACTTAGCGAGGAGCTAGCCAGGAACAGACCACAGAGCGCCTCCAGTCTGATGTTTTTACCGTCCAACCTTCCGATTACATTTGAGCTGATGTTTGGACACGGTTCTGTTCTGTAAACTAGCTGCCACATGTATACGGTCTTATTGAGTTAATACCGACTATGTTATGTTATCGAACTTTCTCCCAAAGACGTTCACACAAAACCTAAAGTCAAATGGTCCATTTTTATACCTCAGAACGTCAGAAGGACCGATGAGACAGGAAAACGTTTTAGCTGATCTGATTGAGCTAAAATAACAAACTACCTGAGTTTACTGCCGAACTACTAGATACACGCTCCAGGATGTTTCTGTTGAATCCTGTATAGCCTGTATTAGTGCAACAGTTTAGTTGCCGTATACATACATTTTGCTCATAACATTACTAACACGCATTATTAGGTATCTGATAACTTACCACTATTATTATTCCAAGCGGGTACCTTGCCTTCGATCAAAAAAACCTTATCGCAGCTTTCACAACAGTCGGCTGGCAAAATGTCAACTTCCGCTGACGGTATTTTTGCCGCGAAATTCGATAGTTCTTCATATGATTCCGGTTTTGTGAATTTGCCTTCAAAATAAGAGCATTGCTTGTCCTTTGCCACAGTCCATTCGGTGACGCAATCCAAATCCCGAGGCCGTCCAAGATCTTGAGATTTACTGTTTTCTGACTTCACACAATACATGTGAAACACATCTACATGTGAAACACACACATCTACATGTGAAACACACATCTACATGTAAAACACACATCTACATGTGAAACACACCCAAGACATGTGAAACACACAAAATACATGTGAAACACACACAATACATGTGAAACACACACATCTACATGTGAAATACAAACGAGTGAAAATGTACACATTTGAAACATGTATACAAACATATAAGAAATACATCAAAACTTTTTATATTTGTGATATTTTTGTCGTAATCGTCTTAATTATCTTATGAATAGTGGACAACCAATTGCACGAACTATTTTGCACGGTTCCTCATATTGGCATTATTTCCATGTGGCATTAAGCACAGGCAGAAAGAGATTGCATCAAAAAACGGGCAGAAATTGAATTATGAGTGACATCGTTAGTAGAAAGTGGGAAATTGACTACAACGCTTTAATTATACCAACGGTCTCTATCGTAAATTGGTTCAAAGGTGCTTTCTGAAAATGTGCTGGTGATGAGCGCTCGTGACGTCAGGAGTACTTCAACCAGCCGCGCGTGAATGTTCCTAAACACAGACCGCGAGGACACAGGATAGAGCAAGACCGAGGACCGACAAACAACAATGATTATTTTGATGAATAATAAATGTCCGACGTTCACCATAGCATAGAAACATACTCAACTAACTTTTGAACCAGTCTTTGATTCCACACATCGTGGACAGAAGTCTGCAGGCTGGAGAGACCTCAAGACTGTCCCGAACACACAGGCAAGCGTTCATTAAACCTACACATTTCTGACATTATTTTGTGTTTTACAATATAATTCATTTGTAAATACTGCGCTATTCATGTAGTATTCATTTAAATTAATAATCTCAGTCTGAAATCATGATATTTAACTCACCATGAAATTACAAATTCTGTAGAATAATTCGCCGTTTAATTTTCTATGGAGGACAGTTTTAATCATATGATTATAACTAAAATAATTATCTTTGAATTTTTTTAAAAACTTATTTAGTTGGATGAGTAAAGTTGCTAGTCATACTTTGTAAGTCATAGGCCTCTATTGGATATTATTTACAATACTTTAATATGGGCTACAGTTCAATATAGGTACTTGGTCACAGTGTGATCATTTGTTGTTATTGTTCTTTTGGTTGAGCTTGTGTGACCAGATGTGTATATTTTCACTGTGGGAAATCACTAACGGATATGTGGATGACCTGCCTGGAAGCTACTGAGGGATTTGCTGTTAATTAGGCTACATGTGATAGTCATCATTATTGCTTATCCTTCTGACCCGCTACAGCGTGGATAAGGCACCTTGTTTGCAAGAATTAAATTAGTATTGATTGTGTGGCGGTTGTTGCGTCTGGCCGGCGGCATTTAAGGGCGCGTATTTGTTAATTGTTGTTGCATTGTATCAAACTGACAACCTCGCGGCTAGATGGATATGTTGGCGAGAGAATTATGAATAAAAGCTGAGGAGGACAATTTAGCGCGCGCGTGTTTGCTATGAAGAGAAGGTTCTGTCTGTAGTCACATTGACACAGGGATGGATGACTGCGAAGCTCTTTAATAACAACTTTTATTTTTCAAGATATTTCAAGGAAATATTTAATAGTATCCAGCACCCACTCCTGTTTAAACTAATTTAAATGCATTTCCAGAATTCTATGTAGGTCCCCCCCTCTCAGGACTCTAAATGATAATGAGTTCTGCAGTTACATCAAGACTGCGTGTAATTGCGTCTGGAACCTGGATCATAACCAGTTTGTTTTCTGCTCAACAGCCTCACAGCTACTGAAGTATCCTATCCTGAACTGCGGCAGTGTGAATTATGCTTCTACGAAATAATGATCCACATTAGTTATTTCCCTGTTAATAATGTTATGGAGCAGTGCTTGGTATTCTGGGGCAAAAACACTTTAAGAAATTAAAATGACTGTCGGGTCAAAAGGAAGCATTATTAAAGGCCTGTAGCCACTGGCTACATTTTATACACAAAGGAGAAAGTAGAGTGTAAGAGAGAGGGAGAGTGGGGGAGGAAAAGCAAAATAAAGAGTGCAGTAAAGCCTGTGGTGAAGTTAGTCAGGACAGGGTGAAGACCCAACAAGCCCATTAGAATGTCTGAGTGCTTCCTCAGGCCACTCACAGCACAGAGGCCCAGACCCCCGAAGGAGGCAGGGGGGAGGGGGGAGGAGGAGGGAGGAGGCAGGCAGGGGGAGGAGGGAGGGAGGGAGGAGGCAGGCAGGAGGGAGGAGGCAGGCAGGAGGGAGGAGGGAGGAAGCAGGCAGGAGGGAAGAGGTAGGAAGAGGAGGGAGGAGGAGGAGGGAGGCAGGAGGGAGGAGGAGACAGGTAGGAGGAGGGAGGCAGGAGGCAGAATGGGGTTGAACAGTCAGATGTCCTAGAGAATATGAGCTGACCTGGTAGCTTGCTAGTGGAAGCCTCAGGATGATGCAGCTTTGTTGAGGCATCTGGTTATTCAGGGCGCTTGGAGGGTTGGGTTGGTGTTGGGGTTAGTGTTGGGTTAGTGTGGGGTTTGCATTGGGGTTAACGTAGGGGTTAGTGTTGGGTTAGTTTTGGGTTAGGGTTAGTGTTGGGGTTAGTGTTGGGGTTAACGTAGGGGTTAGGGTTGGGGTTTGGGGTTAGGGTTAGTGTTAGGGTTAGGGTTAGTGTGTCACTTACATATTCAATATTTACATAAGCTTAATAAATGTTTAATCACTAAATGATGTGCTCATCACATCATAAAAAGTTTGCACTAAGTACCTGACAAAAACCAAATCACAAGATTGTGTCAAACATGTGCTGTAAACTTTAAAACCACTTAGATATTAGAGGAAACCTTTGATCTCAGCATCAATCAGGATTTTAATAACTTCGGCATATTCTCTCTTCAGCTCCCAGCTTGCATTTTTTGTTAAGCTTATTAATTTAGATACGATGACATCAGATTGGAAATGCTTAAACTGGAACTGGTTCTAAAGGGATGAACAAATGAATGAATTCTGAGTGAAACAACCCATTCTAATGATTGAGTTGTTATCAAGCTCTGTGGAAGCCTGATAACGACCCATCATTAGAATCAGGTGTGCTGGAGCAGGGAAACACCGAAAACCTTCAGGACAGCGGCCCTTGAGGACCTGAGTTTGACACCCCTGTTCTAAAGGGATGAACAAATGAATAGTTGTAAAGCAGTGGTTCTTACTTTTGTTGGAGGTACTGAACCCCACCAGTTTCATGTGCACATTCACCGATTGTTCTTATTTGGAAAACTAAAATAAGATTTTTTTCAAATTCATATAATCATGAGTCAGGTGTGTCTTGACCTCCGCTGAATCCCTGAGACTGACTCAACGAATCCCTGAGACTGACTCAACGAACCCCTGAGACTGACTCAACAAACCCCTGAGACTGACTCAACGAATCCCTGAGACTGACTCAACAAACCCCTGAGACTGACTCAACGAACCCCTGAGACTGACTCAACGAATCCCTGAGACTGATTGAACGAACCCCTGAGACAGGGATGAACGAATGGGATGAACAAATGAATGAATGGTTCTAAAGGGATGAATGGATGGTTCTAAAGGGATGAATGGATGGTTCTGAAGGGATGAACGAACGAATGAATGAATGGTTCTAAAAGGAAAGGCAGAGGAGTGTGTTCAGAAGGGCATTTTCATGACATCATTTAAGGATTGTTTGGATCTTGTTTAGTACATTTATCTGAGTGACAAGTCATGTATCTTAGACACAGCACCAAATTGTGTGTCAAACTTAAATGTACCATGTGTCATTTGAACAGTTGGTTTGGCTTGTAGTCTGATGGAATGAGAAAGGCGGTGTAATAGTCTACAGTACTATTACAGTCTATAGTAATAGTCTATAGTACTATTAAGGTCTATAGTAATAGTACTATAGACTATTACTATAGACTGTAATAGTCTATAGTACTATTACAGTCTATAGTAATAGTCTGTTATAGTCTTAAGTATCTGGTTTAGCTATCAGCACCACACTTACCCCTGACCACTTTAGCAGACGGACTAAACTATTACTTGAATTTGTCTCTTAATGTAAGTAATCAACCTTTATTGCATAACTGTAAAAACTGTTCACTAACCAGTATGACAGTGTTATTCTGCTGCAGTGATAAAGTCATTGTTTTGTATAAAACATTTCTCTCAGATAAATTAATTTTCTCTTCAGGAGACTGACAGCCTTGCTTCAAACTCTCTTCCTGGCTCAAGTTAATCCAGACTGATCTGTTATTGACTTAGTTGGTCTGATAGACTAGCTAGACCTCCTGGGGTCATGTGACTGATCTGTTATTGACTTAGTTGGTCTGATAGACTAGCTAGATCTCCTCCTGGGCTGTGTGACTGATCTGTTATTGACTTAGTTGGTCTGATAGACTAGCTAGATCTTCTCCTGGGGCTGTGTGACTGGCAGCTAACAGGACTGATCTTCCTTCCTGCCCTGCTATAATACCAAGCCTGAGACTCACGACTGCACAAGTTATCACAAAAGACCAAGAACAGGAGTGAGATAATAGGAACAGCCTTACTGACTGGAAACTTATTGTCTATCGCTGACCTCTAAGAAAGTCTTTACTGAAAGAGGCTCGTATTGATTGCTTGAACACACTATTCTCTTGATACTAACTAAATGTTCATCAGTTTTGGTGTTTGCAGATGTGTTTCATGCAGTGCTTACAGCTTCTGAAGGTCAGAGTGTGTTCCCATATTCTACAGCCTGCAACCTCCTACAGCTTTAGATGCACATGCCCCTACACACAGAAACACACACACACACACAGACACACACACACACACACACACACACACACAGAGTGTTCCCATATTCTACAGCCTGCAACCTCCTACAGCTTTAGATGCACATCCCCCTACACACACACACAGACACACACACACACACACACACACAGAGTGTTCCCATATTCTACAGCCTGCAACCTCCTACAGCTTTAGATGCACATCTCCCTACACACAGACACACACACACACAGACACACACACACAGAAACACACACACACACACACACACACAGAAACTGTTCCCATATTCTACAGCCTGCAACCTCCTACAGCTTTAGATGCACATCCCCCTACCCACAGAAACACAGAAACACACACAGACACACACACAGACACACACACACACAGAGTGTTCCCATATTCTACAGCCTGCAACCTCCTACAGCTTTAGATGCACATCCCCCTACACACAGAAACACACACACACAGACACACACACACACACAGACACACACAAACAGACACACAGACACAGAAACACACACACACACAGACACACAGACACAGAAACACACACACACAGACACACACACAGACACAGAAACACACACACACAGACACACACAAACAGAAACACACACACAAACAGAAACACACACACAGACACAGAAACACACAGAAACACACAGAAACAGACACACAGACACACACACAGACTCACACAGACACAAACGAACTCACACACAGATACACAGACACACACAGACACACACACACCCTTCCAACCTTTATCTTAAAAACATTTCTCCACATGTGCTGTTAAGTGAAGAAAGCACAAACATCTCAGTCAAGAGCAATAATACTCTCCCAGCCAGTTAGCTTCATCTCTGAGGAAGAACCAACTGAATGACCCATCCTTCAGACAGTTAGCTTCATCTCTGAGGAAGAACCAACTGAATGACCCATCCTTCAGACAGCCTTCTCAACAGAAGACTCCTAAATCTCCTCACAAACATTAATAACCCATCCTGATTACAAGGCTCAGCTTTGTCAATATGACATGAATCCACTTCTCATATACTGAGGAGTAGTCAAATAAAGGTATAGTAATATAGAGATATATAGTGATATAGAACTATGTAGAGTTATACATTCATAAAGAGTTCTTACATCAATTTATTCTGCCAGGGAAGAGTTTCTACTTTAATAACATAGCATGTGCCTGGTGCATGACAACAGGACATGCTACCTGGTTTAGTGTTGGACAGCACAGGTATGCATGTTTGTGTCAGTGCCCTGTTAATAAATACCTGTGCTGTAGTCTGTGGACAGTGACTGAAGCTACAGAACAAATAGAACCAAGTGGCACAGCTCCTTAATCTATCTCCTTAATCTATCTCCTTAATCTATCTTGTGTTTATACACATCTTAATCTATCTTGTGTTTCTACACATCTTAATCTATCTTGTGCTTATACACATCTTAATCTATCTTGTGTTTATACACATCTTAATCTATCTTGTGTTTATACACATCTTAATCTATCTTGTGTTTCTACACATCTTAATCTATCTAGTGCTTATACACATCTTAATCTATCTTGTGTTTATACACATCTTAATCTATCTAGTGTTTATACACATCTTAATCTATCTTGTGTTTATACACATCTTAATCTATCTTGTGTTTATACACATCTTAATCTATCTAGTGTTTATACACATCTTAATCTATCTAGTGCTTATACACATCTTAATCTATCTTGTGTTTCTACACATCTTAATCTATCTTGTGTTTCTGCACATCTTAGTCTACCTTGTGTTTCTGCACAGTTTCTTAATATATAACAGGGGCTGCTCCACCATACAGAACACCCTCATGCACATTCATGTTCAGGGGTATTCAGCTACTGGTTATTCTGGACAGCTGGAAGATGGGTGATATATAATCGTCTTTTCCATCTTTGTTTGGTATATTTGTTGATTGATGTGAATTTGGAAGGTTGGAAACGTGTTCCTCTCTGTTAAAGCAGGTAGGAGACTTGGCTGCTTAGGAGATCTACTAGAGACATTAGTCAGAAAACATGATGCGTTAGATCTACAGACAGCATGACCAAGTGCACTGAGGAAATGGCTTTCAGCATAAGGATACAAATGTCTGTATGTATTTTAATTATTGTATTTGCTTTTTTCTTACTGTTTGTTTGTTTGTTTTGTTTGTTTTTATCTGTCCTGTCTCGCGTGGTTTTTGGACATGAGTCTGGCAAATATAATTGACTGATTGATTGATTGAAACAAAGGTGCAAGATGTTCCAGGTTGCAAGATGTTCCAGGGTGCAAGATACTCCAAAATTACTGTAAGAAACCTTTTGAGTGACTTGGGTGTCTCCATGACACGATGGGTTGGCCTTGGGTTAAGTGACATGGGTGTCACTCAACATGAGTGTCTTTATTTTACACCAGTACTGAAACACATAACTGAAACACATTACTGAAACACATTACTGAAACACATTACTGAAACACATTACTGAAACACATTACTGAAACACATTACTGAAACACATTACTGAAACACATAACTGTAACACAGTACTGAAACACATAACTGAAACACATTACTGAAACACATAACTGAAACACATAACTGAAACACATAACTGAAACACATAACTGAAACACAGCTGAGCTTGTACTCTTTATTAGCTCATACGATCCCCTCAGTGATTTGTCGTACCCTGTCCTGTCAAATCATACCTGTCCTGTCAAGTCATACCTGTCCTGTCAAGTTATACCTGTCCTTTCAAGTCATACCTGTCCTGTCAAGTTATACCTGTCCTTTCAAGTCATACCTGTCCTGTCAAGTTATACCTGTCCTTTCAAGTCATACCTGTCCTGTCAAATCATACCTGTCCTTTCAAGTCATACCTGTCCTTTCAAATCATACCTGTCCTTTCAAGTCATACCTGTCCTTTCAAATCATACCTGTCCTTTCAAGTCATACCTGTCCTTTCAAGTCATACCTGTCCTGTCAAATCATACCTGTCCTTTCAAGTCATACCTGTCCTGTCAAATCATACCTGTCCTGTCAAATCATACATAAGGCCCCCCCCCCCCCCCCTCCCCCACCCCCCCATGGTTTTCCCCTCCTTTTTTTCTGTTGATTTTCTTTTTTCCCACCGCCCCGAAACAACCATCACTTCCACAAACAATACCCGGGGTTAACTAACAAAACACCCACTCCACACCCTTAATCTATCGAATCTTAAACTCCCAAGTCGCCATCGAAAAGTACCGACTCCCTAAAAATGCAAATTAACCCCCCCCCCTTCCCCCCCGCCAGTTTAGGGGGGGTGGGTGCGTCTCTTTTTTTTTTTTTTACTTTTTCGTATTTATCCCCTCCGCCCGAACTCCCCATCCCCCCCACCCCCCCCCGCTTCCATCATTCCATCTCTTGGCGGCGGGTGTTGGGGGGCGATCTGGGCGCGCTTCACGGGCCAAGGATGCATTTTTGCTTCTCTTCTCCCACTCCTATATCCTATTATCTGTCTTTCTCCATTCTCTCTCCCTCTCTTCTGCCCCCCCCCCCCTCTCGCCCTCCCCCCCCTCTTTCCCTCTCTCCCCCCCCCTTCTTCTCTCTCCACTCAGAAGCTTTTAGTGGATTCTCCTCCAGAGAAACTAGACAAAGCTTGTGCATGTCTTGTTGTTGGACTACACAGTCCAGTCAGTGAATGGCCCCTGGAGCCATCCCTGTCAAGAGAGAGCATGTGCCTCTGTCCTACACTGGGTGATGGAAGCTGCAATCACAGAGGAAGGATCTGTCTTGACATGAAACACAGAACAGTACAGATATGCTCTAGTATGTTATTTTCTATAGTTAATATTGCAACTGTGTTTTCTTTCAGACCCTAAATGAGTTACCATCTTCGATGAAGAAATCACAGTTTTGAGCACCTAAATCCATCTGCTAGGGAAGAGGGTAGTTTCACCAGTACAACGGCAGTTTTATTATGTAGATGTTAGTAACCAGCCCTGTGCTGTGATGGGACATGTAAGGAGGGTGTGTGTCTGGAGGACTTGGTAGTCGGTTCACAATTTAAGGTTCAGGGCATCCTGGAAAACAAAAACATTATTATAATGTGAAGAAGTGTGCTTATAATGTAGCAGCCCCCACTGAGATGTGCTTCCATCTCTCCTCCCACAGTTTAGATATGGCAGCATGTGGATGGTGCCAGAGTGCCTGGGCAGCTGTCCTCAGCCTGCTGGTGTTCAGGTGGGATGTCTGGAGCCTCAACCCTGATGGGACCCTCAACCCCGATGACCCCAACGTGTGCAGCCATTGGGAGAGGTCAGTAAAGTGGTGCCAGGTACAGTTCAGGTATGGTCCAGGTACAGTTCAGGTATGGTGCCAGGTGCAGTTCAGGTACGGTCCAGGTACAGTCATGGTACGGTCCAGACACGGTCCAGGTACGGTCCAGACACGGTCCAGGTACGGTCTAGGGAGTATGGTCAACCACTCCAGACTGTCCCATTAGACTGTCCCATTAGACTGTCCCATTAGACTGTCCCCTGTCAGACTGACCCCTGTCAGACTGTCCCCTGCTAGACTGTCCCCTGCTAGACTGTCCCCTGTCAGACTGTCCCCTGCTAGACTGTCCCCTGTCAGACTGTCCCCTGCTAGACTGTCCCTTGCTAGACTGTCCCCTGTCAGACTGTCCCCTGCTAGACTGTCCCCTGTGAGACTGTCCCATTAGACTGTCCCATTAGACTGTTCCCTGATAGACTGTCCCCTGTCAGACTGTCCCCTGTTAACACACAGACAAGCTGTGTCCTTAAATCATGATAGCCAGTCAATCAGAATTAAAGCTGGGAGAATTTACTCCCTTGGATGAGACAGTGATCTTAAGCAGTTTAGCAGCAAGTGTTTATGTCAGCCTGAGTGGTGAGGAGAAGGTGACTCAAGTACTCGGTCTGCGGATCTACATCCTCATCATGTGCTGATAAACAGGAGCTGGTGGATTTTGTACCATAACAGAGATAATCTCAGTAATGAATTAAAGCTGTGCTTCCATGAATATGTGACTGACAGCATGTGTGCAGAAGTTGTCTCTTTCTCAATGCAAAATACATTTGTTACTTTAAGTATCAATTTTAATTGTGCTCCTCTCGCTCCTCTCTTCCCTCTCTTCTTTCTCCCCTCTCTTCTCCCTTCACGCTCTCTCCTTTCTCCCCTCTCTCCTCCCTTCCCCCTCTCTCCTTTCTCCCCTCTCTCCTCCCCCTCTCTCTTTTCTCCCCTCACTCCTTCCTACGCTCTTTCTCCTCCCCCCCTCTCTCCTTCCTCTGCTCTCTCTCCTCCCCCCCCTCTCCTTCCTCTGCTCTCTCTCCCGCCCTCTCTCTCTCTCTCCTCCCCCCTCTCTCCTCCCCCTTCCTCTCTCCTTCCTCTGCTCTCTCCTCCCTCGTCTCTCCTTCCTCCAGCTATGCAGTAACAGTGCAGGAGTCGTACTCTCACCCGTTTGATCAGATCTACTACACTCGCTGCACTGACATCCTCACCTGGTTCAAGTGCACCAGACACAGGTAGGGACACACACACCATGTGATCATTGAAATTCCCATGTTGATTGTTTGGTGTGGTGAGAAATGCTTTGTGAAGAAGGAGACAGAAATCCAAAAGACTTAACTAACTATAGTGATGTTCCAACAAGGTGTTTAGTGATGTATAAAGTACAGTATATCATCAAGGCTTCTTTGTGTGTGTGCTTGTGCGCTGGTGTGTGTGACAGGACCAGCTACAAGACAGCGTACCGACGGGGTGTAAGGACCATGTATCGACGACGCTCCCAGTGTTGCCCCGGCTTCTACGAGAGCAGAGAGCTGTGTGTTCGTGAGTGTTGCAGTTCATCAACATAACACCTCTGGTCACCTGCCCATGTCTTTAACATCACCTTTGGTCACCTGGTCACCTGCCCATGTCTTTAACAACACCTCTGGTCACCTGCCCATGTTTTTAACAACACCTCTGGTCACCTGCCCATGTTGCACCCAACCATAGGTCCTGTCAGTGTTAATGTGACTGCTGTACAATAGGTGTATATACATATATAGAATATACAGTATACACACTAACACTGAGACACAGTACAAGGCATATACAGTATACACACACTAACACTGAGATACAGTATATAGCATATACAGTATACACACTAACACTGAGACACAGTACAAGGCATATACAGTATACACACACTAACACTGACATACAGTATATAGCATATACAGTATACACACTAACACTGAGACACAGTACAAGGCATATACAGTATACACACTAACACTGAGATACAGGATATAGCATATACAGTATACACACACTAACACTGACATACAGTATATAGCATATACAGTATACACACACTAACACTGAGATACAGTATATAGCATATACAGTATACACACTAACACTGAGACACAGTACAAGGCATATACAGTATACACACTAACACTGACATACAGGATATAGCATATACAGTATACAAAACACTAACACTGAGATACAGTATATAGCATATACAGTATACACACACTAACACTGACATACAGGATATAGCATATACAGTATACAAAACACTAACACTGAGATACAGTATATAGCATATACAGTATACACACACTAACACTGAGATACAGTATATAGCATATACAGTATACACACACTAACACTGACATACAGGATATAGCATATACAGTATACACACACTAACACTGAGACACAGTATATAGCATATACAGTATACACACACTAACACTGAGATACAGTATATAGCATATACAGTATACACACTAACACTGAGACACAGTATATAGCATATACAGTATACACACTAACACTGAGATACAGTATATAGCATATACAGTATACACACACTAACACTGAGATACAGTATATAGCATATACAGATACAACACTTTAACACTGAAATACAGGATATACATACAGTATACACACACTAACACTGAGACACAGTATATAGCATATACAGTATACACACACTAACACTGAGATACAGTATATAGCATATACAGTATACACACTAACACTGAGATACAGGATATAGCATATACAGTATACACACTAACACTGAGATACAGGATATAGCATATACAGTATACACACTAACACTGACATACAGGATATAGCATATACAGTATCTTAGCTCCTTGTTATTCTGGTGTCCTGGTTATTCAACCACACATCCAAAGATTCATTGTGGACATGAAGGGTGATGAATGGAGTCCATTATAAATGTTGGCAGGGAGGGGGAGAGAAAAAGATCATGGAAGGAGAGGAGCAAAAGGTATGATATAGGAGGAGGAGTTTAAAGTGTATTTGTATGTTACCGTAAAGTTGTCTTTCTGTCCCTGTAGTAAATACAACAAAACGAAATTGAATTAATGGGATTTCTGTTCCTTGTTTTTGTCTCCACTTTTAATAACTCCTAGTTCTAAATTATGCTTCAAAGATACTTGTAACAGTTTTGTGGGTTCCGTCTCTTAGAAGACGAGTACAACATCCATCGATCGTCTTCACATAGTAAACAGACATGGATGGAAAGTCTTAACTGTGTAATTAGAACAGTAATTAGATCGGTACAAATATCCTACTTGTGTAGCTCAGGCTCACCTGAGAGGGTCAGAGGAGCAGCTGAGCTCCAACAGCAACAGTTTAGCACACTCAGACAGCAGAAGAACGTTCAGGTGTTAATGATTGTTGTGCGGCTGCTGGCTTCAGCCTCTAGTGTAGCAGCGACTGCTCTCAGTCTAGTCTGGAGGATTAAACTATTCAGCGTTTAACAATTCATCACCTATGCTCTGTCTTTATAGTGTTTACTGAAGGAGTGGAGGAGAGAGAGAGAGAGAGACAGAGAGAGACAGAGACAGAGAGAGACAGAGAGAGACAGAGAGAGACAGAGAGAGACAGAGAGAGACAGAGAGAGACAGAGAGAGTGTGTGTGAGCGCACGCAATTGTATTATCAAATTTGGTTTTACGTTTGTCTTTTAATAAGTTGGATGACGAAGAGAGTTTTAAATGTTTTGTGTCATTTTCAAAGTCACATGTTTTTAAAGGGAGCGTATGTATGCTGGGAAGGTCTTCATGTGTGCAAGGCTAAGGCCTTGTTTATGAGTTTATGTCCTCTAACCGTTCAATGTTTGTCTTCAAAAGTTTTCATTTTATTCATGGAAGCCAAGACATGAGTTACTATGTTCCTGTCCAGGTGTCTTTACCATATTACAACGTAGTTCTCATGTTAAGGTGTAATTATCATGTATCATATATTAGAAATAAATACTAAAGATAAATACTAACTGTATCTTTAAAAGATTGTTTGTGACTTCTTTCTTACAGCCAGGTGTACAGAGGAGTGTGCTCATGGTCGCTGTGTTTCTCCAGATACCTGCCAGTGTGAGCCAGGCTGGGGGGGTAGGGACTGCTCCAACGGTGAGGCTCACTCACCTAGTCACTCAGTCACTCAGTCACTCACTTACCTAGTCACTCACTCATCTAGTCACTCAGTCACGCACTCACCTAGTCACTCAGTCACTCACTTACCTAGTCACTCAGTCATCTAGTCACTCAGTCATCTAGTCACTCACTCTCTCACTCACCTAGTCACTCAGTCATCTAGTCAGTCACTCACTCAGTCACTCACTCACCTAGTCACTCAGTCATCTAGTCACTAAGTCACTCACTCACTCACCTAGTCACTCAGTCACTCACTCACCTAGTCACTCAGTCATCTAGTCACTCAGTCAGTCACTCACCTAGTCGCTCACTCACTCACCTAGTCGCTCAGTCAGTCAGTCAGTCAGTCTCACTCAGTATCTCTCTCCGTCACTCACTCCCTCACTCAGGTGTTCCTCAAAGTGGGACGTAGAGGGGATGTGTGTGTGTGTGTGTGTGTGTTCGTCCATAACATGGGACATAGAGGGGATGTGTGTGTGTGTGTGTGTGTGTTTGTCCATAACATGGGACATAGAGGGGATGTGTGTGTGTTCATCCATAACATGGGACATAGAGGGGATGTGTGTGTGTGTGTTATCCATAACATGACACCATCTTGGGGTCAAACAGGTCCTTGGAGACGTAATTTAGATTATTGCTGTTCAGTTCATCTGCTGTTTACCAGACTTCATCACGATATGAACCTGTAGTCCAGGGTCATGGTGGAGGTCAGGTGAATATATTCTCAAGAATAAATAGAGGAGGAGGTGGGAGAGGATGGGGAGGAAGGGATGGCGTTTAAGAGAGCTAGCCAGTAATGTCCCTGACTGAGGAGAGGTGGAGGTAAACATAATTCTATTTTTCTTGTCTGGATGTTTGCTTTTTCCACCTCAAGCTGCTAGCCCTGCATCTGCTCTGTCAGCCTATCAGATCTGTCAGTTCTTCTGTCCAGCAATATCTTAGAACGCTGACCCTAACCTGAACCATACCCCAACGCCTAACCCTGATACCTTCGTCCAAGCACATTGTTAGTGATGTAATAAGTGACATCATCTGTGACATCATTAGTGATTGAGATGAGTGTTCAGAAGTATAATGATGATGACTGTGTGGCTGCAGGCTGTGAGCAGGGCCTCTGGGGCCCCCACTGCAGCAACCGCTGCCAGTGTCGCCACGGCGCCCAGTGCAGCCCCATCACGGGGGCGTGTGTGTGTACAGAGGGCTACCAGGGCTGGCGCTGTGAGAACACCTGCCAGCCTGGTCGCTACGGTAATGGCTGCCTGCTAGACTGCGTCTGTCTGAATGGAGCCACGTGCCGGCATGACACTGGGGAGTGTGTGTGTACTCCAGGGTACACTGGGCCCACGTGAGTGCTGCTGGAGACACACATGCACACATGCACACATGCACACATGCACACATGCACATGCACACATGCACACATGCATACGCACACACACACACACGCACACACACACACACACACACGTGGTCTCACCAGCACCGTTCTCACCTTGTTTCTCATCTCTCTTTCTCTGTCTACCTCTCTTCTCTCTCTCTCTCCTCTCTCTCTGTCTACCTCTCTTCTCTCTCTCTCTCCTCTCTCTGTCTTTCTCTGTCTACCTCTCTCCTCTCTCTCTGCTCTCCATCTCTCCCTCAGCTGTGGTGAGCCTTGTCCTGATGGTAGCCATGGCGCCCAGTGTGAGCAGCGTTGTCCCTGTCAGAATGGCGGAACGTGCCATCATGTGACCGGGGTGTGCTCCTGCCTCCCAGGCTGGATGGTACGACCCACACACACATCCCCTCTTCCCTGTTCTTTAGGCTGCAGGCCCATGCTGTCCTGAAGGTCCATGCTGTCCTGCATGTCCACGCTGTCCTGCAGGTCCACGCTGTCCTGCAGGTCCACGCTGTCCTGCAGGTCCACACTGTCCTGCAGGCCCACGCTGTCCTGCAGGTCCACGCTGTCCTGCATGTCCATACTGTCCTGCAGGCCCATGCTGTCCTGCATGTCCATGCTGTCCTGCATGTCTACGCTGTCCTGCAGGTCCATGCTGTCCTGCAGGTCCACGCTGTCCTGCAGGTCCACGCTGTCCTGCAGGTCCACGCTGTCCTGCAGGTCCATGCTGTCCTGTAGGCTGAACTGATTTAATGGTTTATTAACTGATTCATCTGCTGTGAGTGGAAAAGCTTGTCATAACTACATGTATTAATACCTTTCTAGGTTTTAGTGAACGTGTACAATTAATATAAAATGTACCGTGTGTAACATTTTACTGTACTGTATTCAGGGTCCAGTGTGTGAACAGCCATGTGCATCTGGCAGCTATGGACTCAACTGTAGCCAACCATGTCTGTGCCAGAACTCAGGTCTGTGTGACCATGTCAGCGGGCTCTGTCAGTGCAGCTCTGGATACAGAGGACACAGGTAAACACAGGCAGGTAAACACAGGCAGGTAAATACACAAACATGTAAGCACACAAACAGGTAAACACACAGACAGGTAGACACACACTGAGACAGGTAAACACACAAACAGGTAGACACACAGACAGGTAAACACACAGACAGGTAGACACACAGACAGGTAGACACACACTGAGACAGGTAAACACACAGACAGGTAAACACACAAACAGGTAAACACACAAACAGGTAAACACACAGACAGGTAAACACACAGACAGGTAAACACACAGACAGGTAGACACACAGACAGGTAGACACACAGACAGGTAAACACACAGACAGGTAAACACACAGATGCCTATGCAGCCTTTGATTTGTATCATGTCCATGAAGTACACACTGTAGATTCAAGGGTGGAGAATGATTGATTTCATGTGTTTTTTCATGTATTATTATTGCAAGCAGATATGAATTGTTTTATCCTCACCTACCTTACTTCCTTCCCTTACCTCATTCCCCTTTCCCACTTCCTTTACCTCTTTCCCTCGCCTCCCCCCTCCTCCCCTCCCCTGCTCCCCTGCTCCCTAGGTGTGAGGAGCAGTGTGCGGTCGGTACCTTTGGCCCCCAGTGTGCCCTCCCGTGTGCCTGTCAGAACGGAGCATCGTGCCACCCTGTGACAGGGGCGTGTCTGTGTGACGAGGGCTTCCAGGGGCCACACTGTGAGACCCGACTCTGCCCCTCTGGGCTCTACGGACGCACCTGCGACAGGTCCTGCACCTGTAACCCTGACAACACCCTCAGGTTAGTGCTGCCATGGCAATGCCAGCTACACCATCAGGTTAGTGTTGCCATGGCAATGCCAGCTACACCATCAGGTTAGTGTTGTTAGCTATGGTAATGCCTATAACGTAAAGAAATTGCTAGTTGAAAACTGATATTTTTACAGCTCTAGACAGATATATTGTGGCAAAATTATTTTCTTTTTAACATTAATGACTATAGATTAACATGAGAGTGACACAACATTTCATAGGTTGTAGAAGTTCTCTGTCAGTGTTGTTAGAGTTCCTCTCCTCCTCTCCTCCTCTCCTCCTCTCCTCCTCTCTTCCTCTCTTCCTCTCCTGCTCTCCTCCTCTCCGCCTCTCCTCCTCTCCGCCTCTCCTCCTCTCTTCCTCCAGCTGTCATCCGTTGACAGGTGAGTGTGTGTGCTCTGCTGGGTGGGCGGGGCTTCACTGCAACCAGACCTGCTCTTCTGGTTACCACGGACACGGCTGCAAGGAGTCATGCGACTGTGCAAACGGGTCAGACTGTGACAGCATCACTGGTACCTGCATCTGTGCCCCTGGATACACGGTACACACACAAGCTTGTGTCTTTGCCCTGCCAGACTCTTGAGGCTAGTGTAAAGATGATTTTCGGATATGGCTGTACTGTTTGATTAGAATAATATTGTAATAATTTAGTCAACTTTGTTATCCAAAGTGATGCTTTGATACTTCACCACTGAGGAATACCAGATGACGGTACCCAGAAATGAATGAACACTAGACTGTATCTAGTAATGAACACTTAACTGTATCTAGTAATGAACACTTAACTGTATCTAGTAATGAACACTAGACTGTATCTAGTAATGAACACTAAACTGTATCTAGTAATGAACACTAGACTGTATCTAGTAATGAACACTAGACTGTATCTAGTAATGAACACTAGACTGTATCTAGTAATGAATGAATTGGTCAGGGGTGGTGTGTGTAGAGGATGTAGACTATAGAGGATGCTGGTCAGGGGTGGTGTGTGTAGAGGATAGTAGACTGTGGAGGATGGTGATGTAGACTGTAGAGGATGGTGATGTAGACTGATGTGTTTGCCTGGCAGGGTGAGGACTGCTCTGCACGCTGCCCAGCTGGTCTATACGGGATCAACTGCAGCTCCACCTGCTCCTGTATTCACCACTCATCCTGCTCACGTGTACATGGATCCTGCATCTGCACAGAAGGTATCACTACATATCAGAAGGTATCACTACATATCAGATCAGAATCCTCCATACATGTGCTGGCACACAAGCTAAAGACTCCATCTCAGTAACTACATTACATAGAAATACAATATATACAAATATAAACAGTATATTATAGTGGTGATCAGTGCTGATACTTCTTCCTATAATTGAAGCAGGCTCCAACAATAACATGAGGAGCTCTAAAAGTCACTGTCAAGAGATAATCTTCAAGGTCAAAAGGTCTTCAGTTAACTACTTCTGTCAGAGTAAATATTGATGTGTCTCTGAGATGCCTGGTGATTATAGCCAGGCGTCTGGGATTGAAAAGGGTTTATAAGGGTAGACTTTATTTACCCAGGGTCACGGGGACCCGGGGAGGGAGGGAGGCCCAGACTCTCTCCACACATACCTCCTCCAGCTCAGCTGCTTCTTAACCACAATGGTCCGATGAAGCCGTCAGGACTTGACGCCGACAAATAAACTCCAATCTAAATGTGCTACTATCCTATAATAGACAGTTTTTGTAATTTGAATGAGACAAGTTAAATGTATGGTGTATAATATCAGTTCAATCAGTAGGAAAATGAATGAGTTTTTAACAGTAAACTCCTGATCTCTCCTCCAGGTTGGCAGGGTGTGGACTGCAGCTTACCCTGTCCCAGTGGGACCTGGGGTCTGGCCTGTAACCAGACGTGTCTGTGTGCCAACGGCGCTGCATGTGACCCGGTCACAGGCTCCTGTACCTGTAGCCCTGGCTGGAGAGATCAGTACTGCCACATCCCCTGTCCTGTGAGTCTGTCACACCTGTCCTGTGAGTCTGTCACACCTGTCCTGTGAGTCTGTCACACCTGTCCTGACTCTCACAACTGTCCTGACTCTCACACCTGTCCTGACTCTGTCACACCTGTCCTGACTCTGTCACACCTGTCCTGACTCTGTCACACCTGTCCTGACTCTCACACCTGTCCTGACTCTCTCACCTGTCCTGACTCTCTGTCATGACGTCAGATGTGTGATCCTTAAAGTCAGACTGCTGTCTCTATAAGTACCCTGTGTCACCAGTTCCCAGAATGTTCCGGATGTTCTGGATGTGTTTTCAGAATGGAAGCTACGGGCTGGACTGCCGAGAGAACTGTGACTGTATCCATGCCAACAGTTGTGACCCTGTGAGTGGGACCTGTCACTGTCTGGCTGGCTGGACAGGTCAGAGCTGTGTGGAATTATGTCATACATCTATTGCCATCTATACAAAATGCATTTACTGTGAACTTCCAGATATACTGAAATTCCTTCAATGAAAATGTTCTGATATTCTTGCTCTCTTAAAGCTTGAGAGTGAGAGTATTTCACATGTGAATGAAACTATTCAGTAGGATGTGTCTTTCACATGTGTATGTGTTTCACCTTTCACAGAATGATTTCTCAAAGAGCCTCTAATAATAACCAGTATCTATGTGGAAGCAATATATTAGTGTATGAATAAACAGCCACAGTTGTGTGTCCCCTCTCTGTGTGTGCAGGAGTGCAGTGTGAGGGGGTGTGTGAGCAGGGTCACTGGGGTCACCTCTGCTCGTCGGAACAGGGAGGCTTGGTGACTAGTCGCGGGAGGATCGTGAAGAGGAAGAACTAACATCCGCACATCCAGTGACCAGGCCCCAGTTGAGTTGGTCGAGGTGAGAGTCTGAGTCGCCACCACTGGGTAGCTGTGTTTTCCAACAAGACTTTTCTCCTGCCAGCTTCCACGCAAGGAGACACACAACCTGTTACAGCACAGCACTGAATAACGACGACCACGCACACAGAAGCACTGGAGATTACACGCCATGCACTACTGGGGATGACCTCTACACAATCAGGAGGATTTGGACGGAACACGCACCAGGACCTGGGGTAGAAAGAACACGACAACGAACAGACCTATGAGGCTAGGAGAACACACACGCACAGACGAAGCACGCACATATCATAGTAACTTTGACCCATATTCACACATCTCGGGGCTACTGTACGCACCAGCACAGTGGTTATACCAAGGGTGGCGTGCTCAGGAAGGGACCCCGACGACTACAACTGATAGAGACGAAGGTGACAGCTATACGGACAGTCTGGTAGCAGAACCGCACACACACTGTGGAGGAACACACAACGAAACATGTACGCACACAAGCACACACCATGTAGCTGTACACACACAGGAAGATACTGGACAAGACACCACAGCAACACGTGTATCCAGGCGCACACACACACACAGCCTGACCACACACACACGGGGAACACACACACACACGACAGACATGTAGCACACCGAACAGCATCCAGGAAACACACACCACAACGAGCTAGGAATTAAACTACCAAAAGGCAAGGGGCAAGGAGTGAGTACCAGGGAGAAGACACAGAGGAAGGAAGGATAGACCATAGAAATACACCAAGGACACACTATGGTGAGCACTCGGGATAACAACGATCATCACGAACACTACTTAGCTCATCGTGGGTTGTATACCAACCACACAATCGAGGGTCATCACAGCTAGTAATGTCTACACCAACGTCGTTACACACACACACACAACACACGACCTATGATAGGCGATTCTCTGGTAATATACTACAGACCAGTACTGAGAGATCAGGCTGGAGGGTATACGAGCACAACACTGTGACCCTCGCAAGTTGATGGAGGGTCTTACACAGGATGTGCACGCACCCACACTCGACACGAAGCACTCTGATAACACACAGTCACACAGTCTACACACTGTAGGGCTAACACACACACACACATCTCTCGTACATCCACTACGACACCACAGCGCACTACACACTAGTACACGACACACACATCGACTTACACGACACACACACAACACACACACACACTGTAACACAACACACACACCACTGTACTGGTACACAACCACATACACTGGTTAACTGGTACACACTACACTGTAAATCACACACATGTACTGGTACACACACACACACACAGCTGCTACTACTACACACACACACAAGCTCCACGTCTGTACACACATAAGTGTAACTCTGGTGCACACAAAACACTGTACTGTACACACAACACCGCACACACGTGCACAGACACACACACTCACACATGGGTACACACACGGGTACACACACCCGGGCACACGGGTACACACACACGGGTACACATGTGCACACACACATACTGTACTGTACACACACACTGTACACACTGTACTGTACACACACACACATACTGTACACATACACACTGTACACACACACATATGGAGTGTACACTCACACACGTACTGTCTACACACAAACTCATATACTGTATATACACACGCATACATATATGTATATATATACACTCACACATGTATGGCCACCATGTACAGTACCCGTACTTGCTGTTGTGTGTGTATAGTATGTGATGAAATGTAAAAGGAGTTGAATCCTTTTGGTTAATTGGGACTGTAACATTGAAATCTGTTGTTAACACACTATCCCTGTTTGGTCCTGGCATCTGTGGCGTTGCTTTGACATCTCCGTTACCGTGGTGTTGCCGTGGCGTCCAGAATGTTCTCCAGGGTTCTATGGCCAGCGCTGCAGCCTGACCTGCCCCCCGTGTCTCCATAGTGACGAGACATGCCACCACATCAGCGGACTCTGCGTGTGTCTCCCTGGATACACCGGGTCTCTCTGCAACCAAGGTCACATACACACACATATGCACATACACACTGTGTTTGTGTGTGTTCAGTGTGTCACATACACACGCATACACACATATGCACATACACACACACACATACACACTGTTTTTGTGTGTGTTCAGTGTGTTGCATACACACTGTGTTTGTGTGTGTTTCAGTGTGTCACACACACACACATACACACTGTGTTTGTGTGTGTTCAGTGTGTTGCATACACACTGTGTTTGTGTGTGTTCAGTGTGTCCAAGTGGCAGGTTTGGGAAGGACTGTGCTGAGGTGTGTGTGTGCACCAACAACAGTACCTGCAACCCCATCAATGGATCCTGCCAGTGCTACCCTGGCTGGATCGGAGGAGACTGCTCCCAGGGTACACACAGTCTCTCTATCTCTCCCTCCATCTTCTTGTCTCTCTCACCTTCTGTCTCTCCCTCCATCTTCTTGTCTCTCTCACCCTCTATCTGTCCCTTCATCTTCTTGTCTCTCTCACCCTCTATCTGTCCCTCTGTCTCTCCCTCCGTCTTCTCTCTCTCGCCCTTTATCTCTCCCTCCATCTTCTTCTCTCTCTCGCCCTTTATCTCTCCCTCCATCTTCTTGTCTCTCTCACCCTCTATCTGTCCCTCCATCTTCTTGTCTCTCTCTTACCCTCTATCTATAGTGTGTACGTACTCTGGAGTGTGTGTCCGTGTTGGGATCATGTGTGTTGGGATCATGTGTGTGTGTGGCAGTGTGTCATGTGTGTGTGTATCCATGTGTGTTTGTGGCAGCATGTCATGTGTGTGTGTCCATGTGTGTTTGTGGCAGCGTGTCATGTGTGTGTATCCATGTGCGTTTGTGGCAGCGTGTCCTGCGGGATCCTGGGGGCCAGACTGCATCCATGTGTGTAACTGTCACAACGAGGCCCACTGCAGCGCTGCAGATGGACTGTGCTGCTGCTCATCTGGCTGGACTGGACCCTACTGCTCCCAGCGTGAGACTGTCACACACACACACACACACACCCTACTGCTCCCAGCGTGAGACTGTCACGCACACACACACACACATATACACACACACACACACCCTACTGCTCCCAGCGTGAGTCTGTCACACACACACATACACACACACACCCTACTGCTCCCAGCGTGAGTCTGTCACACACACACACACACACACATATATACACACACACACACACCCTACTGCTCCCAGCGTGAGTCTGTCACACACACACACACACACACCCTACTGCTCCCAGCGTGAGACCGTCACACACTCACTCAGACACTTGGACACACACACACTCACTCACTCAGACACTTGGACACACACACACACACTCATACACACACACTCACTGTACTGCACCCAGCGTGAGACTGTCACACTCAGACACTTGGACACACACACAAACACTCACTCACTCAGACACTTGGACACACACACACACACTCATACACACACACTCACTGTACTGCTCCCAGCGTGAGACTGTCACTGGCCTCCCACCTTTCAGCTCTCTCCTCTCTCACCTGTCTGCCTCAGGTTGTCCCCCAGGTTTCTATGGTGATGCATGTGCACAGGCTTGTCGCTGCCAGAATGGAGCTGACTGCGACCACATCAGTGGACTCTGTTCCTGTAGGACCGGATTCATAGGACCCAGCTGTGAACAGAGTGAGTTTGTCTGAGAGAGTGTGTGTCCAAGTGTGTGTGTGTGTGTGTCCATCCAAGTGCGTGTGTGTGTGTGTGTGTGTCCATCCAAGTGTGTGTGTGTGTGTGTCCAAGTGTGTGTGTGTGTGTGTGTGTCCAAGTGAGTAAGTGTGTGTGTGTTCAAGTGAGTGAGTGAGTGTGTGTGTGTGTGTCTGAGTGAGTGAGAGTGAGTGTGTGTGTGTCCGAGTGAGTGAGTGAGTGTGTGTGTGTGAGTGAGTGTGTTTGTATGTGTGTGTGTGTGTGTCCGAGTGAGTGAGTGTGTGTGTGTCTGAGTGAGTGAGTAAGTGAGTGTGTGTGTGTGTTCGTAAGTGAGTGTGTGTGTGTGTGTTCAAGTGAGTGAGTGAGTGAGTGAGTGCGTGCGTGTGTGTGTGTGTGTGTGTTCAAGTGAGTGAGTGAGTGCGTGTCTGAGTGTGTGTCCAGAGTAGAGCCTGATCGATAAAGGAAGGCAGATATTGATAAAAATATTTTGTGATTAACAAATCTGATAATCCGATATATCGACCGATATATATTCTTAATATGGGCATGTTCTTTTAATTGTTACTCAAGCAATGCAGGCCTTGTGACAGTTTCCAACTTACCATGAACATACTTCATGATTATCTGAGTGGGTAACTAGATCACTCTGCCTGACTCTAGCTGGATCAGCTGGTTTTAGGGTTTGTGGTGTTCAAGACACAAGTCTTGTCAACAGGGGCATTGTAGAGCACCCTCTGGTGGACAAACTGCTACACCAACACTCAAAACATGGTTGAAGGGTTTTTTGTTCGTTTTTATATATTTTATATATCAATTTAAAATGTCTAATATCAGCTGATAATATTGTCCTGATGATATATCAGTCGGGCCCTTGTCCAGAGTGTGTTGGTGTTACTAACTGTGTGTGTATCCAGAGTGTGTTTGTGTTACTGTGTGTGCATCCAGAGTGTGTTGGTGTTACTGTGTGTGTATCCAGAGTGTGTTGGTGTTACTAACTGTGTGTGCATCCAGAGTGTGTTTGTGTTACTGTGTGTGCATCCAGAGTGTGTTGGTGTTACTGTGTGTGTATCCAGAGTGTGTTTGTGTTACTAACTGTGTGTGCATCCAGAGTGTGTTGGTGTTACTGACTGTGTGTGTATCCAGAGTGTGTTGGTGTTACTGTGTGTGTATCCAGAGTGTGTTGGTGTTACTAACTGTGTGTGTATTCAGAGTGTGTTGGTGTTGCTGACTGTGTGTGTATTCAGAGTGTGTTACTAAGTGTGTGTGTATCCAGAGTGTGTAACTAAGTGTGTGTGTATTCAGAGTGTGTTACTGTGTGTGTATCCAGAGTGTGTAACTAAGTGTGTGTGTATTCAGAGTGTGTTACTAAGTGTGTGTGTATTCAGAGTGTGTTACTGTGTGTGTATCCAGAGTGTGTAACTGTGTGTGTGTATTCAGAGTGTGTTACTGTGTGTGTATTCAGAGTGTGTTACTGTGTGTGTATCCAGAGTGTGTAACTAAGTGTGTGTGTATTCAGAGTGTGTTACTGTGTGTGTATCCAGAGTGTGTTACTAAGTGTGTGTGTATTCAGAGTGTGTTACTGTGCGTGTATTCAGAGTGTGTTACTGTGTGTGTATCCAGAGTGTGTTACTAAGTGTGTGTGTATCCAGAGTGTGTAACTAAGTGTGTGTGTATCCAGAGTGTGTTACTGTGTGTGTATTCAGAGTGTGTTACTGTGTGTGTGTATCCAGAGTGTGTAACTAAGTGTGTGTGTATCCAGAGTGTGTTACTGTGTGTGTATTCAGAGTGTGTAACTAAGTGTGTGTGCATTCAGAGTGTGTTACTGTGTGTGTATCCAGAGTGTGTTACTAAGTGTGTGTGTATTCAGAGTGTGTTACTGTGTGTGTATCCAGAGTGTGTTACTGTGTGTGTATCCAGAGTGTGTTACTAAGTGTGTGTGTATTCAGAGTGTGTTACTGTGTGTGTATTCAGAGTGTGTTACTGTGTGTGCATTCAGAGTGTGTTACTGTGTGTGCATTCAGAGTGTGTTACTGTGTGTGTATTCAGAGTGTGTAACTGTGTGTGTATCCAGAGTGTGTTACTGTGTGTGTATCCAGAGTGTGTTACTGTGTGTGTATCCAGAGTGTGTTACTGTGTGTGTGTGTATTCAGAGTGTGTTACTGTGTGTGTATCCAGAGTGTGTTACTAAGTGTGTGTGTATTCAGAGTGTGTAACTGTGTGTGTGTATTCAGAGTGTGTTACTGTGTGTGTATCCAGAGTGTGTAACTAAGTGTGTGTGTATCCAGAGTGTGTAACTAAGTGTGTGTGTATTCAGAGTGTGTAACTGTGTGTGTGTATTCAGAGTGTGTTACTGTGTGTGTATCCAGAGTGTGTAACTGTGTGTGTGTATCCAGAGTGTGTAACTAAGTGTGTGTGTATCCAGAGTGTGTTACTGTGTGTGTATCCAGAGTGTGTTACTGTGTGTGTGTATCCAGAGTGTGTTACTGTGTGTGTATCCAGAGTGTGTTACTGTGTGTGTATCCAGAGTGTGTTACTGTGTGTGTATTCAGAGTGTGTTACTGTGTGTGTATCCAGAGTGTGTTACTAAGTGTGTGTGTATTCAGAGTGTGTTACTGTGTGTGTATCCAGAGTGTCCCCCAGGCCTGTTTGGCTATGGCTGCCAGCAGCTGTGTGAGTGTATGAACAATGCCAGCTGTGACTACGTGACTGGAACTTGCTACTGCAGCACTGGCTACAAGGGGATCCGCTGTGACCAGGGTGAGAGGACTCTGGCCTTGCTAGTTACTAAAGTCTGTTTTCAGGGGTTGAATACAGAAGTATAGATCAAGAGGTTAGGAAAAGCCCTCTGAACAAGGCTTTTGAAAAGGTTAACTCTGTTTTTATCGATATTGATTCTCTAAATGTGTTATTAATATTGTTACGTTTCTATAAATGTTTTATCAATGTTGCTGTGTTTCTATACATATGTAGCCGCGGTGTGGATGCAGGAGCTGAATCCGTACACCAAGATCAGTCCTGCCCTGGCGTCTTCCCGTCGGTCTGTGGGCGCCGTGCTGGGGGTCATCTTCCTCCTGCTCCTCTTCCTCGCCTCCTTGACTCTGGTTGTGTGGCGACGTCATCGCCGGCAGGAAAAGGAGCACACACCCTGCGTCTCCTACACACCAACCCAACCAGAGGACACTGAGCTTCCCTCCTCAGGTGAGGAACCTGCAGCCCCTCCTCCCTGTCTTTACCTGTCTCTCCCAGCCCCTCCTCCCTGTCTTTACCTGTCTCTCCCAGCCCCTCCTCCCTGTCGCTATCTCCCAGCCCCTCCTCCCTGTCTCTATCTCCCAGCCCCTCCTCCCTGTCTCTATCTCCCAGCCCCTCCTCCCTGTCTCTATCTCCCTCTCCCAGCCCCTCCTCCCTGTCTCTATCTCCCTCTCCCAGCCCCTCTCTCCCTGTCTGTCTGCCTCTCCCTGTGTCTCTGTCTATCTATGTCTGTCTGTCCCAGCATTCATTATTTTAGCTATGAATGGTCATATCAGGCTGTTTGTTTGTATGTGTAAAACAGACGTGCACACACACTCTTCTCCAGGTATGAGGTGTTCAGGTGTGCTCTGGTCTCCAGGTGTGCTCTGGTCTCCAGATGTGCTCTGGTCTCCAGGTGTGCTCTGGTTTCCAGGTGTGTTATAGTCTCCAGGTGTGTTATAGTCTCCAGGTGTGCTCTGGTCTCCAGGTGTGCTCTGGTCTCCAGGTGTGCTATAGTCTCCAGGTGTGTTATAGTCTCCAGGTGTGCTCTAGTGTCCAGGTGTGTTATAGTCTCCAGGTGTGCTCTAGTGTCCAGGTGTGCTCTGGTCTCCAGGTGTGTTATAGTCTCCAGGTGTGCTCTGGTCTCCAGGTGTGTTATAGTCTCCAGGTGTGTTATAGTCTCCAGGTGTGTTCTAGTCTCCAGGTGTGCTCTGGTCTCCAGGTGTGCTCTGGTCTCCAGGTGTGTTATAGTCTCCAGGTGTGTTATAGTCTCCAGGTGTGCTCTGGTCTCCAGGTGTGTTATAGTCTCCAGGTGTGCTCTAGTCTCCAGGTGTGTTATAGTCTCCAGGTGTGTTATAGTCTCCAGGTGTGCTCTAGTCTCCAGGTGTGTTATAGTCTCCAGGTGTGTTATGGTCTCCAGGTGTGTTCTAGTCTCCAGGTGTGTTCTAGTCTCCAGGTGTGTTCTAGTCTCCAGGTGTGCTCTAGTCTCCAGGTGTGTTATAGTCTCCAGGTGTGCTCTGGTCTCCAGGTATGTCTCCCAGCAGGAGCCTGGCTAGCTGCTCCAACCCTGGCTACCTGACTCTGGGCGCTTGCCCGTACGCAGGCCACTACGCTCAGCCTGACAAGAAGTCGTCCGCCAAGGTGATGAGACAAAGACCTGCTGTGCCACATTGACTAAACATTAAAAAACACATTTGGTTTTTATCAGCCATTGATCAGTGAAGTGATGTAAAGAAAGTGTCAGTGTAGAGTGCATCCCAGCAGGGTAAACCTCAGTGTTTTCCAGGTGAAGTCTAAAAGAAGGTACCGGAACAGTGCTCCAGAGTGGGGAGCTTACTACAACCTGAACGAGCTGGGTTAGTTTCACCCTTAAACTCTGTTTCAGGTCCCTTCTAGAAGTTCAAAATTAGAAACTGTGGAATCTTTCCTCCTATTCCTCATTAATCCCTTGAGGCCAAAACCTTTAATAAACTAACCATGTAATAATGATTCCTAACCTATTTGAGCTACTTCAAGCACAGTATCTGAAGTGACTTCTCATTCTGTGCTTTTAAAGCACCTGCAGATGGAGCCATTTTCTCTGCAAAAAAAGAAAGCTTTTTTCAGTAGAAAAAACAGTGAAGGATTTTGAACCCTAACCCTTTTCAGAACCTACACACTCCAACAAGTACTTTCAGTATGTGTTCAGTTGAAGCTCATGGAGAAACATGATTTATAACAAGGTCTTTCTTGTAGCAAGACTCTAACGATCATGTGAACTCTGTAGGTGTGTACTGTTTGGACAGACGTTACAGCTACCATGTAGAGCAGTGCTACAAAGGTACAGTATAATCATGTATTTAGCTTTTATCCAAAAGCTCTGCTGTTCAGCCCTCCTCCTGCCCTGAACCCCTGCAGCAGCGATAGCCTCAACCAACCCTCTAACCCTGTTCTCCCCCTCAGCCAGTCCCCTCCTGTTGCCAATAGTTAAGAAATTCAGGTTGCTCAAATTCTAACAGTAAGATTCATATCCTGAACACCCCAAACAGTGTCATCTACATCCCAGTCGAGACTACTGTACAGATGGAAATCTATGACAATGTTTTGAATTTAAAAAGCTTTGAATAAAAATACTTAACAAACACAAAACAAAACAAAGAACAAAATTGTGGCAGCTCCATGAAAAAAAATTGAGCCGTATTTTTTGGTTCAAATGTTTGCAAACCGAATTTCACCCTAAAAATTTGAACAGCCTGAATTTTGTTTCAATGTCTTGATTTCTGAAGGTTGACTTTTGGTCTTGCTGGGGTTCCACAGGGTGTTTCCTCACTATTGCTATCACACCAAACTCCACCCCCTACTCCTAACTCCACCCCCTACCCTAACCCTAACTCCACCCCCTACCCTAACCCTAACTCCACCTCCTACCCTAACCCTAACTCCACCCCCTACCCTAACTCCACCCCCTACCCCTAACTCCACCCCCTACCCTAACTCCACCCCTTAACACACCTATTGCATCCTTCTCAGAATCTCAGTGCTGTTTCTGTGTTCCTGTTTCCTTATGATCTACTTTCCACTTGGCTCTTCACTTCAGCTTTGCTCTTTGAATCATGCATTGTCTTCATAGTTTGTAGAAATCACTTAAACTGACGTTTTATTTTATTGTAGTTATTTTGCTTATCTCCAGTGTGTGTGTGTACATTGCACGTGTGTCCCCTCCCCAGACTACATGAAAGGCTCAGCATCCAGCTCCTGCTCCCAGGGTAGTGAGAACCCCTACGCCACCATCCCTGAGCCCTCCGCCCGGCCCTCAGAGAGCAGCTACGTGGAGATGAAGTCTCCTGTCCACCACCTGCACCACCCAGACCTGTCCTGCTGCTCCTCCACTGTGGTCACCAACCCTGCCCTGACCTGTGCTAACACCTCCAAACCTGTGGTACCTAGCAGGAACATCTACAACCAGGGTGAGTGTAGGGTTAGTAGAACCAGGGTTAGATTAGGGTTAGTAGAACCAGGGTGAGTGTAGGGTTAGTAGAACCAGGGTGAGTGTAGGGTTAGTAGAACCAGGGTGAGTGTAGGGTTAGTAGAACCAGGGTTAGTGTAGAGTTAGTAGAACCAGGGTGAGTGTAGGGTTAGTAGAACCAGGGTTAGATTAGGGTTAGTAGAACCAGGGTTAGTAGAACCAGGGTTAGATTAGGGTTAGTTGAACCAGGGTTAGTAGAACCAGGGTTAGTGTAGGGTTAGAGTAGGGATAGCAGAATGAGGGTGAGTGTAGGGGCAGGCTGTGTACAATAGCAATGCTTGACCTACTTCTGTCTAGTGAGCAACCTTCACTCATAGAAAAGAGGAAGAGTAGTTAAAATGTCACTTCTTTCTTCAGGTTAGGCTGAGTGTAAAGTCAGTTTTTACTAAGTCTATTTCTGAATCTGTTTCTGCTCAAGGACATGTAAGAGTATCAAGCATACCTTTCTTATGATTGGCTAATTCATATAATCTTCCTCTCTTTCTCTCTCCTCCTTCTTTCCATTCCCCAGAGCCATCCATCACCATCCTCCACCGGGCCAGCAGCTTGGTGACAGCTAGTTACCTCCAGAGCCCCTATGACCTGCCAAGGAACAGCCACATCCCAGCCCACTATGACCTGCTGCCTATACGCTTCAGTCCTGCACACAGCCCTCCTACGCCCCCCATAGACCCCTCCACCTCTGTACTGTAACAGCCCTCCTCTGCCCCCCATAGACCCCTCCACCTCTGTACTGTAACAGCCCTCCTCTGCCCTCCATAGACCCCTCCACCTCTGTACTGTAACAGCCCTCCTCTGCCCCCCATAGACCCCTCCAGCTCTGTACTGTAACAGCCCTCCTCTGCCCCTTATAGACCCCTCCACCTCTGTACTGAACACTTTTCCTTTGATCCAAAATGGCTGCCCCAGACCTTCTTGTAATCGATGTAACTGAGGATTGACATTGTCACTGCAGTGGCAATGTTGGTACAACACTTTAACATGTTTTTACATTTCTGGTGGTCTGGAAAATGTACCAAAAGTGAAGTGAAAGACTCGTTTCCATCCTGGAGGGTATTGTTGGGTACATTAGTGTTTCTCAGCATGGAGGGTATTGTTGGGTACATTAGTGTTTCTCAGCATGGAGGGTATTGTTGGGTACATTAGTGTTTCTCAGCATGGAGGGAGGACTGGCCCGCGATGAGGGAAAGCAACAAACACATGTTGTGATGATTTCGTTACACGGTCATGCCTGAGGTCTTTAAATTAACTAGCCAATCATAAGCAAGGTGTGCCTGATGCCACTAGCTGGATGCCATGGCCTTGATCAGAAACAGATTCAGAAATAGACCCAGCATCATAAAGGCAATAGCATGACCTCTGTGTGACCCTAAAGAACACGCTGTTCTGCTGGTTCTGGTATTTATACATTGTCTTATTTTGCGTTTACATTTACATGTGTAAAATCAGAGCTGTCCTGTAATGGCTTTTGAAAGATTCTTTTGTATTTGTAAAGTCAAGAAATGTCAAATTTGTAGTGTGTAGTAGTAATAATGTGAGTTGTTAGCTAATGTTCATGTGTGCCAGGTTATAATACTGTTTAGTAGTTTATGAAGAATTCCATCATTGCTTCATGTAGCATTTGTAAAATCTGACTTTATATTCAGCCTAACTCTTTAAACATCTGACTGAAAATATTGTTTCTTTCTGGTACAGATTAAATAATTGCTATTAAATTCATAGTTACAGTTTGTGTACTGGCAACACAATCATTCTTTTATTCTATCTCATAAAAATGTAATACTGTTTGATACTGAGTGTCAAGATGTGTATTTAATATAAAATACACAACTATTAAAAGGCTGCTTCATTCGTTCATTTGGCAACAATGCTTTCATCATTGTGTAACCGTTACCTCTTTCATCGTTGCGTAACCGTTACCTCTTTCATCATTGCGTAACCGTTACCTCTTTCATCGTTGCGTAACCGTTACCTCTTTCATCGTTGCGTAACCGTTACCTCTTTCATCGTTGCGTAACCGTTACCTCTTAACAGAGATCTGAAGCAGCAAACTGAAACTACTTTGTTGCTTCATTTTTTTTCACGGTATTAGTACTTTTTATTAGTATTAGTACTTTTTATTAGTATTAGTACTTTTTATTTGTACTATTAGTTTTTACAACTTTTTAACTTCGATTCCCTTTATTTATACACAAATATCTGTACTTAGGTTTAGGGTACTTGTACCTGTTTTCCTTTTTGCCATCTATACAAACTAAAACATCCTTTATCAAGACCCAAATCCATTTGTTGAAGCTAAGAGTGTATTTTGTTAGCCAAGTGCGCCAGTGTGTCTTAGGCTGTGCCACTTTTATAATAATTGTATAATTGAATGAACACTATGGTTCAATCTTAAGTCTGTACAAAATGCCATTCCCCAGTCTTTACACTCCAACGGAGATAAAACCAAATACTAAAATAGATGTAGCTTTTTAGTAATCAGATCTAAATAATTAACAGAAATGCATTTTTGTTCAAAAGAAAGATTATTTTATTTTGTAACCAAAACACAGTTCAACCAAAGGTAAAGCATACAATTAAGATATATGAAAACATACTCCACAAAAAAGAAATTTCATTCCAGTTCAGACAGCTATTAGGATATATGAGGCTAGCAATGCCACTGGTTATGCCAGCCACCACACAGGTCACATATCTTGTGAATACTACCAACGCGGTCAACCTCAAGAGGTTTGGGTTTCAAGTCCACTTTAGTCCTATGACTGGTAATACTGCAGTGTGGCCTTTTTACAGATGGAATAATATCATCGCTACACAGAACACAACAAATTTAGCAATGATCCTGATGTAGCTTCCTAGCTCAGCATGTGTATTCTAAGGTACATTACAGCTAGCAATGCCCCAAAGTGAACTGAACTACCACCTTGCCAGGACAGATATCTTTGTGGAGAGACAAGTGAATAGATATAATTATATGTACATGGAACAAACCTTAATGGCATGAGTAGCAATGAGCTTAGCTAGATTTGTAAGGCATAATGAGTATAACACCAAGCTGAAGCAGGAAGGCAGCGTGGTGTACGTTGCTGCATGGTGACGGGACAGGAGAGGGTGAGTTGGTTGGCATGGTGATGGGACAGGAGAGGGTGAGTTGGTTGGCATGGTGACGGGACAGGAGATGGTGAGTTGGTTGGCATGGTGACAAGACAGGACAGGATGAGTTGGTTGGCATGGTGATGGGACAGGAGAGGGTAGTTTGATGGCATGCTGACAGGACAGGAGATGGTGAGTTGGTTGGCATGGAGACGGGACAGGAGAGGGTGAGTTGGTTGGCATGGTGACAGGACCTGCCCTCCACATAAAGGAGGAGAAGCAGCTGTGAGTCTATGGTAAAGCTGGTAAGGAACAGTGCCACACACAAACAAGGTTGGGTTTTTTTGGAACCATCTTGAGTTTTAAAATGTAATTATTATTTTATTTCATTTTGGATGCAAATATCTACATTGTTCTGTTAACCTTCCAAACTGCATGTTAGATCTTTTCCCTCAACATTGAAAGTTGGCCTTCCTCAAGACAAGGGTCCTTTATTTAAGTCAGTAAAAATTCTCAGGTTCAGTCGCAAGTGGTTACACTTGTAAGCTTAACATTCATCAAAACAGTGAAAAGTAAGAATTCATTTCTAGACGTGTTTGTTTCATTTTTCAATGAATGACAATCCATACAAAAACATGACAATCAACTGTCACATAAACCCAGGAGTAATACGGTTACATAATCTCACCGTTACTATGGTTACATGTTCCCAGTGTTACTATGGTTATATGTTCCCAGTATTACTATGGTTACATGTTCCCAGTGTTACTATGGTTATATGTTCTCAACATTGGACATGGAAATGCCATCATTTAACGAAAACATGTATACATAAAACTGGCAGTGTTCCCATGCATGTGACAAATGTATTGGACAAAATGCTTCATGCTTAAACGTTTCCTTGACATGTTTTCTTTGGACAGCTCCTTGGATGTGCTATAATAGGTGGTCTTGTCTGTGTTTGTTTCAGTCAGGCATTCCCTTGATAAAAACACACTATACAGCCATCGCTGCAAAAGCAAATCAATACTACAAGCAAACTGGTAATGTGTAAAACCCTTCTACTCCTCATCTCTACACCCTGAAGAACCTTTAGCTGGTCTGAGCCTGCCACGGTCACCATGTTGTTCTTCACTGAACTGGTCTCACTAGGACACACAGCTGGTCTCACTAGGACACACAGCTGGTCTCACTAGGACACACAGCTGGTCTCACTAGGACACACAGCTGGTCTCACTGGGACACACAGCTGGTCTCACTAGGACACACAGCTGGTCTCACTGGGACACACAGCTGGTCTCACTAGGACATAAAGCTGGTCTCACTAGGACACACAGCAGGTCTCACTGGGACACACAGCTGGTCTCACTGGGACACACAGCTGGTCTCACTAGGACACACAGCTGGTCTCACTAGGACACACAGCTGGTCTCACTGGGACACACAGCTGGTCTCACTAGGACACACAGCAGGTCTCACTGGGACACACAGCTGGTCTCACTAGGACACAGTCTGAGCTGGTCTCACTAGGACATAAAGCTGGTCTCACTAGGACACACAGCAGGTCTCACTGGGACACACAGCTGGTCTCACTGGGACACACAGCTGGTCTCACTAGGACACACAGCTGGTCTCACTGGGACACACAGCTGGTCTCACTAGGACACAGTCTGAGCTGGTCTCACTAGGACACACAGCTGGTCTCACTGGGACACACAGCTGGTCTCACTGGGACACACAGCTGGTCTCACTGGGACACACAGCTGGTCTCACTGGGACACAGTCTGAGCTGGTCTCATTGGGACACACAGCTGGTCTCACTGGGACACACAGCTGGTCTCACTAGGACACAGTCTGAGCTGGTCTCACTGGGACACAAAGCTGGTTTCACCTGAACACACAGCTGGTCTCACCTGAACACACAGCTAGTCTCACTGTGACACACAGATGGTCTCACTGAGACATAGTCTTCTCCACTACAGTGGTAGGGGGAATTTGAGAGCTTCTTAGATGTGCGTAAAATCTGGTGTGAGTAGGATCTGACAGTTTTTAAAACCAAGACCTTTGAAAAATAGCTGATGGTGGCGGGTGGCTAGAATTTTAAATGTGTAAGTATTAAGAAATGATTACCGCTACCACATAGAGGGGCAACTTTGGGTAGAATATAGGGGGACAGGACAAAGGCAACACTGAGGTTAGATGTTTTGGCAACACTGCATCTTTGGTTTGTTTTCTGTGGGATGCACCTGAATGTTCACCACATTGTTGCTAGGAGACATGTCGCTCTCCTGGCGGTCAGACATCTGCTTCTGGGAGACGATACGATAGATTTCTGACAGGGGCAAGGAGGAGTAGGGGGAGGAGAAAGGGGGAGGGAGGGCAGGGGGAGGGAGGCCAGGGTGAGGGAAAGTGAGGGGAGGGAGGCAGGGAGGAGGCAGGGTGAGGCAGGAAGTAGGGGGAAGGAGGCAGGGGGAAGGAGGCAGGGTGAGGGAGGCATGGGAGAGGGAGGCAGGAGGGAGGAACCGGCAGGGGGAGCGCGAAGCAGCGATATGAGGAGCGATGGAGAGATAGGCACGGAGACAAGGGGGGAGGGAGGCATGGGGGGGATAGTGGTAGGGGAAAGGGATGGGGGTAGAAAGGCAGGGAGGGGGGAGAGAGAGGCAGGGGGAGGGATGGAGGAAGAAAGAGAGGGGAAGTTCATATCAGGCTGAGCATGGAGATGGAGACACCAAATAGATGCTTTGATGCTCACCTGTCAGAATGCTCTGGAAGGCTGTCTCAACATTGGTCGAATCTAAGGCTGACGTCTCAAGGAAAGATAAACCATTCTTTTCTGCAAGTACATAATACTATAAAATAAATTACAGACCTAGTCATGTATCTGTACAATGTAGCTTCTGCCAAGGTTTGGCTTAGTCACAAAGTGAACAGGACTCCTGCTCAGGACTCAAGCACGTGCAGTGCCAAGTGTCCCTGATTGTATGAGTGGATCAGGCTTATGAAAATCTAACTGTAAATACATAAACACGTCTTCATTTTTTACGTTTTATACCGAATCCGATTATCTTTTCTGACCAGTAGGCGGTGCTCTTTGTCAATAAACAGTTTGATATAACTTGGTAAACATCCGTCCTTACTCTACTGAATATTACAGGTGAATTCTAGCTTCACGAGATGAACTGCATGTAACTCATCCTGTTCAACTGACCAGCGAAGGCGTGAGCCTCGTCAGTGGGCACAGCCCGCAGGTGCCTCAGGTCACTCTTGTTGCCTAGCAGCATGATGACAATGTTACTGTCGGCGTGGTCCCTCAGCTCCTTCAGCCAACGCTCCACGTTCTCATAGGTCAGGTGCTTGGTGATGTCATAGACCAGGAGAGCCCCCACTGCCCCCCGGTAGTACCTGGGGAAAGAAAGGCAGGGGGACAGTCAGATAGGGGACAGTCAGACAGGGGGACAGTCAGACAGGGGGACAGTCAGATAGGGGACAGTCAGACAGGGGGACAGTCAGATAGGGGGACAGTCAGATAGGGGGACAGTCAGACAGGGGACTTGCAGTTGTGCAGGATGCACAGTACTTTGTGTCTAATATACTTTTTAAAAAGCAATTAAACCATTTGAAAGAAGAAAGAAGCCTCAAACTTTTGGGCTCTACTAAATATAAGGAATACTAATCTAAAACCGACACGTTCTTAATGTGCAGATTAAACAAGGTAGGTGGCTGACACACGCTCTTTAATCTTACGCAGAAGTGATGGCTCGGTAGCGCTCCTGACCAGCCGTGTCCCAGATCTGAGCCTTGACCGTCTTCCCATCCACCTGGATGCTGCGCGTCGCGAACTCCACCCCAATGGTGCTCTTACTCTCCAGGTTGAACTCGTTCCGAGTGAAACGGGACAGGAGGTTGCTCTTACCTACACCTGAGTCTCCGATCAACACCACTGAACAAAATACACAGTTGTTTGAAGTGACAGCTTGGAAAGGTTACGATAACGAGACTTGTTTGATTCAAAGGAATGAATCATTTGCAAGGATAGCCTTACAAAGCGATAAGCAAACACATGCTAAACCAAATTGATTCATAGGTAGCTTGCTGAGCATGAAAGCAAAATACAAGAGACAGATTGACAAAACGGACCTCGCTAGCCACTCACGGCTGTCAGCAGTTTATGTTTCGCTTGTAAACTGGCTAACAAACTAACGTTACAGCAGATAGCAGAAGAGGGCAGTCTAAACAGTACTGTAGCATAAAGAGACCACACCTTTGAATAAATAATCATACTCGTCATCTCTGGTTCCCATTTTATATGAGTTGAATATGTGTATTTCACGGAGTATTACTTCAAATGGTCCTGCAAAAATGTTGAGAAATGCCTTTAGCTTCTAGTTATTTAACTAGACAGCTGGCTAACTGCTAACGGATTGTTTTCAAGCCTTACTTCCGGGACTTCGAAAGATTCTGAAGTTTTTCCAATTAGCAAGATGGTTCACTACGTCACCATTCGATAGGAAATGATTTCCGCAAAAAAAGAGAAAAAATATGGACACTGAAACCACCCCCCCCCCCTCCATTATGAAAAAATAGTTAACATAAATAGTTTAAGTGTCTTAAATGCGTACAGACCTGTTTATTTAAAAGATACTAATGCATAATTTACTGTAAAGGCCAGTACTTAAAGGTGCAGTATGTTATTTTGTGGAATAAATTGAAGGGTTAGAACATGTGTACAGGGACAATTTGAGTGTCTGTTTGTTTACATCAACCAGCACAACAAGGATAGGAGAGGCAATCGAGCCAAAATGCGGTGAAACTATCTGACTTCTCTGAGGAAGTCCCTAACCCTAACCCTGGGTCCAGCTGTCTCCTCCGGCCCTTTTCATTCAGGTGTAGCTGCAGGCAGTCATACGGACAGACAGACAGACAGACAGACAGACAGACAGACAGACAGACAGACACACACACACACACACACACACACACACACACACACTCACACACACACACACACACACACACATTCAAAAACAACATGAATGTCTCGACCAAGCATTTTTGGATCCGATTTATTTCCAACATTGAAATGCATAAAGATTTTAATGTTAGAAATTGTGAATTCAAAGCCAACGTTTTTTAATTTAAATATTAAGTAGTCAATGCCTGTTAATATTCAAAATAATATGTCACTGATTTGCTTCCATAGTCCAGGAACACTCGTTTTCCGCCAAATTCGTGTTATGCAAATTTCAGGCCATGCTCTTATTTCGAAGGCGAAATCACCTAACCGGAAATGCTTCTGAGGACTATAGAGCCCAGTTTGACGGTACTTTTATAGCTGCCTTTTCCGGACACGTTATAGTTGCATCAGACAGAAACGTCAGACAACGACTGTCATGGCAAACACTGAAGAACAAGGTAAATTGCACGGTAACATCGGCAGTTGTTTGGGCATGGATTCTTAATGTTTCATTTTTTTAAATATAAGTTCTTAAATAACTAGGATATATAAACGAGCATCATCAATGCGCCTCTCTTGAGTCGGCTAGCCAAATCAACACACATGTGCCGAAACGAAATCAGCTAGCTCCATAGCTAGTAGATCTTGTCAGCATAATTACAATCTGTTGTCTTATTATGTATGCTAATGTCTCCACACCCCCGTGTGTAGTTTGCAAAGTAAGTAAATAGATAGCTACAGCAGCTGATTTTAACCTACATTGGTTTTCTGTGGATTGATGATTCAGTTGAGAGTATAAAGGAGAATGAGAGGATAGCAGAAGTGATACTCTGTTGAAATGACTAAAAACGTGATTTTTCTATTGAATATTCTGTCTGGAGACACTTAATTTAGCTGAACAGACATAACAGGGATAGATGAAGTATGGTCGCATATGGCATCAAATGTCGGGCATAAATAATATGCAAATGTATTTAGAGTCATAAAATCAGACCTCGTTGCTGTAGAGTTAGGGTACTCGAATGCAATGGAAAATAGCACTTATTAGCGATATATGTGGAAAGAAGAATCAATGAACATGGACGTGTGATGTCCCGGAAACCGTACATTAATTTTCCTACTTTTTACAATCCTACAAATACCTAGCTAGCCTTTGACTTTCTCGTGATGTAGTAAGTTGATATACATTTTCGATAATCATTCAAACTTTGTTAATTGCAAATTGCACTCAGTGCTGTGCTGGTCTACCTTCACCTGAGTATCAGACTGTGTTCTGCTCTGTGAATGCTGTGCTGGGTACCAGACTGTGTTCTGCCCTGTGAGTGCTGTGCTGGTCTACAGTCATCTGGGTATCAGACTGTGTTCTGCCCTGTGAGTGCTGTGCTGGTCTACAGTCATCTGGGTATCAGACTGTGTTCTGCTCTGAGTGCTGTGCTGGTCTACCTTGAACTGGGTACCAGACTGTGTTCTGCTCTGTGAATGCTGTGCTGGTCTACCTTGAACTGGCTACCAGACTGTGTTCTGCTCTGAGTGCTGTGCTGGTCTACAGTCATCTGGGTACCAGACTGTGTTCTGCCCTGTGAGTGCTGTGCTGGTCTACAGTCATCTGGGTACCAGACTGTGTTCTGCTCTGAGTGCTGTGCTGGTCTACAGTCATCTGGGTACCAGACTGTGTTCTTGTATCACTGTGAGAGCCGACTGCACAACTTGATGTGCTTTCATTCCAAATCACTACGGTATCCTACATGATTATTGGTGGATCAAAACTAAACAGTTTATGTTTCTGCCTTGCAGCATTCTATTTTTTACAGTGTCAGTCTTGTCCTTTTAGTAAACTGCCTCTAACCCTGCTGCCTCTAACCCCGCTGCCTCTAACCCCGCTGCCTCTAACCCCGCTGCCTCTAACCCCGCTGCCTCTAACCCCGCTGCCTCTAACCCCTCTGCCTCTAACCCCGCTGCCTCTTACCCCGCTGCCTCTAACCCCGCTGCCTCTAACCCCGCTGCCTCTAACCCCGCTGCCTCTAACCCTGCTGCCTCTAGCCTTGCTGCCTCTAACCCCGCTGCCTCTTGTCCCTTAAACCAACTGCAGAAATGTCCATTTGTGGGACTAAGGTAATTGCCATTCCAACACCTCTTGTCATCAATTGTAGGCTTAGTCACTGAAGGATTGACTCACCAACCTTCTGTGTGTAGGACTGGTTCCAATTGACACTGGAAATATGCATACATAACCTGTGCCATTTCCATCCACAATCCAACTGAAGTGCATTAAAAACTTCTGCTACGTCCACATCCCTAATGGCGTCTTTTGTTGCACGCTCATCCAGCGAGTAATTGTTGTAAATTGTACCAGACGAGTAATGTGCATGTTTGCCCTCTTGTCTCTGCAGCCTTTGACTTTGGTGTCTTGCTGCTTGAAAGAGAGGGCAGCCTGGAAGCCCTGAATGCGTACCTGAGCTCCCGAAGCTACCTGTCCGGGTTCAGGCCATCTCAGGCTGACCACGAGGCCTTCAGGGCTCTCCACAGGGCTCCGGCTGCAGAACACACGCACGCCCTGCGCTGGTACAGACACATAGCAGCCCTCCAGGGGGCCTACCAGACCAGCCCCTGTCCAGAGAGCAGTTGTGAGTAAACATCAAGAGATCAGGGCTTGTCAAAGTTAGTGCAGGCCCACTAGACCCAGCCATGTCCTTAATTACTAGGATTCCCAGGTCAAGTTTGATTACATATGGCAGATAAACAAGACCGTAACCTTTTAGTTGACAATACCACATTGAATGTTGATTTGCATAGGTTATTCTTAAATGGAATAATGTCTGTTAGTGTAGATATTAAAGATGTGATGCTGACGTGAAACATGTTTAAGAATCCCTGTTTCCAGTTGAATCTCTAGTAAGGATGCCTCATCATTGGTATTTCCACCTGTCCCTCAATATTGGCTTCACTCCCCCTCCCTGAAAAACCCCACTGCATGATGTTCACCACATGGCTAGATTAGAGTACTGGTGCCTAGTTTCTCCATGTTGGACATTTACGCTAGAGTTCAGTCTAGGTTTCAAAAGCAACTCACCACATGGCTAGATTAGAGTACTGGTGCCTAGTTTCTCCATGTTGGACATTTACGCTAGAGTTCAGTCTAGGTTTCACAAGCAACTCACCACATGGCTAGATTAGAGTACTGGTGCCTAGTTTCTCCATGTTGGACATAACATAAGTACAATGCTCTAGGAGCATGGTATCTAGAGTTCAGTCGAGGTTTCACAAGCAACTCTGTGTGTCTTATGATGTGAGAGTCGCTTTAACAAACTCCCAAGTGGGCTTTTACTGAGCAGCACTTTCATCTGTCTACTGTTATGCCTGATTGGTGCTAAGCAACCCTGGCTTCTAACCCTGACGTCTGATTGGTGCTAAGAAACCCTGGCTTCTAACCCTGACGCCTGATTGGTGCTAAGCAACCCTGGCTTTTAACCCTGATGCCTGATTGGTGCTAAGCAACCCTGGCTTCTAACCCTGACGCCTGATTGGTGCTAAGCAACCCTGGCTTCTAACCCTGACGCCTGATTGGTGCTAAGCAACCTTGGCTTCTAACCCTGACGCCTGATTGGTGCTAAGCAACCCTGGCTTCTAACCCTGACGCCTGATTGGTGCTAAGCAACCCTGGCTTCTAACCCTGATGCCTGATTGGTGCTAAGCAACCCTGGCTTCTAACCCTGACGCCTGATTGGTGCTGTAGTTCCTCTGGAATGTTCTGCCACCTCGTTGGAGATTGCTCAGTCACCTGGAGGTCTTTTCATATTAATGACGCAACTGATAGCAAAATATTGGTTATGTCAATGTAATTCACATTCAGTTGATGCCTTGACTTTAGCAGTGGACACTGGATGACTTTAGCAGTGGACACTGGATGATTTTAACAGTGGACACTGGATGACTTTAACAGTGGACACTGGATGACTAACAGTGCACAGTGGATGACTTTAGCAGTGGACACTGGATGACTTTAGCAGTGGACACTGGATGACTTTAGCAGTGGACACTGGATGACTTTAGCAGTGGACACTGGATGACTTTAACAGTGGACACTGGATGACTTTAGCAGTGGACACTGGATGGGAAGAGATCTTGGTCAGATGATCACCGTCTAGGATCTGCAAATATCCTAGTGTTTTTTTCCGGCTTATTGTCTTTGGAAAGAATATGTTGGGAATTCTTATTGCTATTTCGACAAGTATATTAACTCTAACTCTATCCTGTGTGAACCTGCTCAGGTTATGTAGAACACATCTGAGGTGGCATGAAAGTATAAAATAAGGAGCATTAGCTTCCTGACTAGTGCATAAGGAGCATTAGCTTCCTGACTAGTGAATAAGGAGCATTAGCTTCCTGACTAGTGCATCAGGAGCATTAGCTTCCTGACTAGTGAATAAGGAGCATTAGCTTCCTGACTAGTGCATCAGGAGCATTAGCTTCCTAACTAGTGCATGAGAAGCATTTACTTCCTGACTGTGAATAAGGAGCATTAGCTTCCTGACTAGTGAATAAGTAGCATTAGCTTCCTGACTAGTGAATAAGTAGCATTAGCTTCCTGGCTAGTGCAGCTGGAAGATGGAGCTGATTTATGTTTTGTTAAATAGACAAGAAATGACTCTGTCTTTTTGGTTTGTGTTTTTCAGGGAAAGCAAAACGGGAACAGCCTTCCTGGTGTGCACCAGTTGGAACAAATGTTACAGAACTGCGACTGTACAACAGTCTAACACGCACAAAGGTGAGGGTTACTGCAGTGTCTGTGTGGTCTTGTTTAACTACTCTTGTGGGCACCAATGCCTTAGGGAGATGTACGGTCAATGTAGCATGGTGCTTGTAGGGGGCTGTAATACCTGCACACTGAGAGGCTGGTGTTTCACACACATGAACAAGTGTTCTTTCTGCAGGAGCTGTTTGTTCCACAACATGGGAACCAGGTGCTCTGGTATTCCTGTGGGCCAACTGTCTACGATGCCTCACACATGGGCCATGCCAGGTATTCATTCAGCATTATTACACCAGGTGTTAATTAAGCATTTTTATACCAGGTGTTCATTCATCATTATTACACCAGCCAGTCAGAATTGCAAGGTCACGAATAACATTTTCCTGAAGGTTATTAATAATTTGTTCACGTAACTGTTTGATGTTTAAGAACTTGTAGCAAACCTCAGTTGCTGATGTCTAGAACCTTTTGGGGATTTAGTTTTACAGTTGGAACATATTTACGATGTATTTAATCTTAACCTTCATTTTCAGATCTTACATTTCCTTCGATATCCTCAGAAGAGTACTGATGAATTACTTCAAGTATGATGTCCACTACTGCATGAACATCACAGACATAGATGATAAAGTAAGACCGCCATGTGATCCCTTTGTGAAAATGTACTAGGCTCTAATGTGAATTCAGTTTTACAACTCCAATTCCAAGAACGTCAGGACATGTAACATTAAATTTAAAAACAGTACAATGATTTTACAGTAAACACGTTATTCACAGTCGAACATGGAAAACAAATCAAATTTTTAAACCTACGAAATGTACAATGGTAAGAAAAGAATACAGTAATTTAAAATTTGATGTTGGCAACATGTGTAAAAGGTTGGGACAAGGGCTTGTTCACCACTGTGTAGCATCCCATGTTGTCCCTTCTGTTCATTGTACATTTATCAAGTTTTTGAGATCGATTAAATGATTGTATTCTGTTTTGTATTTTCACTATGCATAGTGGCCCAACTTTTGAGGAATTAGGATTGTAAAAGTGTCCAATCACAATTTTGGTATTTTTCACTATTTTCTAGATAATAAAGCGAGCCAGACAGAACTACTTGTTTGAGCAGTACAAGGAGAAGAACCCTCTTCCTGTGCAGATACTGCAGGATGTTCTGGATGCCAGAGTGGTAAGACATTACATATTTGTATTTTTTGGTTGACATTTGAGTTAAGTACAGCAACTGTTGTCCCCTGACATCTTGTAACAAAATGCAAATTGTTTTTAATTTGTGGGTGGAAACACTGACATCTCCAGGCACTCTTTAGGACTTCTTTAAACAAGCAACATTTTAGTTTCTAATGTCAGTCTCTAGTTTACTGCCAGCTCTGGTGTATTTAAGGGTGTATGTCTTTGCAGGTACAAAACTCTCATGTGTAAACTTGTGTTTCCAAGCCCTTCCATGCCAAACTGGCTGAGACTACAGACCCAGATAAGAAGCAAATGCTGGAGACCCTGGACAAGGCTGTTGCTGCAGCGCTGGGACCCCTGCAGGGGGCGCTGGAGAGTAAAGAAGCTGATGCCCAGGGCAGGGCACAGGTGAGACTTAACCCTGCACTCCACATCCAACCCTGCAGCCCACATCCAACCCTGCAGCCCACATCCAACCCTGCACTCCACATCCAACCCCGCACTCCACATCCAACCCTGCACTCCACATCCAACCCTGCACTTCACATCCAACCCTGCACTCCACATCCAACCCTGCACTCCACATCCAACCCTGCAGCCCACATCCAACCCTGCACTTCACATCCAACCCTGCACTTCACATCCAACCCTGCAGCCCACATCCAACCCTGCAGCCCACATCTCAGTCCTGTGTGTTAGTTAGGCTGGTCTTGTACTTATGCGCTTCAGCACATGACAACTTAAAACTACCACTGTGTTTTTGCAATACTGTGTATATACCCCCCCTCCCCCTGTTGCACTACTGTGTATGTACCCCCCCTCCCCCTGCACTATATATACCCAACTTACTATAGTTATATTAACCCCATCTGTACAACTGCTGTCCACTTTGATCTTATTTGTATTTTATAATAGATTTTTATTATATTTTCATCTACCTTCATTATGTTTCATGTATGTTCTATGTTGCACTTCCCTGCCACAGTAAATTCTGTGCTGCATGCTCCAAAGCTTGAGTGAAATGGCCAGGGTACGAAATAGCTGCTGTGTGGTCTGCTGCTGCTGTGGTCTGCTGCTGCTGCTGTGGTCTGCTGTGGTCTGCTGCTGCTGTGGTCTACCCAATCAATACTTTGTTTTATGATTTAATTTAGGTGCTGTTGGAAGAAGCCAAGGACCTGCTTTCTGATTGGTTGGATAACCAGTTTGGCAGTGAAGTTACAGAGAACTCCATATTCTCTCTTCTCCCCAGTTACTGGGAAGGAGAGTACCACAAGGACATGGATGCCTTGAATGTATGTCACAGCTTCACATCCTCAGCCTGCTGTTCCAGTGAGTTCTAACCAGATGCTTGACCTGCCCATTAGCTAATGATGGTGTTGTCTGTTGTGCAGGTGATGCCCCCAGACGTGCTGACTCGAGTCAGCGAGTACGTTCCAGAGATTGTGGAGTTTGTGAAGAAAATAGTTAGCAATGGCTATGGGTAAGACATAGCTTCTCCCATTCCCCTCATAGGATTCAGTAAAACGTTTACACAAATCACTGTCAATTCTGTGGGGGGAAATAAACACTCAAATGTAAAAGTTTATAACTTCATAAAATTCTGAATTGACTTGTTGTCTGTGGCTCATCAGTCATATCTTGCTTATCTGTTGCTCAGTAGATGCTACAAACATTTAGCATTTAGCATTAATTTTAGGGTTAGTATAGCAGTCATTTTAGGATTAGTATACTAGTAATTTTAGGGATAGTATAGTAGTAATTTTAGGGTTAGTATGGTAGTAATTTTAGGGTTAGTATAGTAGCAATTTTAGGGTTAGTATAGTAGTAATTCTAGGGTTAGTATACTAGTAATTTTAGGGTTAGTATACTAGTAATTTTAGGGTTAGTATGGTAGCAATTTTAGGGTTAGTATAGTAGTAATTTTAGGGTTAGTATACTAGTAATTTTAGGGTTAGTATGGTAGTCATTTTAGGGTTAGTATGGTAGTAATTTTAGGGTTAGTATAGCAGTAATTTTAGGGTTAGTATGGTAGTAATTTTAGGGTTAGTATAGTAGCAATTTTAGGGTTAGTATAGTAGCAATTTTAGGGTTAGTATGGTAGTAATTTTAGGGTTAGTATACTAGTAATTTTAGGGTTAGTATGGTAGTAGTTTTAGGGTTAGTATGGTAGTAATTTTAGGGTTAGTATAGTAGTAATTGTAGGGTTAGTATGGTAGTAATTGTAGGGTTAGTATGGTAGTAATTTTAGGGTTAGTAGTAATTTTATAATTTGCATCAGGTACTCGTCAAACGGCTCAGTTTATTTTGACACGGCCAAGTTTGACGGCTGCCCGCATCATTCCTATGCCAAGCTTGTTCCTGAAGCGGTTGGTGATCAGAAGGCACTGCAAGAAGGGGAAGGTACGCTCTTTCTGCACATGGATTTGAAGGATAATTACATTTAACGTATTCATAATATCAGCACTTTCATCCAAAGGGACATGCAAATAGTACACAGTCAGGACAGTAGCAAATGTTAGATGTTTTCTAATATAGATATGTTGTTATGGGATAACTGGGTTAGGAGGAAAGAGATGTCTTTATGTACCCAACCCCCCCATCACCCCACCCCTGTTTAAGGTCTGGTTTTTATTTCTATCCTGTCCCTTAGGAGACCTGAGCATCTCTGCAGATCGGCTAAGCGAGAAGAAATCTCAGAATGACTTTGCCCTGTGGAAGGCCTCCAAGCCCGGCGAGCCATCTTGGGACTCTCCCTGGGGCAAGGTGAACCATCGCCCTCCATTACCGTGACCCTCTACTATGACCCTCTACTATGACCCTCTACCGTGACCCTCTACTATGACCCTCTACCGTGACCCTCAACCGTGACCCTCTGCTACCGTGACCCTCCTCTACCGTGACCCTCTGCTACCGTGACCCTCCTCTACCGTGACCCTCTGCTACCGTGACCCTCTACCGTGACCCTCTGCTACCGTGACCCTCTGCTACCGTGACCCTCTACCGTGACCCTCTACCGTGACCCTCTACCGTGACCCTCTGCTACCGTGACCCGCCTCTACCGTGACCCTCTACCGTGACCCGCCTCTACCGTGACCCTCTACCGTGACCCGCCTCTACCGTGACCCTCTACCGTGACCCGCCTCTACCGTGACCCTCTACCGTGACCCGCCTCTACCGTGACCCTCTACCGTGACCCGCCTCTACCGTGACCCTCTACCGTGACCCGCCTCTACCGTGACCCTCTACCGTGACCCGCCTCTACCGTGACCCTCTACCGTGACCCGCCTCTACCGTGACCCTCTACCGTGACCCGCCTCTACCGTGACCCTCTACCGTGACCGTCTACCGTGACCCTCTGCTACCGTGACCCTCTACCGTGACCCTCTGCTACCGTGCCCCTCTGCTACCGTGACCCTCTACCGTGCCCCTCTACCGTGACCCTCTACCGTGACCCTCTACCGTGACCCTCTGCTACCGTGACCCTCTACCGTGACCCTCAACCGTGACCCTCTGCTACCGTGACCTCGTGCTTACCATGACCCTGCTACGCGTGACCCTCTAGTGACCCCCCCCCCCCCGATTATGGCGTCTTATTATAAAAGGTTTGTTTTGTAATGTAACAGGGCCGTCCAGGCTGGCATATTGAGTGCTCTGCCATGGCTGGGTCCATCTTCGTCTACCGTGACCCTCTGCTACCGTGCCCCTCTGCTACCGTGACCCTCCTCTACCGTGACCCTCTGCTACCGTGACCCTCTGCTACCGTGACCCTCTGCTACCGTGACCCTCTGCTACCGTGACCCTCTACCGTGACCCTCTACCGTGACCCTCTGCTACCACGAACCCGTCTACCGTGGCCCTCCTCTACCGTGACCCTCCTCTACCGTGACCCTCTGCTACCGTGACCCTCTACCGTGACCCTCTACCGTGACCCTCCTCTACCGTGACCCTCTGCTACCGTGACCCTCTACCGTGACCCTCTGCTACCGTGACCCTCTGCTACCGTGACCCTCTGCTACCGTGACCCTCCTCTACCGTGACCCTCTGCTACCGTGACCCTCTGCTACCGTGACCCTCTACCGTGACCCTCTACCGTGACCCTCCTCTACCGTGACCCTCCTCTACCGTGACCCTCCTCTACCGTGACCCTCTGCTACCGTGCCCCTCTACCGTGACCCTCCTCTACCGTGACCCTCTGCTACCGTGACCCTCTACCGTGACCCTCTGCTACCGTGACCCTCTACCGTGACCCTCTACCGTGACCCTCTGCTACCGTGACCCTCTGCTACCATGACCCTCTACCGTGACCCGCCTCTACCGTGACCCTCTGCTACCGTGACCCCCCCCCCCCCCCCGATGCTTATGGCGTCTTATTATAAAAGGTTTGTTTTGTAATGTAACAGGGCCGTCCAGGCTGGCATATTGAGTGCTCTGCCATGGCTGGGTCCATCTTGGGAGAGTCCATGGACATCCATGGAGGGGGATTTGATCTCCGGTTTCCTCACCATGACAATGAACTGGCCCAGTCAGAGGTAAGATGGCCCTGGTGTCCATGTGTATAAGAGGCAGATAAGGCTTATGTGTCCCTGAAGATGAAGAGTAATGTTTCAGATATTGTGAACATCATGTTTTAGTATTTTTAATTGTATAATTTACTTGTTGATAGACCAATAAGAAGGCCACAGGGGAAGATGTGCTATTTTATATAAATTTATCATCCTAACAGGCTTACTTTGAGAATGATCACTGGGTTCGCTACTTCCTGCACACTGGTCACCTGACGATTGCAGGATGCAAAATGTCCAAGTCTCTGAAGAACTTTATCACCATTAAAGATGCCTTGGCCAAGAATACCGGTAATCTCCATGCCTATGGATGCGTGCGCACACACACACACTAACGCACACACACTAACACACACACACACACACCTATGCGTGTTAGTGTATGTGTGTGTTACAGGTGTGCACAGCAGTGTTCTTCAGTGTTGAGGGTGCGTACTAACAGCAGTGTGTTCTCCAGTGTTGAGGGTGCGTACTAACAGCAGTGTGTTCTCCAGTGTTGAGGGTGCGTACTAACAGCAGTGTGTGTTCAGCTCGGCAGTTGCGTTTGGCCTTCCTCATGCACTCCTGGAAGGACACGCTGGATTACTCTGCCAACACCATGGAGGCTGCCATCCAGTACGAGAGGTTCATGAATGTACGTAACGCATGTCTGACTGCCAGCCCACCCCAGTCACGCAAAGTTGCAATCAACTAAAATACCTACAGCTCTCGAAAACAATCAACTTAAAGTACATTACTTACAGCTCTGGATAACAAGACCACTGTGCCTGGGGCTCTGTCACGTTTTCAATAATGATTTATTTTCATAGTTGAGGTTAACAAGTTTGAGGGAGGAACAGAATGGGAAGATGTAAGAGGCAACCCTTAATTACCCTTCTGTTCTTCACTCAACATTTTCCATCTCAACTTAAAGGGGAAAAAGGTCCAGTGGTCTTTTCCAGAGCTGTACTTTCATTACAATAGCTTGAGCGATGGAGATTCATATTACAAATATATCAGAGATGTTGTTTCTTGAAGTCTCACGCCTTGGTCAGGTTTAGTAAACTGGTAAAACTATTCGGGAAACTGCTACTCATTTATTCTACAATGTGTGGATCAGTGAATTCACCGGGAAATACATTTTGACAAACATAATAATTGACACAATTTAAGTTGTAGCATTTTGTTCATAACCATTTTTCCCCTCTCCAAAGGAGTTTTTTCTCACAGTCAAAGACCTCTTGCGAGCTCCTAGAGACATCACAGGGCAGTTTGAGAAGTGGGAATCTGCAGAGATGGATCTCAACCAGAGGTTGGTACCCAAGACGGTGCTTATCAGGCTGGGTTAGGGTGTGTGGTTCAAGGTTCAGTTCCCCTCTAGTGTTGTGGAGAAACAACAATCCTGCTAATCGTGTTTTGTATGGATTCTTGTTTACATTGTGGGTGGTCTGCTCTGTAGTTTCTCCCAAAGGAAGCACCTGGTCCACGAGGCTCTGTGTGACAATGTGGACACACGTGTTGCAATGGAGGAGATGAGAGCCCTGGTCAGCCTCAGCAACACTTACATCGCCAGCAAGAAGAGCTTTAAGCTACAGCCCAACCGTCTGCTCATCAAGACCATTGCTGTTTATCTCACTGATATGCTCAGGGTAAACAGGTTTATACTTCTGTAGACTCCAGCACCTGTAGTGACTCCCACACACTCTCTGATGGAGAACACAAGATGACACTCATCTTTGGAACCCTTTTTGTTTGTAGACGTTTGGAGCTATTGAAGGGACAGAGTCTATTGGATTTGCTGTTGGAAGAAAAGGCCAGTCTGTTGATGTAAGTATGGAGTTAACTATGGATATTTTCCATCTCGCCTCTACTTTAAATGTTCAAGTGAAACTCATTTTGTTTCTCCACGTAGCTGGAAAGCACAGTGATGCCTTATCTGGAAGTTCTGTCAGATTTCAGAGAGAAGGTTCGAAAAATTGCCAGAGAGCAGAAAGGTAATTTTGGTTCATGTTTTGTCCTGCTATTTTCAGAAACAATGAACAGAAGTGTCATTTTCAGGGTTATAAAATGTAGGGTTATGGTTATATATGAAACATGCAGTTGTACCTGTAGTCTGTGTTTGTCTCATAATTACAGTAATATTATTATAAATACCACTGGCACAGCTCAGTGGTTAGAGCGTTTGACTGCAGATGGAGGTTGCAGGTTGGAATCCCCCTGTATGTGTGTGCTGAGTGACATCTGAATGTTTTCAGTGACCGAGGTACTGCAGCTGTGTGACACGGTCCGGGACGAGACGCTTCCAGAGCTTGGAGTTCGTCTGGAGGATCATGAAGGTCATTTTATTATGTTTAGTTTCAAATCCATATTCTGAACATGTGAGCTACTGTAGTCTAATGTTTAGAGCTACTGGAAACTACAATGTAAACACAAACCTTTCACAGGCTCAGCACCTCCCAGCATCAGTTTGTCATTTTGATTGTTCTGGTGTTCAGGTCTTCCAACGGTGGTCAAGATGGTCGACAGAGAGATGCTGCTGAAGGAGAAGGAGGAGAAGAAGAGGGTAAATTAATACTGATTTCCATAATGATTTTTAGCTGACACTTACCATTCCAGTTGAAAAGTACTTTTTGGGGGTCTTATTTTACTGATTAGGAAAATGACTAAATGCGTTTGATGGTTGTTCTAATGAGGAAACTATTTCTGTATCCTAGATGGAGGAAGAGAAGACAAGGAAAAAGGCTGAGGCAGCTAAAAAGAAGCAGATGCAGGAGGTGAGAAGCACTGACTCACCATATTATAGCGCTGACTCACCAGATTACAGCTCTGACTCACCAGATTACAGCTCTGACTCACCAGATTACAGCTCTGACTCACCAGATTATAGCGCTGACTCACCAGATTACAGCTCTGACACACCACATTACAGCTCTGACACACCAGATTACAGCGCTGACTCCCCAGCTCTGACTCACCAGATTACAGCTCTGACTCACCAGATTATAGCGCTGATTTACCAGATTCTAACTACTTCTTTTTTTATATTTACCACAGGCAGCTAAACTGGCAAAAATGAAGATCCCACCTTGTGACATGTTTCGCTCTGAAACTGACAAGTATTCCGTCTTTGATGATATGGTGAGATGGGCCTCTTTTGTATCTGATAATAAATCTGTAAAAATTATAAAACATAAGTGATGTCCCCTATTTATCTACCAATAGGTCTGATCTTACGGTCTGTTTAGTCAAGACCTTTGTAATACTTGATGTTGCATGGGATGAGGCCCTTAACTGGACGATTGCTGTTTAAAACCATATAAAGGTCAGTATTATGCTTCTGTAATCGACAGGGTCTTCCAACACATGACATTGAGGGCAAGGAGATCAGTAAGGGCCAAGCTAAGAAGCTAAGGAAGCTACAGGAAGCTCAAGAGAAACTGTACAACGAGTTCCTTCAGATGAACTTGGATGGGAGATAAGAACATGCTTCCAGACACAGGGTATTCTGAGGGCCCAGTCATGTGGACAGCTAGCCTGTAGCAGCTGTCCACTCATGTATCCTGGAGTCAGACATTCTGCACTCTGCTTCATAGTCATGAATCCTCATCAAATGTGTCCACTTTCTTGTCGGTAAATGTCTAAATAAATATACATTTAGCAACCAAACACTCAGTTGTAGTTAGTCCATGTTTCTAGGTAGATACCTTTTTAAATTTATGGTGGAAATACAGATAGTTAAAGCCTGTTTTGTAATTAAGTGTCCGGTTGTGGGATCAACTACTGATATTTTGGTTCTGGTCATTGTTAGAAACAAATCCAGATTCCAAGGACTTCAATTCCAATTTGTATAGTAATAAATGAATGATTTACGTCTGTATTGAAAATATTCCATCAAATAAACTATTTATAATTGTTTATTTACTATGTTACAGGTTTTTTAATTCGCTTTGGTACTATTTTCACAAGTAAGGTGTACATTTTCTCTGTAAAATGTTTTCAAACTGATCACATGCAGCTAGTCATTCTTTCAAAACCTGATGGAATGCTTTCAAGCAGTTGCACATGTTTTCAGTCCACATAAGCAAACACAAGATTATTGTAATATGTCATGGGAACATTTAGTTTAATCACCAAAACACAAGTCTTCTGTCCGTTTATTACTTTTAACAATCCGTTCATCCAACAAAAAACAATGCAAGATACATGTTTCCAATTGGCCTTAGAATATAATTTCCAAAATATCCATCCTATTTGTAATCAAGTGAAGGATCGATGACAATATCCTCTACGAGCATTTGGGCAAATTACTTTTTATTTTTCTGATGTAATTGTAACATTGGTATACTTTCTATTACAATAGTATACCATGCCCACCTCTCTGACCTCTCTGTTGGTGCCCATACCCACCTCTCTGTTGGTGCTCATGCCCACCTCTGTTGGTGCCCATGTCAACCTCTCTGTTGGTGCCCATGCCCACCTCTCTGACCTCTCTGTTGGTGCCCATGCCCACCTCTCTGTTGGTGCCCATGCCCACCTCTCTGACCTCTCTGTTGGTGCCCATGCCCACCTCTCTGTTGGTGCCCATGTCAACCTCTCTGACCTCTCTGTTAGTGCCCATGCCCACCTCTGTTGGTGCCCATGCTCACCTCTGTTGGTGCCCATGCCCACCTCTGTTGGTGCCCATGCCCACCTCTGTTGGTGCCCATGCTCACCTCTCTGTTGGTGCCCATACCCACCTCTCTGTTGGTGCCCATGCCCACCTCTCTGTTGGTGCCCATGCTCACCTCTCTGTTGGTGCCCATGCCCACCTCTCTGTTGGTGCCCATGCTCACCTCTGTTGGTGCCCATGCCCACCTCTCTGTTGGTGCCCATGCTCACCTCTGTTGGTGCCCATGCCCACCTCTGTTGGTGCCCATGCCCACCTCTCTGGTGGTGCCCATGCCCACCTCTCTGGTGGTGCCCATGCCCACCTCTCTGTTGATGCCCATGCCCACCTCTCTGGTGGTGCCCATGCTCACCTCTCTGGTGGTGCCCATGCCCACCTCTCTGGTGGTGCCCATGCCCACCTCTGTTGGTGCCCATGCCCACCTCTCTGGTGGTGCCCATGCCCACCTCTCTGACAGATCCTTTGTCCACGAGCTCTTCCTATTCCTTGCTGTCTATCCTGCTCCATGTTGAAAGAAATTGCTAGTGTTTACACTTTTATATCTAATGACCAATTGTGGTTACCCCTATCTGAAATCAATTAGCAGTAACGAGTATTCATCATGTGTGGTTATTTTATATGTTCGTACAAAAACACATTTTATTTCTGTAGTTCTCAAAGTCGATAAACTGTTTATTGCTGAAATGAAAATATATTGTATGTATGTATGTATGTATGCATAATATGTTGACCAAACGGTTCAGTGATTAACCATTAAGATCAGTTGGATCAAGTGTTGATCAAAAGTATTTACGCAAATTAGATGGGAAACATATCAAGTATTGTGAGCATTGCATTTTCAAAGACTTACTTCATATGAAAGGTATTTCTTTGATGACACACTGATTACAATACGTCACTTAATCACAATACGTCACTTCATTTCATTAGGTGTGGTGAAAAACTGATTGTGTCATTTTGTGCATTGTACTTTGTCAATTGAATATGTGACTACATGTTTGAAAAAATGGACTTTTTGATGATCTGCTTTTAGTTTGAGCTGAGGTTTTACCACTAACTGAAAATAGTACCAAAGCGAATAAAAAAAACAGTAATGTGACTGAAGTTGTGAGACTCATGTACATTCAAGAAAGTACCTCAATAATGACACCATAGTTTGGTCATTTTCAACATCTAATAAAGCTCTAATATATCACATTCAATCTTGACCACAGTATTGTGGTCTCAGGCAGCGAGTCTGAGGTACAAATCCTGCAGTCAGACAAAACAACTTCTCAAGTTCTGCCTGGGTGGATCTTAGAATTCTGAGCATTGGATGTGTACTTACTGAATTACCTCATCAGATGGACTGTATGATGTCATATCTCATGTATGATGTCATATCTCATGTATGATGTCATATCTCAAAAAGCAACTGTTGGCAAACAAAATTTGGATGGAATTTATGCAGAAGGTTTTTGGTGACCCTGCTGGTCACTCTAACCTGCTGGTCACTCTAACCCTGCTGGTCACTCTAACCTGCTGGTCAATCTAACCTGCTGGTCACTCTAACCCTGCTGGTCACTCTAACCTGCTGGTCTCTCTAACCCTGCTGGTCACTCTAACCTGCTGGTCTCTCTAACCCTGCTGGTCACTCTAACCTGCTGGTCACTCTAACCTGCTGGTCTCTCTAACCCTGCTGGTCACTCTAACCCTGCTGGTCACTCTAACCCTGCTGGTCACTCTAACCTGCTGGTCTCTCTAACCCTGCTGGTCACTCTAACCCTGCTGGTCACTCTAACCCTGCTGGTCACTCTACCCTGCTGGTCACTCTAACCTGCTGGTCACTCTAACCTGCTGGTCACCCTAACCTGCTGGTCACTCTATCCTGCTGGTCAATCTAACCTGCTGGTCACTCTAACCTGCTGGCCACTCTAACCTGCTGGTCACCCTAACCTGCTGGTCACTCTAACCCTGCTGGTCACTCTAACCCTGCTGGTCACTCTAACCCTGCTGGTCACTCTAACCCTGCTGGTCACTCTATCCTGCTGGTCACTCTAACCCTGCTGGTCACTCTAACCCTGCTGGTCACTCTAACCTGCTGGCCACTCTAGAGCCTGTGGAGATGGAGCATCCTTCCTGAAAATCAACTGTCTGTCCACCAATCAGACAATTACAGTGTGTTCAACCACTCCCGACCACTGTTACAGTGTAAGTTGAGCTTTTATATTGTGTTTTTAGTGTTCTTAAAAGTCAAACTACATGCAAGCACTTCGCATTTGAAATGAAGTTATTTAAAAAGGTCAACTAAAATTGTATTAAAGTCACATGAATCTAACCTAAGGTTAGATCTTTTCGCAGGTAAGTACTGTGAAAGGAGACATTTACATATTCAAGATGGCCGGCCCAATTTTTCATTTATGCAGTTAGTGAACTAAATGGCACAACTGTACAGTTTGTGATGTATATATATATATATATATATGTATATGTGTATATGCTTGATATATATGTATATATATATATTAATATAATATAGTAATATATATAGTATATATTTTTGCGCTATATATATATGTATGTATATTACAGACATGAATATAAACATTTCATAATCAGATTTAGCATCAACAGACAGTATTTCCTATTATACTGTATAGAACTACAGCATCTCACATTTTGTGACGTTTTTGACCACTGGCAAAATCTCTAAGCAGAAATATGAACACCATGATGTTCACTACAAACTGGATAAAGCCAAAAGAAGCGACGCCATAGTTGTGGTACAGGAATCCTCCTATCGTTGGTCCCACCGTGCGCAGCAGAGATTGTACTGACGCACACAGTCCCAGCATGGTGCCTGGAGAAACACTGCAACTTAGTAAAGATTTATATTTTATGTGGTCAAACTAATCCTAACCCTTTATATTTTATCCATTTTGCCAGATGCAAAGACATGTACCAATAGCTTATTCATTTATTTATTGTAAGTGAGCCTGAGTCTACATAATTATTACACATACAGCTCAGGAAAACTTTGAGACACTAATACACCTTTCTTTTCAATAAACAAAGTTGAAGATAATTTGGAGTGACCTCTGAAATTTGACCCTACTGTTCCTCACTCCAATTTGTCTGTCTCAACATTTGTTTTAATTGAAAGAAAAAGGTGCAGTGGTCTTTCAGTTTTTTCAGG
>BROE01000013.1:0-57028 GCA_036571765.1 Plecoglossus altivelis | reverse complement strand
TATATATATATATGTATATATATATATGTATGTATATTACAGACATGAATATAAACATTTCATAATCAGATTTAGCATCAACAGACAGTATTTCCTATTATACTGTATAGAACTACAGCATCTCACATTTTGTGACGTTTTTGACCACTGGCAAAATCTCTAAGCAGAAATATGAACACCATGATGTTCACTACAAACTGGATAAAGCCAAAAGAAGCGACGCCATAGTTGTGGTACAGGAATCCTCCTATCGTTGGTCCCACCGTGCGCAGCAGAGATTGTACTGACGCACACAGTCCCAGCATGGTGCCTGGAGAAACACTGCAACTTAGTAAAGATTTATATTTTATGTGGTCAAACTAATCCTAACCCTTTATATTTTATCCATTTTGCCAGATGCAAAGACATGTACCAATAGCTTATTCATTTATTTATTGTAAGTGAGCCTGAGTCTACATAATTATTACACATACAGCTCAGGAAAACTTTGAGACACTAATACACCTTTCTTTTCAATAAACAAAGTTGAAGATAATTTGGAGTGACCTCTGAAATTTGACCCTACTGTTCCTCACTCCAATTTGTCTGTCTCAACATTTGTTTTAATTGAAAGAAAAAGGTGCAGTGGTCTTTCAGTTTTTTCAGGAGCTGTAGATCTATAAGTACTACAGGAAATCAAGTCCAATCAAATCCAATGTCTTAATAGAGGATCTAATAGTATTTCAGTGGTCAGAGAAGATTCTTTTTTGAGCAGGAACCATATCTTACCAGTGTCCGAGGAAGGCACACTCTTGGTGAGCATGCTGTCTGTGATCACGTTGAACACACTGAGTGAGAACATCATGGGCACGGCGATGAAGCAGAACTGGAACACATTCATCATGTACGCCTGCCACAAAAACATTCAAATGTATTTAGGATTTATTCACACATTATTTTCATTCTATTAATGTATATAGTTTGGCCCCATCCTTTGAATTACAATACCACCTCAGTTAACTAGATCTATTTTCATAAGTAGGAACTGGGTTAGGGTTAGACTGGTGGGTAGGGACTGGGTTAGGGTTAGACTGGGTTAAGGTTAGACTGGTGGGTAGGGACAGGGTTAGGGTTAGACTGGTGGGTAGGGACAGGGTTAGGGTTAGACTGGGTTAGGGTTAGACTGGTGGGTAGGGACTGGGTTAGGGTTAGACTGGGTTATGGTGACACTGGCTTTAATGGCTCTTTACCTCAGCCAGGCCAACTAGACTTGAGATGCTGACAGAGAGAAGAAGAAGGATGTCTTCAGAATATTTTGCTGTCAGAGGGCCAATGATGACTCCTTGGATTCCCTGCAGATAAAATAGGTCCAGGTGTTTAGGTGTTTCTTTAATCATTCGTCTCGTACACTCACAGTAACACCGTACATATTCATGGAATAATACTTCATAATTCATTTTAAAATATGTTAACAACTGAATATCTGCAAAATAGGAAGGTCTGAATACTTTGTCACTGGACATCCATTAACCTGGACAGGCATTTGTAGTCTTATTGAACACCAAACATTCCTACCATTTGCATCACGCCAAAGTAGGCCATCAGATAACCATTCTGCTCTGGGAGCAGCTGGAAGAAGTTGATTGCAATGATGGAAAACATTACCTGAAAAATGCCTGAAAAAGATCATGCAATCAACAAGTTTGTTTTATTTGACCTTTGTATAAACAGGAAGAGCTCATTGAATTATTCACTTTTTATACTGTCCTGGCCAAAATGGGCGGCACCAAGTTAGCACATATTATAACAACATCAGACAGAAGAGTTGGATCTGCCCTTCAAAGGAAGACACAGATTTACAAACCTTTTGAATTTCATTAAATACCTAAATAAAAAGATGATTGGCCACATTGTGTCCTGCTAAACTGTGGTTTCAGTCAAATAAACCTTGTAACCTTGTGTGAACACTGACTGCATCCAGACCAAATACGACATGACAATATTTCAAGGTGCACCTCTTCAAGGATTATTATTATTTTAGATGTAACACTTACCTGCTGGCAAACCTGCGATTATCTTTATTGTGAATGTTTTAGTCACACTTGGAAACCTCATCAGTCTAGTTATCTCACTCAAATTAAAGATGGCTTTTTCACGACGCTCTCCTAAAGAAAATGGGCACAAACAGCAGGGTTCTTCTGGGTAACAGATAACTTGCAGTTGCACTGTTGCCTCAAGGTTGACCAACGCTTAACAGGAATGATTAACTATGTAGACCACAGTGTTGAATGGTAAACTAAAAGTTTCAAAATCTTACCATCTGTTTTGTCACCTTGAACTTGTGGTTTTGTGTTTTTGGGGATAAACGTCCAAACTAAGACTAAGCTTATGAAACTCCCAGAAGCAGCAATGCAGGCAGTGAAGGTTTCCCTGCAGATCACGGAGGAGAATCAGCAGGCTGATGCTGGAAACAGCAAGCTTGCAGACGCGTATTGCAAAGGCACAGTCTCCTTTTCTCAAATTTGGGCCCAAAAACCAACACAATAAATTGAAACTAGAGCCTGCGTCACTTTAAAGATGGTGTAGGCAATGTTGTTCAGAAGCACTTTTAGTTATATTTGACATGATATAACCATCACATCATGATAGCAACCCATACATCTAAGGGTTTGACGGTTATATAAACTCAATTCGACATCTTTAGGTGTCACAGGACTGTAATAAAGACCACAAATCATTATGGACTTGCCTAGACTAATGACTGGACAGCCTACCTGTTTGTCTGTCTACCTACCTCCAAACGTGTTGTAAGGCTAACATGCTAGCATGGGGTAATTTCTCTTTGCAGACGTACTGGACCAGTCTCAGCTCTATAGTCAGGCAGTGCATTCATGTGGGAGTGGCTTGAAGAGGTCATGGGATATTATGATTTGAATTGATTGGAATAGAAGCTAAAATGACCAGCTTCACAAAACTTGCCTACATTAGCTTTAAAGCTTCACACAACATTGTACATATTTTATCATTGATGTTAAGAATTATGAACCTACATGGAAAATCACATTTTATTATAAAAAAAGCATCCTTGGTAGTAATTGTTACACTCAGAACCGGTGGAAACGTAGTATGATTCTTTAGATCACACAAGGTTCCAAGATTTCTGAGCTAATTTGGAGGGAAACGGGTGTTAGATACAAGTTTTCCTGGTTCATAATGACCAGGTGTCTACCCATAAGGACCAGGTATCTACCCATAATGACCAGATGTCTACCCATAATGACCAGGTTTCTACTCATAAGGACCGGGTACCTACCCATAATGACCAGGTACCTACCCATAAGGACCAGGTATCTACCCATAAGGACCAGGTATCTACCCATAAGGACCAGGTACCTACCCATAATGACCAGGTGTCTACCCATAATGACCAGGTATCTACCCATAAGGACCAGGTATCTACCCATAAGGACCAGGTACCTACCCATAATGACCAGGTGTCTACCCATAAGGACCAGGTATCTACCCATAAGGACCAGGTATCTACCCATAATGACCAGGTATCTACCCATAAGGACCAGGTATCTACCCATAAGGACCAGGTACCTACCCATAATGACCAGGTGTCTACCCATAAGGACCAGGTATCTACCCATAAGGACCAGGTACCTACCCATAATGACCAGGTGTCTACCCATAATGACCAGGTATCTACCCATAAGGACCAGGTATCTACCCATAAGGACCAGGTACCTACCCATAATGACCAGGTATCTACCCATAATGACCAGGTGTCTACCCATAATGACCAGGTATCTACCCATAATGACCAGGTATCTACCCATAAGGACCAGGTATCTTATGACACCCTGCTATACTGTATGACACCCTGCTATACTATATGACACCCTGCTATACTGTATGACACCCTGCTATACTGTATGACACCCTGCTATACTATATGACACCCTGCTATACTATATGACACCCTGCTATACTATACGACACCCTGCTATACTATATGACACCCTGCTATACTATACGACACCCTGCTATACTATATGACACCCTGCTATACTGTATGACACCCTGCTATACTGTATGACACCCTGCTATACTATATGACACCCTGCTATACTGTATGACACCCTGCTATACTATACGACACCCTGCTATACTATATGACCCCCTGCTTCATCACACCCTGCTATACTGTATGACACCCTGCTATACTGTATGACACCCTGCTATACTGTATGACACCCTGCTATACTGTATGACACCCTGCTATACTGTATGACACCCTGCTATACTATACGACACCCTGCTATACTATATGACACCCTGCTATACTATATGACACCCTGCTATACTGTATGACACCCTGCTATACTGTATGACACCCTGCTATACTATATGACACCCTGCTTCATCACACCCTGCTATACTGTATGACACCCTGCTATACTGTATGACACCCTGCTATACTATATGACACCCTGCTATACTGTATGACACCCTGCTATACTATACGACACCCTGCTATACTATATGACACCCTGCTATACTGTATGACACCCTGCTATACTATATGACACCCTGCTATACTGTATGACACCCTGCTATACTGTATGACACCCTGCTATACTATATGACACCCTGCTTCATCACACCCTGCTATACTGTATGACACCCTGCTATACTGTATGACACCCTGCTATACTGTATGACACCCTGCTATACTGTATGACACCCTGCTATACTGTATGACACCCTGCTATACTATACGACACCCTGCTATACTATATGACACCCTGCTATACTATATGACACCCTGCTATACTGTATGACACCCTGCTATACTGTATGACACCCTGCTATACTGTATGACACCCTGCTATACTGTATGACACCTGCTATACGACACCCTGCCCACAGGAAGTGTACATGTGTCTTACCAGGCAGGACATGCATGAAGGCAGCAGGGAGTTTGTGGATGAAGAGCATGAGAGGATTGTCAGCGATTGCTAACAAGAGAAAGTAAAGGATGGATGCAGCGCAGGACAGACCCAATGCTGCCCGAGCTCCTGCCAGATCCGCAAACCTGCCAACAACATAAACAATCAGGACCATCCAGCAGTAGGGACCCTAACACTGATGCCAATCAGAACCACCCAGCAGTAGGGACCCTAACACTGATGGCTACTTGTACTGTTTGGTAACAGGTTTGGAAAGTGACCAGGTGAGTTTTCAATAGCCAAATGCTGCATTTAAGTGTCTCTCAATACTAATAAATGTACATGTATTTAAAAGTAAGATACATAGTATAGGTATACTGAAAGAGTCTTTATATAAAAAAGTTAATATGCGTTTGCAAATGCAAACAGCTCAACCTACAGGGAATTCTATAGAAATGCAATACACACACACTGTATGCACACACAACACACACACTGTACACATAACTCCTAACGTGCATTATTATACTGAAATCAACACACTACTGCATTCAGTACAAATCATTCAGTGACATTTTGAATTATTTTGCATAAATAATTGAATATAATGTAACTTTATTTTATGATGAATGTTTTATGATAGTCTATACTTTTCGCTCACCTTCCAAACAGAGGTCCCCCCAGGAGCTGAATAATACCGACCATAGTTTGCAAATAACCGAACCAGAGGGTGTCAAAGCCCAGCTTCCTGGCCAGGTACTGAAAATGACAGTGCAACGACTATTGAAGGAAAACTCAAAATACGCAAAAACACAAATACTACTGTTACAAACACACACTGTGTATTTCCTCAATGATGTATTTGTTTATTGCATTAACCTACTATTATATTAATGGTTGCATGTATTCATATGCACGCTATTGCCGATGTATTAATGTATTACTATTTAAGGTTTGGTTCTCTTTAAACACATCTATTACAACAAAATACACGAAACATGTTAGGCTAAAAAAGTCAATATAATTTCACCATTAGGGAAATTCACTACAGAATACTTACAGGAGTAACAGAAAACTGTAAAAACATCCATGTAATGTCCAGCGCAACTATGAGGTAGGTCACGTAAATAATCTTCTGCCTCGATCGTGTTGTCAAGTGTAAATCGCGCGAGTCTGTACTGGTCTGCGAACTTGGACCGACTCCAGCCATCTGATGATTTGTTGCACTTTTCATTTTCTTGTCAATTCCAACAATCTGAACACCCTGATCGGAACAAATGACTGAAGAGTAATTTATATCTACGTTAAATCTCAGTTTAACGTTCCATGGTGTAAGCATATCTTACCTTAGGAATCTGTTCCAGAGGTGAAGGTTTAGGTGATTAAGGGCAGGAGTCAAGTTTATCACGATTGGTCATATTTTCTGATGGACTTTGATCTGAAAAATCGGTATAAGCCGTGGTTACGGCTACGGACTACACACTTCCTGTTTTAAACTGCCAAAATAAAAGCCATTGTCGTAGTATTTGAAGTTGGGTTAATCGGAGCCAAATGTGTTTGTATAAATGCTAAATCCGAATTCTGAAAATGTAAAGTTTGTGATTTAAACACTGCGCACAAACTTTAGAAATATTTGATTTCCTGGATTCCCGTAGCCTATCTAAAAATATATATTGAATGAGTTTATGTGCGTGATGTAAAAAGAATGAACCCTAACCCTACTTGGATGCTGTGGTTTACAAAAACTCCATCATCAGACGACACCACTCAAACCGGCGCACCTCAGAGATGCCATCACGTGCTGTGAGGTAGTATTACCAAACTCAGTCACAATATGGTGAATGCATAAAAGAATCATAAAGCCATCAATTTTTCTACTGTGTTTACTGAATGTAGCCTGTAATTATGGTTCATATTAATACAGTGTAACAAAGGTGCTGCAGAGACAGCTGTCAATGCAGAATTGCGATACAGCCTTCAATACCAACATAGCACTCATATACAGTATATATGCGTGTATACGTATATACATGTCTGTATATACATGTATGTATATACGTAGGACTATATATGTACGTATATATAGACATAGACATAGACAGCTCTCAATGCAGAACTGTGATACAGCCTTCAATACCAACATAGCACTCATGTATATACACTCACCTAAAGGATTATTAGGAACACCATACTAATACCGTGTTTGACCCCCTTTCGCCTTCAGAACTGCCTTAATTCTATGTGGCATTGATTCAACAAGCTGAAAGCATTCTTTAAAAATGTTGGTCCATATTGATAGGATAGCATCTTGCAGTTGATGGAGATTTGTGGTATGTATGTATGTATGTATGTATGTATGTATGTATGTATGTATGTATGTATGTATGTATGTATGTATGTATGTATGTATGTATCTATGTATGTATCTATGTATGTATGTATGTATGTATGTATCTATGTATGTATGTATGTATCTATGTATGTATGTATGTATATACATATATATGTATACGTACATACAAGACCGTAGGTAGGGGTGTTCGGGTGATTCGAACGAACCCCCCCTCACTGCCAAAGGTTCAGAATTTAAGTCGTTTAGAAAAACTTTTTATGTCATTATTGTCACCATTGTTTTAATCAATGCTTGTGACAAATATTTTGGGTTGCTTTTTCAAATTAACATTATACATTATACAATCATAATTAAATACAAAAGGAGAAAAAAAACTGCACAAAGGTCCACTTTTTGAAAAAAAGAACCCACCCTTTTAAAAGGCTGGCTACTGATCTGTATATATGCATATTAGAATAAGACTAAGCATATTTAAATATGAATATTAGTGTGAAGTAAAGGTTAAATTCGCTGAAGAACAGTTCCACAAAACTTATAAAAGTTTTAAAACCGAGGACAATGCCAGGGGGACGTTTTCGAACAATGCCCGTCTCGCCATCCTGAACAATAGGCGGCGATAATATGCGCATTTGAGGTTGACAGCAGACTGTCATCGTTAAACCAGATCTGAAGAAGAAGAAGAAGAAGAAGACGAAGAAGAAGTTGAAGAAGAAGAATCAGAACGGTGACAAGATGGCTACGGAACCAAACAAGAATGAAATAATTGCCATTTTTAAGAAATTAAGATCCATACCAACAAATAAGGTAAAATTACATTAAGATGCGATTTAGGTTGCGGTTAAACGTTATCAAAAAGGTGGCACGTTTTTTATCAATTTATTGAGCCAGAAATTGGCTAACTGGACTAGCTAGCTCAAAGTGGACGTTTTGATTCATATACTGACTGAATTCTAATGTTTCAGCTCATTTAGCTACTCTAGCGCAGTGGCAGTTTTGTGCTTGTGGTTGGATGGCATTAATTTAGTTAGAGCTGCATCTACTCGCCTTATTTTCTGGCTTTACAGTGGCGTTGGCTATCACTAGCTAGTAACATGTCCAAGTTAACGCCGCCGACAAGCTATTTCGTCGTAAATCCGTCAACCTATCCAGCCACGTATACAGTCCGGCTACTTACTACTGGAGCTAGCTAATTCGCTTCTGTTCCAGCTTCCTTACCACCCACCTGATTATTAGGTGGTATCATATGTTACGTAGTATTGTAAGCACTGACTGACAATTAAATAAACCTGCCAGGTGCAAGCTCCCGTCCTTGTAGCAGTTGTACGGGCCGCTTAGCTAAAACAAATTCGTATTGTTTACGTCTGTTACAGTTAGAGGCATATTCTAGATTGCTGGCGGTCTTGGATAACTCTGGGTAAGATATCCCATGGTGGTTTTAATGGTGGCTGTTATCAAGCTTGGCAGTAGGTGCGATGTGCTTTCAGACGTGGCTGTCTTTTAGAGCCGCTGCAGAATCAGCTCCGTCCAAGGATCTAGGTTCTCGAATAAGATCCAATGATGATGCCCTGTAGTTCCCTGTCCCCGGGAACCCATATTCCTTGATGACGGAGTTACTTCGCTCTTGCCCCGTTCAAGTACGCCTGCTCCGAGTCTTGCTGTCGGGGACTTGAATTCCTTGTTTAACACAAGTGCAATAACCTGTATGTCCCCGGAACTCAAGGCCACAACCAAGTCGATAGTATCCGGTGATCAAACAGTGAGCTGCTCGTTGTGACGTAGGGCACAAATATATGCAGATATGATATTCCCAGTTAATGAATTTTGAACCGTTAAATAAAAAAAAAAGTGGGTAATTTTTCTTGTATTTTTTGCAAAGACCATCAACAGGGACCCCAGCAGTTACAAAATCACACTGTAGAAGTGGAGGATGCTCATTTCCCCATTCTTTCCCTGTTTACCCAGGCATGCTTTGACTGTGCTGCCAAGAATCCCAGCTGGGCCAGTATACCATACGGAGTGTTCTTGTGCATTGACTGCTCTGGCATCCATAGATCTCTGGGGGTACACTTAAGCTTCATCAGGTGAGCGTTACACTCCAGGATGCTCTGTAATAAACACCGTGACACATGATGCAAAAATATATGATGCATATAAATGCTTTTGCTCTTTGTTTCTCTCTGCACCTAATCAGTATTTTTCAAAACTCTTTAAAAATATGTTACTCCTTGGATAGAAATTGGGTACATAGAGAGCCATCATTAGTTCTGCTACTTAGCTAAAACCCTTATAAATTAACAGTTTTGAAAGGTCTTAGTGACAATGGTGCCTATATAGTTCATTGATTTATTGTTCTTTTGTAAATGATAATAAAATCATATTTTTATTATTTTGTATTATTTATTATATATTGTCTGGTGGGTAAATTGACTGCTTCTTTTTGTCAGATCTACGGAACTGGACTCCAACTGGAACTGGTTTCAGCTGAGATGTATGCAGGTTGGAGGCAATGCTAATGCAGTAAGTTCAACCCAATACAGCCTTGTGGAGCAGCTATAGAGGAGAACACAAGTTGCTCTACTTTAATGTCTGGCACCAGCTGGTCACACTGACCTACTTTGGAGTTGAGAAAATTCAAATTTAAGGAAGGGATGTAATTATGTTTGTTGCTTATGGTGAAACATATGATATGGAGAAGAGGGTGAAATAATGTTTATGTATGGTTGATGTATGGTTGATGTATGGTTGATGTGGCGTTATTTAGTCTTTGGTTTTAATCTAAATACGGCCTCCTGCCATGGGCTTGTGTATCAAACAGAAGTCAAAACAACTTGCCACTACCATTAATGTTCTTTCCCGTTGTCTAAAGGCAGCATTCTTTAACCAACATGGTTGCTCCACCAATGAAACCAACGCCAAGTACAGCAGTCGTGCTGCTCAAATGTATCGAGAGAAGATCCGACAGCTTGCCAACGCTGCCCTGTCGAAATATGGTTCAGATGTAAGTTGGGTCTAGCAATGGCCTTTTAGCTGTCTTGGTGTTTAACATTGTATGCATTATATTACAAGTATACACCTGCATGTATGACTGATTTTTACATAATTAGGCAAAAGTCTAACACACCCTATCTTTTTTACATGAACATTGTCTTCAATCTTTCTGGTTTCCTTTTTTGATTGTGCATCTATTAGCTAAACAGTTATAGGAAGAGTTACAGTGTTCTGGTTGTATTTGAAACAAGATATTTATAATCATAATTGTTATTTCTTGTCACCGTAGTTGTGGAGTGATTCTCCGGGAGTGCTTGGCCAGTCAGTGGCGGTTGAGAAGAAAGAGACAGATTTCTTTGCCGAGCACACTCAGGTATGCTGTCTCTGCCATCCTAAAATGCTAGTGACAGGTATGTTTTCCTAGTCAACCTTAATGCTAACAAGCAGGGTTAACCCTGACCCAAGGAGGTAACACATGGCAGGCTCAGATTAGGGTCGGCCAGCCCGCCATGCAGTCTGCCTGTCTGAAATGTTCAGGATTAGGATCTCAATATTTTATCTTCTGAAAAATGTAGCTTGTTTTTCTTCCAGCCAGTGAACAGTTGGGATATGGCGTCCCCCCCCCTGGGAGATCCGAGCATCCCCCCTCCTGTGCTGCTGGAGGAGCGTTCCCAGCCCTCTGACTGCTGCCTCTCACGTGAGCACACACCCAGACTGGGGGCAGTTTGTGGGGGCAGTTTGTGGGGGCAGTTTGTGGGGGCAGTTTGTGGGGGCATTTTGTTGGGGGCAGTAGGAGAACGTCATGTTGGGGCCATGTTCTTGTAGTAAGGGTAAACAACACTTGCACAAAAAGTAGATTCTGTATTGAATGATAAGTATGAGGACTTCTTTCCCGTAACATACAAGTGGTTTTGCACTCACCTGAAGAAATCTGTGTTGTTCAGAGCCGGAGGGTCCTAACATTGAGGGACTGAGTTTATCACCCAAACAAGCTGGCGGTGAGTTCTCTTGTTTACATCTCATCCTTTTTACTGTTGCCTTGTCTTTGATGTCTAAAATAGAGAAGATTATTATTGAGTGTTGCAAGTATATAGCAGGGTTATGGATAGGTAGCAGTCACAGCACCAATGCACACTAGCCATCACAGTAAGTAAGCTTTTTAGTGGTGTAGAAGTCTCCCAACTCTCACCTTCCCCTCTGTAGCCCAGCAGCTACTGATACTGTGTCTTTGGGTCATTCAATCACACCTATGTGATCATTTAGTCTATTCCTAATTGGTTGGCAAAGTCTCTATTGTTGCCATGGTGAAACGGTGTTGATGACTCTTGTCCATCCTTTCTGTTGTATTACACCTCACCTTAGTATTTAGGAGGGAAATGCAATATGTTCTTGACTTTTGCACCAGCGTTTGTCATCACTGAAGTGAGATCCTCATTGCTGCCAGTTCTGATGTTTCGTAATACGCTTGTTTCAGATGTGAAGCCCTCCATTATTGGAAAGAAGAAACCAACCACAGCTAAGAAAGGGGTGGGTACCTGAGGCTAGATCAGGGTTCAGTCATAAACAGCCTAATGACTGATTTCCTGTTCCCAAAACTAATACAGCTGGGGGCCAGGAAAGGCCTGGGGGCCCAGAAGGTGAGCAGTTCCAGCTTCTCCCAGGTGGAGCAGCAGGCGTTAGAGGCTGAGAAGGTGAAGGAGCAGCGAGCGGAGGCCAAGAAGCAGGCTGAAGAGTCCATGTGAGGAAGCTACTCCATCCTCACAGCTTTCACATCCTTGGTGTTGAATAATAATGATGTGGGGTTGTGTTCATTTTCAAACGATGACGTTGCAGTGTAGCATCAATGCGGTTGGCCTACAAGGAACTGGAAATTGACAGAAAGATGGAAGATAAGAAGATTAGCAACCTGGAGGGGAAGAAGAGGGAGCAGGCTGAAAGGCTGGGCATGGGGTTTGGCAACAGAAGGTAACAGTGGAACATGTTTGCTTCTTAATTAGAATGTTGCACTTGTCTTGACTGTTAGAAAATAGTGAGTATTGTAATGAAGGCTGCTGTGACAAGGCCTCAGCCAACAGAGTCAGATCTGTCTTAGCATTGTCTGACTGGCATTTATAATCAGAGGAGTACCGAGCAGATAATTTAAGCATACATAATGAATGCTCAGTGTTGGGTTAAAGTGCTATATTGTTTTTCCCAGTGCCGTGTCCCACTCAGTCATGTCAGAGATGCAAGTGATCGAGCAGGAGACACCTGGCGGGGCCAAGTCCTCTCCCCGCTCCAAACTGGACATGTTCGATGAGCCAGGATTCACATGTGGACCCCCCAAGTTGGTTAAGACTCTTATCTTTCATTGACTCAAGACTTCTGCTTTTGTTTAAAATGATGCAACTGCATAAATTTTCAAATTAATCTCACAATGGTTTTAGTTTGGTGATGAACCCTAATGAACGCACACAGGTCACATAGACCTGGCTCTGTGTAAGATGGTGGTTCTGTGGTGCTGGTTGTGCAGTAGTCATGTCTCTAGCAGTACAGAAAAGTAGGTTATCCAGTCCATCATTCATGAATGTCACTCAGCTAATTGTCAGTGCAGCTAACTGTATGTTCTGGATATATGTGCAAGGATACTTGTATGTTCTGGGTGCAGGTTAAAGTAAAACTGTGTTTACTGGGTGCAGGTTCAAGGATAACTATGTTGTGGGTGCAGGTACAAGGATAACCCCTTCACCACTGGGGACAGTTTTGGGTCCCGGTGGGATGCTGATGGAGGCACTGCCTCCTTCACTTCTTCTTGGGCGCTGGAGAAAGTGGAGCCCAAAGAGGAAGTCACCATCTCCAGCATCCAGCCCATTGGAGAGAGGTGTGTGATCAGGGCTGTGATTACCATGTGTGTGTGAGATCAGGACTTTGTGCGTGAAACATGAAGGAAGCCAGTATTGATGGCTGCTGCTTGTATGATCAGACTGCCCAGCCGTCGCAAGGCCGATGTGAGCGTGTCCGTAGCTGAGTCCAGTGAAGCCAGGCAGAAGTTTGCCAATGCCAAGGCCATTTCCTCAGACATGTTCTTTGGACGGGAGAGCAATGCAGAGGTAATCCGTTTTTATACCAAGGCTGGCTACATATTGGGTGTCCATGCCTTTGGCAAGCCTAAACCTATATTATCTGTCATATGTATATATTATGAGTGATTATTAACCCAGCCATAAAACTTAGCTATACTGATTGCATTGCTTGTATCCATGCGATCATTCTGTGTGACTGTTGAGGCGTAACTATATAAGTATTTATCCTCTGTTACTCCATAACTAATAAGAGACCCATAGTTTGAGGTCCAATAATCGCATAAGCATGTTACCTAAAACATGACATTGGTGTGTGATTTTAAACATAACAGAATTTCTAGGTTCGTTCTTCTGGATTGCATTAAAAAACATAAGTATATATTTGTGTAGTATAGAAAATGAATTAAACCCTAACCCTCAGGAACAAGACTTCCTCTATTTCCTGTCAATAGTCTCATCTAAGTGTAGGATGCCATTGATGTGCTTTTGTTGCAGTATGATGCAAAGACCCGCTTGGAAGGCATGTCAGGCAGCACATCTATCAGCTCTGCAGACCTGTTTGGAGAGAGCAATGATCGCTCAGGTAAAACACTCACCAGCCCATATAGGTAACCCTCACCCTGACTCACACCAGGTAACCCTCACCCTGACTCACACCAGGTAACCCTCACCCTGACTCACATCAGGTTAACCCTAACTCACACCAGGTAACCCTCACCCTGACTCACACCAGGTAACTCTCACCCTAACTCACACCAGGTAACCCTCACCCTGACTCACACCAGGTAACTCTCACCCTGACTCACACCAGGTAACTCTCACCCTGACTCACACCAGGAACTCACCCTGACTCACACAGGTAACCTCTCACCCTGACTCACACCAGGTAACCCTCACCCTGACTCACATCAGGTTAACCCTAACTCACACCAGGTAACCCTCACCCTGACTCACATCAGGTTAACCCTAACTCACACCAGGTAACTCTCACCCTGACTCACACCAGGTAACCCTCACCCTGACTCACATCAGGTTAACCCTAACTCACACCCCTCACCCTGACTCACATCAGGTTAACCCTAACTCACACCAGGTAACTCTCACCCTGACTCACACCAGGTAACTCTCACCCTGACTCACACCAGGTAAACACTTATCCTAACCCACCTCAGGCAAAAGTTACTTATAATTGAATATCTTTAGCGTCATTGTACTTTGACAACCACATGGCTGCAATCCCCTGATGTGCACTGAATAAATGTGTGTATTTATAAATAAAATAAGATTAAATTGTAATAAAATAAGTTCCACAAAATACTTCTACTTATTTATGCAGTTTTTCTGTTAAATACATATTGTGTTGATTCTGACCAGCAAAATGCTGATCCATATTTTTCTGTACAAACTGGATAAAGGTGTGTGGTAAATATATAATGCTTGTACCTGTGCATGTGTTTAGCAAGGACTTGTCAAACCGCCTCCTCAGTGTGATTTGATGTTGTCCTGCAGGTGTGGCAGGGTTTGACAGTGTGTTACCCTCCAGCCCTGACATCGCCCAGTTCAAACAGGGCGTGAAGACGGTGGCTGGGAAGATGGCAGTGCTTGCCAACGGAGTCATGAACACCATCCAGGTAAAGGAACATAATGTATAGCGAATTTTAACCTATTCTTCAATGTAAATGATATTGACAGCGAGTGGATATGACACTCATGAGTGCTTGTGTTTTGTGCCAATCAGGATCGTTACGGCTCTTACTGATCGCTCTCTAGGATCAGAGACTAAGCTGTCCAGGAGAAATGACTGCTGCAAAGGGTTCTGCTGCCTGCAAGCGGGGACGTCTCTGTCATCACCTGTAGAGAGCAACTATCAAACAGTATTTATTTTTCTCTGAAGTGCAGCACCAGGGTGATGGTTTTAACCTGTACTTTATCCTTTTTTCGGTCAACAATTTCACTGATTCTGAATTGGATTCAACTGATCAAATCAACATCATATGATACCTTGAACGTCTCTAAATAGAAGATGTCTTGCAAACACTGAGCCGTCACTCATTAGCAGTTAGGATTCACTTTTGGGGGTGGATCATTTTATAACAAAAATAACATGCTACTAAAGTTCAATTACATTTTATCCAATTTTATTTGCATTCAGTACTTGCTGATATCAGATATTTGGGATCCAGTTTTAATTGAGGTAACGTCCAGGATATAAAAAAGTTTAAATAGTAAACAAAATCCAATCATTTAAAGTTGTGTGTAACTGCTTCTTCAGTTTACAATGAGAGTGTTACCTAATGTCCTGACTAACAAGCTGATGTTTGTCTGGGGGGCCTAGGAGCAGATGCAGCATGTTGCCAAATATGCAACATTGTCTACCTTACCAGCTTCCTGTCAAAAGCAAATTGCAACACATTTAGCAGCTTCTAATATAGCCAAAGAGGTTGAAGATCATCCTGGTGGTCATTTTTGAAGATCACTCATATCTTCTAATGAAACCTTTGGTGATAACACTGCTGGTGTTTGAGGGGCAGAGTTCAGGGGGAAACTGAGACTGATGCATCAGTCTTGTGTCAGTATATAAATATGTGGGAACCTCTAGTTGTAGATGTAGTTCAGGTAAGATCTGGGTTACGTAGTTCTATGGCATCCATTGATCTGATATTTAACTAATGTTGTCAAAATTTCACTAAATTGGCACAGAAAACCATTACTGGTTTGAACTAGTTTTGTGAATAATAAATGGTCAAAACACACTTACTGTTTTGACCTGTGGAATCAGCAAATGCTCAAAGGGATCTCATGAAGCCAATTTAATGATGGTTTGAAGTCAATCAAAGACTACCCTCTACACACGCTGGTTCCATGAGACATGGTTTATGTACAGTAGATTTCTATAAAATATCAAGCTCAGAATTAGCTTTATTTACTGTGCAAGTTCACACAAACAAGGATTTTACTGTGGCAGTAAGTTCCAGGGTTGTTGGGCAGATGTTTAAGCATGTGGTCATTTATTTAAACAGAAATATCGAAACAAATGTCTGTTCTACAGGTGAAAGTGACACCAACTGTACCACCATTTTTCTTCATATTATTCACATTCAAATTTTATATAAACAAGTTATTGCCATCTGCCTGTGATCGAATAAATATTTCGACCTTACAACAAAGCCATGTTGGGACTGTCTGAGAAAGCCTGATCAGTCTGTTTGAGTCATGTTCTGCTTTAGGTTTGCTATCCTGATTTAAAACCATGAAGTGTTTTTCCTTATTCTGTCATTTGCTGTGTGGTCTGATTTTTACCAACTTAATTACGGTTGTCATTTTTAAAATTAGTTTTAACATTTTCAACTTTAAATGTTTTAGTTGATGTGAATTGTGGTGGATCAGATGTTATAAAGAGGCATATTTATCTGTAATAGCGGTTTCATGATTCATTTTTAATTTAATTTTGTAGTTAATTTACAAATCCCCAAATTCTCATGTACATTAATTCTTCACCTATGTGCGGTTATGAAAATGGTTGTGGCCAGGCTCTGTTGATGTTGGAGTATGGTTTTAACACACATCCCTGATGCTGCATATTGAAGTCTTAAGAAAAGATCACGTTTAAGACCAAAGTTGGTGAACAGGTTTGCCACAGTGTGCTGTGGCTTCGTAAGTCAAGTGTAACTGGCCAGAGGAGTTTAAACGTGTCATGCCCAAGGTCATTTTCAGAACACTTAATCCACACTGATTTCCTGACTGAGCAATGCATGACTAACTATACATAGTATAGTATATATTGATACAGTCACACTTAAATCAATGCATGACTATCGATATATAGTATACTATATATTGATGCAATCACACTTAAATCAATGCATGACTATCATATATAGCATACTGTATACTGATGTACTCATACATAAATCAACCCCCATAGCGCCTATTGTGTTAATCAGGCTGGTGCACTTCCCAAGGAAAGTTTCACCCGACACGCGCTCTAAACATCAGACTCATCACCGATGGGAGGCAAAACTGGGTTCCTTGGATTGATCCAAACAAAATTCAGGTCTGAGGCACAGAGCTGCCACAGAAAGAGTTGACATTCAGAAGTGAGTCTGGACAGTGAGCGGTAAAATAACTTAAAACTGGTACTTCGCCTGCATGGGAGGCGTTTTAATTGTAGCGTGAACTGAAGATGACTAATGCTGAAAGCGTCTCTGGGTCTTTAATTGAAGGCTTTAAATTAGACTAAGACAGCGATCGCTTGTGAGATTGATTTAAGAGCTAGTCTTCTCATTTGAACTCAGTCTAATCAATACACGAAAGTTTACTTTCCACGTTAGAACAGAAGAAAACAAGTTTTGCAGTACAACTTTTATTTAGAAAAGAATTTGACGTAATCAACCGGAAAAGGAATTCCTCAATTAGGCTGGCTTCATCTTCCTGCCGACGGAGACCAACTGCGAAAGATTTGATTAAAAGGATTTTTTTTACCCACGTAGTATAAAGTTTTGTGCAAAGTTTGGCTGAAAGTCAACCTGTTTATAAGAATGTATTATTACATTTTTAAGTGCATTTCAAGTTTGAAAAAGTAGATCTGTGCTACAGCCAGTCAGGCTGTGTTAAGTAGTGGTGATGTGGTGACGCGGCTCGCCGACGGGAGGCTAAAGCAAGTTATCTTGCTAGCTAGCTAGCTGGATTAGACATTAGAAAATGTTTTCGGCTATCTGATCTGACTTTTGCTATCATGGGATATGGAGTAAGAACTGCTTTTTGCTAGCTTGCCGGCGAGATCACAACTGTTAGCCAATCACTTTTGGTCGTAACTAACGTACTTTCTAGCTATTTTGCATAAATTGATAGTTTCTTTAAACTGTTGCTAGCTACAGTGGCTAGCAAATACTTTGAAGTCGGTATAAACAATCCACTGTAGATAGTGTTGCTACCAGTAAGAACATTAGCTACATTGTTAAAACTTTCGGGATACTGTACACCCAGTAAACGAAATATATTTGGCAAGATTTGACACTGTTTACATATTGGTGTCTTTAAGTACAGTAGGTACCCATCTCAGTCAGACTATCGAGTAGAAGTACTACAGCATAGTTCTCAGGATGAGTCTGGTTTTGCGGCCTTAGGAAATATATTCTTTTTCGACAGTTGGTTGGGTCTTTTGTAGTCTGTATTTAATATTTTTCTATTAACGTTTTCACGTCACTTTGGAAGCCAAGACAGACCTTCGCGAGGTAGAAAATTATTTTGCAGCAAAAGAAAAGTGGACATCATAAAGGAACTCAGTTAGCTAGCTTGCTAACCTAAGCTACTTATCAAAGGTAAGATGACTATATAACTATTAATGAAAGTCAACTGAAGTTGTAACAATGCTTGTATTTTCTCAGGCTTTGTGATTTATAGTATCAATTACAGTTACGTAAAGAGTAATATACGACATTAATTTTTGGAAACATCTCAGACCAGTGCAAGGTTACAGACTTTTAGATTTCTTATCCGAAGTCTGGAGACTTTACAGTTTTGACCTCAGCTCTTCTTAGTTTGACAAATCGCTAATTAATAGTAAATTTTTCCTAGTCACGTTCCATCTCTGAGACCAACGTATCGGCATCAAAAGCCGTTTGACTTAAAATGTAATTTGTTGTTTACGTCAGTTAGTCTGGTTAAATTAATAGCATATGTATAGAATAAGCGTAGGCTGTAACCAACGAGAGTAATGAGTTGTCCAGGAATGCAGCTTTTGTTTAAACTATATAAGTAACGTTATAGCGAACTAGTTATCTGTCTTGCTAAACTTTTGTACCTTCACGTTAGGGTTAGAATGTTCCGACATGCTGGACAAGATTCTTTGACAAGCTGGTGTCAAAAGCCAACTGTGTACTTCTTAACAAATGAGGATTATTTTTCTGTTGACGTTACAAACCATTCTGTTATCTTACACCCAGCTATATGTGACAGGATTGGCTTGGACATGTTGCCCTCTCCACGCATCTGGCCATGAAAGTCTAAAAGTTACAGCATTTGCTTGTGAGAGCCAGTCCTAATCAATACAGACATGACACAATCATGGATTGATGGCCATCACACTTCGTTGATGATTAGAAACATCTTTATCGCCAAGTGGGTTTTCAGATTAAAGGAACTTGCTTTGGTGATTTGATGCATATGACAATAAAGATATAATAGGATATATAAAAGCATAGCCCTAACCCTTGACACAATGACGACAACAGGCTGTTAAAGTACAAAGCGTGTGTCCAGGGTGGAGAAGTTCTGAGTGTCCAGGGTGGAGAAGTTCTGAGAGAGTGTCCAGGGTGGAGGGTGTCCAGGGTGGAGTGTGTCCAGGGTGGAGGGTGTCCAGGGTGGAGTGTGTCCAGAGTGGAGGGTGTCCAGGGTGGAGGGTGTCCAGGGTGGAGTGTGTCCAGGGTGGAGTGTGTCCAGGGTGGAGGGTGTCCAGGGTGGAGGGTGTCCAGGGTGGAGGGTGTCCAGGGTAGAGAAGTTCTGAGAGAATGTCCAGGGTGGAGGGTTCAGACAGTGTCCTTACTACAAACCTTAGTGCCCTGGAGTGGATGGCAGGCTGCAGCCAACTAACATCTCAGCAGAGCCAATGATACGCTGATATAAGTTTGAAAATGTACTGACCCTTCACTATAATATTACTATTCACATCCAGCTATGTGGAGAGGCACAACCATCTCTTAAATTATTCAATTTACATGAGGGAAATCTAGAAAACCTGAGCTAGACTAACTTGCACCACGAAGAGGTAATCCTCTGGATTATCATGTGATTATGAATGTTATGTTCTCTTGCATGTAAACAACCTAGTATCTGAGAAATGCTGCAGCTGATGTAGCCTGAGTTACACTAAGTAAAGCAAGTTAGAAATGGGAGGCTTCACAACATCAATAATGGTCTTTATATTAATGTTTGTTTTTTATATCCTATATATTCTGTTTATTCCCATTTTTAAATGTGTTTTACCAGGTTTAAGATCCTTCCCACTTCAACCAAAAGGGTTGGGTCCCCGTGCAGGTTTTCTCAAGGTGGCCAGACCACCTGTAGGGTGCAGTAGGATATCATGTAGAATTAAGCAGTGAGTTTAGATATTTTTTGTTCCGAACAACTGTCTGTTGAAGAAGTGATGTTAGCAATTAGAAGAATGGCCTCTGAGGAAGAGAAAGCCATGTCATCTCCTGTTTCCATGCCCTTCTGAACAATGTTTGTTTTGTTGCTCCTTGCAGATGATGTGTGAGGTGATGCCTACCATCAGTGAGGCGGAGGGGCCTCCAGGGGGCGCTGGAGGGGAGCTGGGCTCTGCCTCCCCACTGCAGTCAGACTCAGAGGGACACTTTGAGTCTCTGATGGTGTCCATGCTGGAGGAACGTGACCGGCTGCTGGACACTCTGCGGGAGACTCAGGAGAACCTGGGGCTAGCGCAGGGCCGTCTGCACGAGGTCAGCCACGAGAGAGACTCTCTGCAGAGGCAGCTCAACACCGCCCTACCCCAGGTCAGAAACACCATTAACATGCTCCTACCCCAGGTCAGAAACACCATTAACATGCTCTGGCCTGGATAGAATGCAACCTAGTGCACAAACACAATTAAGCTTGTTCTAATAGGGAGCCATTAGAAACCTGGCCCCCTTGTTGGTTCTGTGTACTGCAGGAGTTTGCAGCGTTGACCAAGGAGGTGAATGCCTGTCGTGAGCAGCTTCTGGAGAGAGAGGAGGAGATTGCTGAACTAAAGGCCGAGAGGAACAACACAAGGGTTGGTTCAGTAGCATCATACTGGATTAGAAAGTAGGACACTACTTGATCAGTACATGAGGAACTGTATTGGATATAACAGTACAGTGGGACCACAGTGGATAGTACTACATGACAGTACTGGATAGTACAGTTGAGTTGCAGTAATACAGTACACTTGTTGTTCAGTGAGTTTTATTGACATTCGTTTATGTTCATTGTCTAGGGATAGAGCACATACACCTTCCTGCAGTTAATCTCTCAGTTAATTCACTGTTGTAAAAACCTACATGGCAATAAAAACGGATTCTGATTCTCCGTTGTTAAATCTTGAAAAAAATCAAATAAAAAAGTGTTAAACCCACTTCTGCCTCGTTTTCCGAGGGGAGTGGAAACAAAAAAGTGTTCAAACAAGTTGTATTCTGTCACAACACTAATAATAATGCAAATAATAAATTAATATTAAGAAGGATAAGAAGAGCAACAAGACAAAATGAGCAATGCAGATTAGCTGGGCTGTTCAATAACCGTAGAATGCAGTAAGTGGCCTTCTGCAGTGCTGCCCTCTGTTGGTTGGTCCTGGCATGGCGCTTGTTGCAATGATGTCAGAGGCTGGCAAAGGGGTATATGATGTATTTGATGTGTACATTTATTATCCTGTTATGAGTGCCTGTATTTATTTAGTAAGAACCTATGTGTATTAGGTACCTGTGTGCATTGAGTGTGCACCTGTGTTTTGAGTGTACCTGTGTATATTGAGTGTGTGTGTGTACCTGTGTGTATTGACTGTGCGCCTGTGTTCTCCCTCCATGTGTAGCTGCTCCTGGAGCACCTGGAGTGCTTGGTGTCTCGTCACGAACGCAGCCTGAGGATGACAGTGGTGAAGAGGCAAGCCCAGTCTCCAGCCGGGGTGTCCAGCGAGGTGGAGGTGCTCAAGGCTCTGAAGTCCCTGTTCGAGCATCACAAAGCCCTGGACGAGAAGGTGTGTTGGAGGAGAGGTGGTTCTCATTTTACCAGCATCTTCTCTGTGTTTCGTATTAGTTGTTATTTTATAATAGTTTGAGGGACTGCTGTGTTGGTAGTCTGGTGGGACCTGACCAGTGTTCCAGGGATTTCATGTGTTTACATATTTCCTCATGCTCACATTAACACAAAGCACCCCAATACAAAACCGTCAAAACAGATCTCTCTTTTGACCTATTCCCGGGCCAAGACATGGCCATGATAATTAGGACGACTCGGCCTTCAGGCGCCACTGATACGGCTGCCCCTGCTTGTAACTTCCCTCCTGACTTCCCTCCTGACTTCCCTCCTGACTTCCCTCTTGACTTCCCTCCTGACTTCCCTCCTGACTTCCTTCCTGACTTCCCTCCTGACTTCCCTCCTGACTTCCCTCTGACTTACCTCCCTGATTCGCCAGCTTCCTTCGGTGACTTCCTCTGATTCGCCTCCTGACTTCCCCTGATGTCCAGTTCGTCCTGAATTCCCTCCTGACTTCAGTTCTTCCTGATTCTCCTGCACTTCCCTCCTGACTTCCCTACCGTGATTCCTCCTGATTCCCATTCCTCCTGCTTTCCAGTTCCCTCTGCCTTCTCTGATTTCTCCTGATTCCTCTGAACTTCCCTCTGACTTCCTCCTGACTTACCTCTGATTCCAGCTTCCTCTGACTTCTCCTGACTTCCCTCCTGACCTCCCTCCTGACCTCGTCAGAGTGGACGGACCCCTCCTGACCTCCCTCCTGACTTCCCAGCTTCCCTCCTGACTTCCCTCCTGACTTCCCTCCTGACTTCCCAGCTTCCTTCCTGACTTCCCTCCTGACTTCCCTCCTGACTTCCCAGCTTCCCTCCTGACTTCCCTCCTGACTTCCCAGCTTCCCTCCTGACTTCCCTCCTGACTTCCCAGCTTCCCTCCTGACTTCCTTCCTGACTTCCCAGCTTCCCTCTTGACTTCCTTCCTGACTTCCCAGCTTCCCTCTTGACTTCCTTCCTGACTTCCCAGCTTCCCTCTTGACTTCCTTCCTGACTTCCCACCTTCCCTCCTGACTTCCCTCCTGACTTCGCAGCTTCCCTCCTGACTTCCCAGCTTCGCTTCCCACTTCCTCCTGACCTTCGCCTCCTGACTTCCTTCTGACTTCCCCAGCCTTCCCTCCTGACTTCCTGTCGCTGAACGTTCCCTCCTGACTTCCTTCCTGACTTCCCACCTTCCCTCTTGACTTCCATCTTGACTTCCCTCCTGACTTCCCTCCTGACTTCCCTCTTGACTTCCCTCCTGACTTCCCTCCTGACTTCCCAGCTTCCCTCCTGACTTCCCTCCTGACCTCCCTCCTGACCTCGACAGAGTGGACGGACCCCTCCTGACCTCCTCTTCCCCTGGTGACTCTGTGTATCCTACATCTTCCCCTGGTGACTCTGTGTATCCTACATCTTCCCCTGGTGACTCTGTGTATCCTACATCTTCCCCTGGTGACTCTGTGTATCCTACATCTTCCCCTGGTGACTCTGTGTATCCTACATCTTCCCCTGGTGTCCCCCAGCGCTGCTCTGACAGCTCTCTGGGCCAGCGGGAGGATGTAGAGGACCTGCAGCAGCGGGTTTCCAGGCAGACTTCAGAGCTGACCCAGATGAAGGACTGCATGGCCGCCATGTCTGCTCGCATCAGTGAGCTTGAGGAGGACCTGGACACAGCACGCAAAGATCTCATCAAGTCTGAGGACATCAATACACGCCTGCAGAGAGACCTGCGAGAGGTAGGCACACACACACAGCCTGACTCTGAACACACACACACACACAGGCTGACTCTGAACACACACACACACACACAGGCTGACTCTGAACACACACACACACACAGGCTGACTCTGAACACACACACACACACAGGCTGACTCTGAACACACACACACACAGGCTCACTCTGAACACACACACACAGGCTCACTCTGAACACACACACACACACACACAGGCTGACTCTGAATACACACACACACACAGGCTGACTCTGAACACACACACACACACAGGCTGACTCTGAACACACACTCTTGGTTGCATTTACTCCCTGAAGTCAACAACCCATCCGTGTTGCCCAGCTATACTGTATAGCTTATAGTGTATAGCTTATAGTGTATAGCTTATAGTGTATAGCTTATAGTGTATAGCTTATAGTGTATAGCTTATAGTGTCTAGCTTATAGTGTCTAGCTTATAGTGTCTAGCTTATAGTGTCTAGCTTATAGTGTCTAGCTTATAGTGTCTAGCTTATAGTGTATAGCTTATAGTGTATAGCTTATAGTGTATAGCTTATAGTGTCTCTATAAGAATGCAACTGTGAGCGACGCTCAACACAATTTCATAATTTTTGACTTTTTAGGGACTTTTGGTGTTGAATTACTGAACAGGTATTCTCTTCTAAGGCTTTGATGTCTATTGACCCTACAGCCTCTCCTTCTCTCCTGTATGTGTATGTGTGTGTGTGGGTATGTGTGTGCGCGTGCGCGTGCGTGTGTGTGTGTGTGTGTAGTCCATGGCTCAGAAGGAAGATATGGAGGAGAGAATCACCACTCTAGAGAAGCGCTACCTGGCAGCTCAGCGAGAGGCCACGTCTGTTCACGACCTGAACGACAAGCTGGAGAATGAGCTGGCCAACAAAGAGGCGCTGTTTCGCCAGGTAGGGTGTGTATAGGGTTAGGGTTAGGGTTAGGGTTAGCCTAACACCACACAGTTAGTGGTGGTACATGGTGTCAGCTTTTCATGGTTGAGTTGAGCCACAGTTATGTTTGGGTTGTGTTGATGTTGTTTGTTAGGGTTACAGAGCTGATCTGTTGTTGTGTTGCAGACAGAGGAGAGGAACAGGCTCCTGCAGGAGCGACTGGACCAAGCGGAACAGAAGCTGCAGCAGACCTTACAGAAGGCTGAGACACTTCCTGAAGTGGAGGCAGAGTTAGCTCAGCGTGTGGCTGCCCTCAGCAAGGTCAGATCCTCCATCCTGCTAGCCCCTCCCTATCCTGCTGGCCCCTCCCCATCCTGCTGGCCCCTCCCCATCCTGCTAGCCCCTCCCTATCCTGCTGGCCCCTCCCCATCCTGCTAGCCCCTCCCTATCTCGCTAGCCCTCCCCATCCTGCTAGCCCCTCCCCATCCTGCTAGCCTCTCTCTATCTTGCTAGCCCCTCCCCATCCTGCTAGCCCCTCCCCATCCTGCTAGCCCCTCCCCATCCTGCTAGCCCCTCTCCTTGCTAGGAGAGACACTTTTCTACATCTACACCCATTGCTGTGGGAACAGAAACTAGTGGGTCAACCTGATGAATATTATAAAGTGACCTGGGCTCATATTCTCTGTGCAGGCAGAGGAGCGCCATGGCAATGTGGAGGAGGGCTTGAGGCAACTGGAGGCTCAGCTGGAGGAGAAGAACCAGGAGCTTCTCAGGGTGAGAACCCATGTTAGAACCCTGACACATGGTTATATCGCTGGTGTGGTTACCATTAATCTGTCAGTGTTGTGATGTTATTGTTGTAATCTATCAGTGTTGTGATGTTATCATGGTAATCTGTCAGTGTTGTGATGTTATTGTTGTAATCTATCAGTGTTGTGATGTTATCATGGTAATCTGTCAGTGGTGTGATGTTATCATGGTAATCTATCAGTGTTGTGATGTTATCATGGTAATCTATCAGTGGTGTGATGTTATCATGGTAATCTATCAGTGTTGTGATGTTATGGTAATCTGTCAGTGGTGTGATGTTATCATGGTAATCTGTCAGTGTTGTGATGTTATCATGGTAATCTATCAGTGATGTTTGTTGGCAGGCGCGGCAGCGGGAGAAGATGAACGAGGAGCACAACAAGCGTCTGTCAGAGACGGTGGACAAGCTGCTGTCTGAGTCCAACGAGCGTCTGCAGCTGCACCTGAAGGAGAGGATGTCTGCTCTGGAGGACAAGGTGGGACCCAGTGTTCATAATAAGACTGGGTTAGGGTTACCTGGGTTAGGGTTACCTGGGTTAGGGTTACCTGGGTTAGGGTTACCTGGGTTAGGGTTATCAACATAGTAATGAATGTAATGACATTCACTTAGTAGACGCGCTTCTCTGAAGGCTCGCTGACGCACAGGGCAGGAATTCTAACCTTTGATGCTCAAAGTTGCACCTATTTTCTCTTGTTTTCTGTATTTCTGGTTATCATGCTACACGTTTTTCAAGATATCTGTCTTCTCCTTCTCTGGGCTGCAGAACGCACTTATACGAGACCTGGAGCACACCAAGAAACTGATTGAGGAGGCCCATCATGAGAAGGTCAGAAATTGACAGGAAGTGTGTTGTGTTCTGAAGACTCCCTGTAGGCAGTGTGTTCTGAAGACTCCCTGTAGGCAGTGTGTTCTGAAGACTCCCTGTAGGCAGTGTGTTCTGAAGACGGCTGACAGAATTCCTTATCTAGCTACCCCCCCTCTCCCCCCCTCTACACACACAGGAGCAGCTTCTGATTCAGATTGAGACCATGCGGACGGAAAGTGACCAGGGCCGGAGCAGAAGTAACTCACTGCTACACGGGTATGATCTTCCACACCTGCTATGACCAGTAGTGTCTTCCCTCCTGATTGGCTTTGCATCTCTCTGACTGGGTTAGGCTAACCCTAACCCAGTCAGAGAGATGCAAACCCTGACTAGTGTCTTCCCTCCTGTGTCTCCAGACGTTCTGTCATGAGCAGCACCCCAGACTTCAGGTTCCCTGTGTCAGCCTCGTCCGTGCTGGACAGCCACTCAGACCTGTATGGCAGTGCGCTGGTGCTGCGCCGGCCACAGAGGGGACGTGTCACTGCGCTCAGAGATGAGCCTTCCAAGGTGGGACACCTCCGACACTATCAGCATCTGTCTGGATGTTATGCTTGGGGCCCTGTGCCTTGGCTGTTATGTTACAGGCATGACGTTGTCACAATCGTAAAACAGAAGATGATTGTGTTTGTGGGACAGGAAGTGTTGTTTGTATGTGCTTTGTTGTCCACTGTTCAGTAGATCATCACTTGGAAAAGTAATATAGAACATTTTTCTAAGGAGATCTTATGATTTCTACCAAACCACTTTTACAATTGGAATCAGATTTGAATATTTTTGTGTCTCTTTCCCTTCTGCTTCCGGTGTGGTCAGCAGCGACAAGTAAGTTAGTGTGACAGTGGTGAGGATGAGTGCTAATGGCTGAGAAGTGTGACAGTGGTGAGGATGAGTGCTAATGGCTGAGAAGTGTGACAGTGGTGAGGATGAGTGCTAATGGCTGAGAAGTGTGATAGTGTTGAGGATGAGTGCTATGGCTTTGAAGTGTGATTGCGGTGAGGATGAGTGCTATGGCTGAGAAGCGTGATAGTGATGAGGATGAGTGCTATGACTGAGGAGTGTGATAGTAGAGTGATAATGGCTGTGAAATGTGATAGTAGAGTGATAATGGCTGTGAAGTGTGATAGTAGAGTTGAGTGATAATGGCTGAGAAGTGTGATAGTAGATGATAATGGCTGTGAAATGTGATAGTGGTGATGAGGATGAGTGCTATGGCTGAGAAGTGTGATAGTAGAGTGATAATGGCTGTGAAGTGTGATAGTAGAGTGATAATGGCTGTGAAGTGTGATAGTAGAGTGATAATGGCTGTGAAGTGTGATAGTAGAGTTGAGTGATAATGGCTGTGAAGTGTGATAGTGGTGATGAGGATGAGTGCTATGACTGAGAAGTGTGATAGTAGAGTGATAATGGCTGTGAAGTGTGATAGTAGAGTTGAGTGATAATGGCTGTGAAGTGTGATAGTAGATGATAATGGCTGAGAAGTGTGATAGTGGTGATGAGGATGAGTGCTATGGCTGAGAAGTGTGATAGTAGAGTGATAATGGCTGTGAAGTGTGATAGTAGAGTTGAGTGATAATGTCATCAATGAAAAGACTTCCCTCCATGTTGGCTGTCATATTATTCTGCCTTCTTTCATCCCATTTATTCTCTTCCACTTTTGATGCTCCCTTCACTCTGTCTCTCTCTTAACTCTCCCTCTTCTCTTTCTAACCCTCTTTTCCTTCCTCCTCCTCTCCTCATCCATTCTCTTTCTACCCATTTTGTATATTTTACTCCTCTCAACCTGTAATCCTGACCTCCTCACTTCTCCTCCACTTCATGTCACCTCCTCCTGCTCATCTCCCCATCTCCTCAGGTCCAAACTCTGAACGAGCAGGAGTGGGAGCGTCTGCAGCAAGCTAACGTGCTGGCTAACGTGGCTCATGCTTTTGAGAATGACATGGACGTGTCCGACCTGGAGGACGATCGTGAGACGATCTTCAGCTCAGTGGACCTGCTGTCTCCCTCAGGCCAGGCCGATGCCCAGACACTCGCGCTAATGCTGCAGGAACAGCTGGACGCCATCAACAACGAGATCAGGTACAGTGCTATACCTACTCACGTCACAGAGGTTAGGGTATAGAAAACCATGCTCATATAGACTGGAAGTAGCTGTGCTCAGGGTACAGCTAACCCTTCCCTCCCCCGGCAGGATGATCCAGGAAGAGAAGGACAGCACCACAATGCGCACAGAGGAGATAGAGAGCCGGGTTGGCAGTGGGGACAGCCTGGGAGGACGTTTCCGCTCCCTGGGTTCCATCACCCCGTCCCTGGGTGGAGGAGAGGGCTCCTCCCTGGGGGGGTCGCCCCCGGGCTCTGGACACTCCACCCCCCGCAGATTCCCTCGTAGTCCCAACCGAGAGGTGGACCGCATGGGGGTTATGACCCTGGTGAGGACCACTGTTGCCACTTCTCACTCCTGTCATTGTCTTTCATTTCTCTGACCTCTCCATCAAAACACTCAAGATGTTTGTCACTTCAGATGTCTCTTCTCAACAAAATGTACGGAATTTAAAAGACCTCATCTAATGCATCAGTCATTTTTCTTTAATATCCCAAAGTGTCTGGATGGGAGAAACAACGTATGTTCCTCAGTTTAACTCGATATAAGTCATAAGTCGATATAACTTCAAATTGTTAGTGGATATTAATGCTAATGATAAGTATTGTAATCCTTATTTTGGTTTAGGCTTTTTAGATTTGGTGAAATGAGTGTTTCTGCTGATGTGTACATGAGCTGATGAAGTGTGTTTGCTGCCAGTATCTCTAACAGTGTCCATCTGTAGCACTACTGCTACAACCCTTATATCTCCCTGTCCAACCAGACGCTAGCTTACCTACCCTTCCCCACAGTGAGGGTTAGCAGCTGTGCCCATAGCTATGCGCCCTGCTTTATCCAGGTATCCTTGTTCCTGGTGCCTCTCCCTGGTGGGTGCAGTCTGGGAGTTAGTCTGTTGTACTTACCTCTGTCTGCTCAGTCCCAATATGTTCATATTATTAGGTCCAGAAGGCTTTCACACTGTCTGCTCCGCCAATGCACATGTGTTTGTACAACCAATGTGTGACAAATGTCACACTTTTTAGGCTATATTATTCAAACCTGTTTAATTATGAGATTGAGGTTTTAGTTATCAACCCTGACTTTGAAACCAATTGAACATTTTTACACCGCATTAAACAAAATTTAAAACAAGCATTTTTAAGATGGCAGACATTAGACTTTTCTAGCTGCATACCTGAGACTATAATTACATCAAGGGACTTCCTGTACTGGACTGCACCCACTTAAGGGCTGTGCCTTCCTGAAAGCTGTGTCTTCCTGGGCTGTCACTTCCTGAGGGCTGTCACTTCCTGAGGGCTGTCACTTCCTGAGGGCTGTGCCTTCCTAAAAGCTGTGCCTTCCTGAGGGCTGTGCCTTCCTGAGAGCTGTGCCTTCCTGAGGGCTGTGCCTTCCTGAAAGCTGTGACTTCCTGAGAGCTGTGCCTTCCTGAGGGCTGTGCCTTCCTGAGAGCTGTGCCTTCCTGAGAGCTGTGCCTTCCTGAGGGCTGTGCCTTCCTGAGGGCTGTGCCTTCCTGAGAGCTGTGCCTTCCTGAGAGCTGTCACTTCGTGAGAGCTGTGCCTTCCTGTGTTGGACTGCACCATTCCCATTTGCAGTGGTTTTATCCATTTCCTGTCCTGGACCTTGAGTGTGTTTTATTCATTCTGATTATCTGAATATCTAACTCTGTGTGTGTGCTGCGTGTGTGTGAGTATTCTGTGTTTCAGCTGGTGATGTTGGTAATCACTAATGTTTCAGCTGGTGATGTTGGTAATCACTAGTGTTCCAACTTGTGATGTTGGTAATCACTAATGTTTCAGCTGGTGATGTTGGTAATCACTAATGTTCCATCTGGTGATGTTAGTAATCACTAATGTTCCAGCTGGTGATGTTGGTAATCACTAATGTTTCAGCTGGTGATGTTGGTAATCACAAGTGTTCCAACTGGTGATGTTGGTAATCACTAATGTTTCAGCTGGTGATGTTGGTAATCACTAATGTTTCAGCTGGTGATGTTGGTAATCACTAATGTTCCATCTGGTGATGTTGGTAATCACTAATGTTTCGGCTGGTGATGTTGGTAATTACTAATGTTTCGGCTGGTGATGTTGGTAATCACTAATGTTTCGGCTGGTGATGTTGGTAATCACTAATGTTTCGGCTGGTGATGTTGGTAATCACTAATGTTTCAGCTGGTGATGTTGGTAATCACCAATGTTCCAGCTGGTGATGTTGGTAATCACTAATGTTTCGGCTGGTGATGTTGGTAATCACTAATGTTCTGCTTTCTCTTCTGCTGCCATGCTTCAGCCTAGTGACCTGCGCAAGCATCGCAGGAAGGTAATCTAGATCCCCTGCCCTCTGGCTGTGTTTCTGCACTGATGCCTCTAACCTCCCTGCCCCTAACCTCCTTGCTCCTAACCTCCCTGCCCCTAACCTCCACGCCTATAATCTCTTGAATTTAACATTCAGTATTATTTAACTGAAATCCTCATTAACCAAGTGCAGAAATGCACATTCTTATAAACACGATGAAATCCACAGTTTATAAATAGTTTCCACATTTGGTGCATGAACGTTATTCAGGGTAGTGAATACTTGGGTTACTCAGATCCTAGTAAACGGGAAGGGCTGGATTAACTGTTCTCACTAAAACGTTATTTTGTCCCTGTTTTTATTTTATTGTCATTCCTTAAAATGTTGTGCCGTGGTTACGCCCTCAGTCTGCCCAGGATGACAAGGCCACCATCAGGTGTGAAAGCTCCCCACCCAGCACCCCACGCTCCATGCACCTGCGGAAGGGTGCCGGCTACACCTCTAGCCACGAGGACATCCGGGACATCCATGGGTAAGACCGCCACAGTAATGTATGACCACACATCATGCTGATCTCCACAGCTCTGATGTGGCTCACCCTGCTCCCTCCTGGTGCCCAGGACCAGCCAGCAGGACGGCCATGGCAGCAACCCCAGCAGCAGCAGCAGCAGCCAGGACTCCCTTAACAAGGCCGCCAAGAAGAAAAGTATCAAGTCTTCCATAGGACGTCTGTTTGGAAAGAAAGAAAAGGGCAGAGCAGGCTTTCCCAGCAAGGAGCCCAGCATCCAAGGTTGGTCTGTTCTCTTGTTCCTTGTCTTGATGCAGCAGGAAGACAGGCGGATGTGTAAGCGCCTAATATCCAACAACTATTTGTTAGGCATTGGATAACTAGCACCCTCCCTCATGAATGTACAGTTAAATAAGTATTATATGTTCAAGAAAATGAACCAACCAAAAAGGTCTAGTTAGAGGGTCAGTAGTGAACAGGTGTTAAAGTGTAACCCTAACTCTGCAGCTGGTACCCCTGAGTCTGAAAGTGGTTCCAAGGATGGGCATGGCAAGGGGACCCTGGGAGGCCCAGCGGAGAAGAACAGGAGACTGCAGAAGAAGTAGGTACTTCCTGTTGTGCATGGAGATGAGGAGGACATGATGTCGCTGGGAGAAGGCACAAAGCAAGGACAAGAGCTCTAATGGAGTACTGTCCATGATTGACCGCACTTAATTTGTTTATGGCATCATTTAATCCGCTGTTAGGTGCTCACTCTTACCAATGGCAAACCTTATTAGGTGGTGTTGAGTCGTTAATTCATCTTCTAGCTAAAGGCTTTGTGTACATCAGTAGTAGCAGCTAACTATACATGTATAGATGTACATCATTTAAAGTGCATAAACAGCACATAGGAGAGACAATCAGCTGTCCCTAAAGGTTGTGAGGTCTGTATAGTCACTCCTCCCCCAACCTCACTGCTCATGAGCTACACTAATGGCAATGATGTATGCTGTGTCTCAGCAAATTAGAATAGTTGACCACACTGGGAGAAGCTGGCTTCAATCATCTTCAACTCCTCATTTAGCCGTGGACAGGAAAGAAAACTGCAGAATGCCCCTTTAGATCTAAGAATTGGTGGACAGTCTGAAGTCTTCTTTTGCTTTATTGTGCAGTGTCCCCTGTTGTATCAGTCCTTCATTTCACACCCGTTGGATGGAAGTATTTCGTTAGAAGCTTGTCTTAGGTCTATGGGGTCTCGATGAACTGTCTAAAGTAATAATAGGTTTAGCAGCATGACAGTTAGCGGTTTGTAATGAACCACAATCTTGCCCATTTACAGTTTTTCTCAGTCGCTTTGGTACATTTCTCGCATCAAACTCACAATTTGCAAAACAGTAAGTGAATTTCTCAAAAAAATTTGTACAAATAGCAAAACATCATGGATAACCTGCAAAAGCCACTCTCTTACTCAAAATCCTTGGTTCATCTCAAAAGTAAATATCTGTCAATGAACATGTCAGTGCCATCAAAATGACAAGTCCTGTGTCATTGTGTAAGGATAAGAACAGTCAATAATGTTTAGTCATGTTGTTCATATATAAACAGTTTTACTCTGGTAGGGATGTTCTGTGGAACTATGGCTAAAGTTTGGATGAACTCTCTTCTTTTTCTTCTCTCTGGCTGTTGACAATTCCTTGTCTTTCCATTGTCAAACATTGTAACATTCTGTTGCTCGGGCTGTATACTGTGTATACCTGCTAGTTGATGCTTCATGAAATTCACCTTTGTTAGAGAAAGTCAAGATTCACCTGGGAGCAATTTACCAATTCAGGACAGATATTGAAAAAAGTCTAATGGAAATATAGAAAGTATAGAAATATGCTTGACATATTATGATAACTTGTTCAACCATTTTGCATGTAAAGACTTATGCTATGAGCTTGTGCCTATATGTTGTAGGGGGTGAGACTATTCAACAGAGACCCAATATAATACATTTTGATCAACATGACATAAGCAACTGATAATGTAGGAAACAATAGAGAATTGTACATAATCATTTGTATGGATGTACCAAAGCATTTGCAGCTTGTTCAAAGAAATGAGAAACTGTTATTTTGATGTGAACAAGTGACACAATGATATGAGAATTGAACAGGTAGTTTTGAGAAATTCAATTCTGACCTGAGAAATGTACCAAAGCGACTGAGAAAAACTGTAAATTTAAATGATATGATTGTAATTAATCACCATTTAAATTGTATGATTGTAATTAGGCACCATTTAAATGGTAGTGGCATTGTTATGGCAGTGTCTGTTTCTGGAGTACAGATCTTCTGTTGGTCTGTTTGCAGTTAGACAGACCACTTACATTTGCTTCAGCTCACTTTTATTTTTGTTAACTCACCCTTTTTATTTCATCCCTTCTCATTTCATCTTTAGTCCAAAGACTGGGTAAGTCATGCTGGGTTTGCTTCATGTTACCCTTCTGTTATGATCTCTGAAGCAGACATTCTTCCTGCCTGATGCATTTTCCAATAAGATCTCTAACAGGAATGTGCCTGCCTTTTTATGCTGCCATAAAACCTTCCTGGAGGTTCTCTGCTGCAGCTGCAGTAGGACTGGTGATACTGCAGTAGGTCTGCAGTATCACCAGTCCTACTGCAGTAGGTCTGCAGTAGGACTGCTGCTGCTGCAGTAGGACTGCTGCTGCTGCAGTAGGACTGGTGATACTGCAGTAGGACTGGTGATACTGCAGTAGGACTGGTGATACTGCAGTAGGTCTGCAGCAGCACCAGCAGTCCTACTGCAGTATCACCAGTCCTACAGCAGCAGCAGCAGCAGTCCTGCTGCTGCTGCTGCTGCAGTAGGACTGCTGGTGCTGCTGCTGCAGTAGGACGTTCCAGGGAAGTCCTACTCCAGTTTGGTCTCAGTGACTCTTAGGATGAACTATTCCACCCTGGTTTGCCTCTTTTTCTGCTCCCTCTCTCTCCGTTGTGTGCTGGGACTGGATGCTGGTGGACTGGTGTGTGTGTGTATGCCTATATATATATATATATCCATCTATATAGATAGATCTATATCAGTCTATATCTATCTATATAGGTATAGATGGATATAGACCCAGGTGGATGCTGTTTTGCTGTGTGTATATATAGACCCAGGTGGATGCTGTTTGTGTTGCAGGCATGAGTTACTTGAAGAGGCTCGTAGACTAGGCCTGCCCTTCGCTCAGTGGGATGGCCCCACTGTGGTGGTCTGGCTGGAGGTGAGACTGACATGACAAAAAGGCCACACATGAAAATATTTGGTTGATGTCACCAGATGCTTTCCTTTTCATCCCTTCAGTCAATCGTTGTATTTCCGTCCTCCCCCAGCTGTGGGTGGGCATGCCTGCATGGTACGTGGCAGCATGTCGGGCCAACGTGAAGAGCGGTGCCATCATGTCTGCGCTGTCGGACACGGAGATCCAGAGAGAGATCGGTATCAGCAACCCCCTGCATCGCCTCAAGCTGCGTCTGGCCATCCAGGAGATCATGTCCCTCACTAGCCCCTCTGCTCCACCCACTTCTAGAACGGTACTAGGACTGGCTCAGGCCCCTCATGGCTTTATTATGTATTTATACCTTATTTAGATATCATCCCTCCGTTTGACCTCTTATTGATTGTGAATTAATTTGCTATTGACCTCCTTACACATGTTATTTTTTGCTAAACTCTGTTTACATAACATGATTTAACCCTTCCAAACCCAGAGCTTCAAATTTAATTGCTGATTAATTTCAGTTGCAAACACAAAACAGAACATTGCCATGTCCATTGCAAAATAAGCTACTTAATGTGAACACCATAATTACAAACATATTCAGTTCTTGGTAAAGTGCATTCCAAAAGTATTCACTGCGCTTCTCTTTTTCTACATTATGTTGCTGCCAGATTCCAAAATTGATTCGATAGATTTCTCAAATTCTCAAAGATTCTCAAATTTTACTCACAAAATGCTAGAAGTAGATATTACTTACTTAAATCCTGAATTCATTGCACATCAGTAACACGCATACCTGATATGAACTCTCATAATGTATCATGCTACATAGCTATCTAGCCACCCCATTAAATAGTTGAATGACCCTAATGGCATGTGAAACCTATAAAGTAATTTACATTTGAAGGTTTTAGGCCTCTTACAATGCAGTCATATGGCCACCAGGTAAAGCTCCATATAACAGTTTGAGAACCACTCAATTAACTGGATAAATCTCTTTACACCCGTTTTATTTTCTTTCACTTCGATGTGCTTCCTTTGCCCTCACTTCTGCTTCCTTTGCCCTCACTTCTGCTTCCTTTGCCCTCACTTCTGCTTCCTTTGCCTTCACTTCTGCTTCCTTTGCCCTCACTCCTGCTTCCTTTGCCCTCACTTCTGCTTCCTTTGCCCTCACTTCTGCTTCCTTTGCCCTCACTTCTGCTTCCTTTGCCCTCACTTCTGCTTCCTACATACCTTCACTTCTGCTTCCTTTGCCCTCACTCCTGCTTCCTTTGCCCTCTTGTTGGGCATTCCATGATCAGTCAACTGGGAACATTTGGGTGACGCATGAAGAGATGGAGTGTCTGGCGGCCACGCCCCCTACGGTTAGTCTGTGGATCTTACTGGTGTAGACTCTGTAGACTGCTTCCCCGGTGGTGTAGACTTTCTCCCCGGTGATGTAGACTGTAGACTGCCTCCCTGGTGGTGTAGTGTCTGTAGACTACCTACCTGGTGATGTAGACTGTAGACTGCCTCCCTGGTGGTGTAGTGTCTGTAGACTACCTACCTGGTGATGTAGACTGCCTCCCTGGTGGTGTAGACTGTAGTCTGCCTACCTGGTGATGTAGACTGCCTACCTGGTGGTGTAGACTGTCTCCTCTGTGTCTCTGTAGACTTCGTCGCTGGTGGTGTACACTTCCACTGTTGAAGTGCAGATCTATTGTGTGCTTTACTGTGGCTGTGTGTCACACTTTTACACTTGCGGTGTTTCGATCAGTGAAATTAATTGTATAAAACCATGAGGAAACGTGCAGTTTTGCCATACAGGAGACAACTATGGTAGCCTTTTTAACAGCAGAACTTCTTAATCACCCATTCATATGTAGATGTTTTCCTCTTAGGTTTACCAGCTCTGAGAATATAAACAGGTCTCAACCTATAGTAACCATGTGAGATGATTCAGTAAAGACATTGTTGCCTTCAACACTCATCATTGATGTTTAGCTCTTGTTTCTCTATTCTGGTCATAAAACGTGCATGTTTGTGGTGGGCATGTTGTGCTTAGAGTTGTACTCTCCCAGCTGTCTGCTAGCAATGATGTAGCATAACTATAGGTTTATGATTATCTAGATTACATGGAAATTGTTACTGTCATTCCTCATAGACACACATTTTAACCTAATGTCAGTTATTGTTCTTGCACTTAACCTTAAGATTCTCAACAACAACAAAAATAGTATTAATCTACAAAGTGTATTATATTCTTTAAACATTCATTGTCTTGTGAGTTTGTTGCATGTTGAGCTACTTAACACTTAACTGTGCTGTCATAACCCCAGATTACTTTCTCTCTGCTAATGCTAATATGCTAACCCCAGATTGTTTTCTCTCTGCTAATGCTAACATGCTAACCCCAGGAGGATGACGAGGGTAGCTGGGCTCAGGTTGGCACATCTGTTATGCTGCTCACACGCTGCTCATATATGAACACTCGCACACATGAATGCACACATCATGACATGGTTAGTCAGTTAGCATTGTTCCACATGAGGGGCTGAATGCCTGGAAGGTGTCAGGAACACTCTCTTTCAGGAGCACAGCTGTTCTACTATGAGCACAGCTCTCCTTACTGCACAGCTGTCTACTATGAACACAGCTGTCTACTATGAACACAGCTGTCCTTACTGCACAGCTGTCCTTACTGCACAGCTGTCTACTATGAACACAGCTTTCCTTACTGCACAGCAGTCCTTACTGCACAGCTGTCTACTATGAGCACAGCTCTCCTTACTGCACAGCTGTCTACTATGAACACAGCTGTCTACTATGAGCACAGCTCTCCTTACTGCACAGCAGTCCTTACTGCACAGCTGTCTACTATGAACACAGCTTTCCTTACTCCACAGCACTCCTTACTGCACAGCTGTCTACTATGAGCACAGCTATCCTTACTGCACAGCAGTCCTTACTGCACAGCTGTCTACTATGAACACAGCTGTCTACTATGAACACAGCTGTCCTACTATGAACACAGCTGTCCTACTATGAGCACAGCTGTCCTACTATGAACACAGCTGTCCTACTATGAGCACAGCTGTTCTTCCAGATGTTAATATTTGTTCTTTGATTCATGGTTCATCTTGACTACAAATTCATTTACAACATTACTTCCACAATGAAAAGCTAAAAGGGTTTTCAGTATTGTATTGTAACTTACAATAGTTATTAGCTGACATTTCAAATCTGTACTTTTGTCAATCTATTTAATTTTTCTTTAGACAGCATTCCATAATTAGTTCAGATACATGTAAGTAAGACTATGGAAAAACCTTGACATCAAAAAAAGCAGATGCAAAGATTCTAGTGTGTTAACTAACCCTAACTAGGTTTCAGAATAACACCAACCATGAATACCATTGTGGTGAGTGGAGACGGTCATTATGTGTTCACCTCCAAACCTAATGCTTCAGATCACACACACACTCTGACCTAACTGTTATTTTATGTGTTTGTATTACCGTACACTACTGGTATTTCCTACACCCCTAACACTCACAGACACACACACACGCACATACTGACCCACACGTCCTCACACACACTCACACCCTCACTGCTATGCATACACACATTCACGTGTACATCCAACCCCCTAAGTCATACACCCGGTGATGTAGTCCCTTCCTCGTTCCAGACCTTAGCGTATGGCGACATGAACCATGAGTGGATTGGGAACGACTGGCTGCCCAGCCTGGGGCTGCCCCAGTACCGCTCCTACTTCATGGAGTCCCTGGTGGACGCCCGCATGCTGGACCACCTGACCAAGAAGGACCTTCGTGCACAGCTGAAGATGGTGGACAGCTTCCACAGGTAAGAAAGAATGGCTTTCTAAACCCTCACCCTGCTAGGGTTAGGGTTACCCTACTCTAAACCTTCGCCCTAAATGCACCTTACCTGTGGATATCTGTGGATGAACGCATGAACATGTAAGCATTCGGTAGGTTGACTGATATAACATTGTTTGTTCCTTGTCAACAGGAACAGTTTCCAGTGTGGAGTGATGTGCTTGAGGAGGCTGAACTATGACAGGAAGGAGCTGGACAGGAGACAGGAAGATTGCCAGTCAGAGATCAGAGGTAACAGCTGTCGTGTTCTCTAACACTCCTTAATCATGCTGTAAGTGTGGAGGAAACAACCATCACTATCTCTCATACAGTAGAACGTCTTCTATCATGAGTAGAACATCGAGCAATCTGAGGGTTATTGCTGTGCTGAGGATCAATCTTAAGCAAACAACAATAATAATAAATAAAGGCCATCACAATTCTTCTGATAAACGCACACGAACGCCTCATTGTTCCCTGCATCATTTTGTTGAAGGAAACAATGTCACCCATTTTTGTCACGTTTACTTAACATCAGATGTTCTGGTCTGGAGTAACGAGCGTGTGATGAACTGGGTTGAGTCCATTGGGCTTAAGGACTACAGCAGCAATCTGCAGGAGAGTGGTGTACACGGTGCCCTGCTGGCCCTAGACGCCTCCTTCGACCACAACGCTTTGGCGTTGCTGCTGCAGGTCCCCACACAGAACACACAGGTGATCATCCTGCCCCCATTGTAAACTCACACCTGGTCATCCTGCCCCCATTGTAAACTCACACCTGCCTCCTTACCCTTGTCTCGATCTCTCGATCCTTTTTTTAACCCTACCTCCTACTCTAACTCTACCCTACCTCTTTAACCCTACCTCCTACTCTAACTCTACCCTACCTCTTTAACCCTACCGCCTACTTTAACTCTACTCTACCCTACCCTACCTCCTACTCTAACTCTACCCTACCCTACCTCCTACTCTAACTCTACCCTACCCTACCTCCTACTCTAACTCTACCCTACCTCCGACTCTAACTCTACCCTACCTCTTTAACCCTACCGCCTACTTTAACTCTACCCTACCCTACCTCCTACTCTAACTCTACCCTACCCTACCTCCTACTCTAACACTACCCTACCTCTTTAACCCTACCTCCTACCCCTCTGACCCTAACCTTTTCATCTTTTTCCAACCCTACCTATTTATCTTTCTGTAACACCACCGTACCTTATCATCTTTCTCTAACCCTACTGTACCTTTTCAACTTTCTCTATCCCTAACTCTTTGCATCTTTCTCTAACCCTAACTCTTTGTATCTTTCTCTAACCCTAACTCTTTGTATCTTTCTCTAACCTTACCCCATCTCTTCATGCAGGCTCGAGCTGTGCTGGAGCGTGAGTACAACAACCTCCTGGCTGCAGCAACAGAGAGGAGGATAGAGGAGGTGAGATCCAGTCTTATTAGCTGTTAACTCTAATCAGAGAGAATAGTCAGGCTCATTGACAGACATGTACACGTAGCCCTCTCAGAAAGACACACCAATTGAATTCGATCTGCGAAGTGCATTAAGCATTGTATATGACAGCAGCTCTAAACAGCTGTTAGTTCACTGACCCTGTGCAGTCACTAGGGTGTGTTGTAACTTAACTTTTATGCTGTGTCTGCTAGTCCATATGATACCAGGAGTTACCTTGTAGGATGATCTGCACATCTTTACATCTTACTGACTCCTCTCCTCCACTCAACACACCTTTTACTGACTCCTCTCCTCCACCCAACACACCCTTTACTGACTCCTCTCCTCCACCCAACACACCTTTTACTGACTCCTCTCCTCCACCCAACACACCCCAACTGTCCTCCTCTCCTCCACCCAACACACCTTATACTGACTCCTCTCCTCCACCCAACACACCCCAACTGTCCTCCTCTCCTCCACCCAACACACCTTTTACTGACTCCTCTCCTCCACCCAACACACCTTTTACTGGACACTCTACCTCCACCCAACACACCTTATACTGTCTCCTCTCCTCCACCCAACACACCTTATACTGACTCCTCTCCTCCACCCAACACACCCCAACTGTCCTCCCTCCTCCACTCAACACACCTTTTACTGACTCCTCTCTCCACCCAAACCCCAACTGTCCTCCTCTCCTCCACCCAACACACCTTTTACTGTCTCCTCTCCTCCACCCAACACACCTTTTACTGACTCCTCTCCTCCACCCAACACACCTTATACTGACTCCTCTCCTCCACCCAACACACCCCAACTGTCCTCCTCTCCTCCACCCAACACACCTTTTACTGACTCCTCCCTCCACCCAACCACCTTTTACTTGAATCCTCTCCTCCACCCACACACCCTTTACTGACTGGTCTGCCTCCACCCCAACACACCCCCACCGTGTCTCCCCCTTCCTCCACCAACCACACTTTTACTTGGACTCCCTCTCCTCCATCCCAACACAACTTTTACCTGACCCCCTCCTCCACCCAACACACCCCAACTGTCCTCCTCTCCACCCTGTCTTCATCCTGTCTCCACCCTGTCTTCATCCCTGTTTCCAACCTTCTTCAGGATGATGATAAGAGCTTCAGACGAGCTCCTTCTTGGAGGAAAAAGTTCCGTCCTAAAGACGTGCGTGGAATTCCCCCTGGCCCCAGCGACACTCTACCTGTCACATCTCTGTCACCCTCCACGCAGCCAAAGAGAAGTCCCAGTGATGGTGAGGTGGCTCGAGGTCTGAGGGTGTTTGCTGGAGTATCAGCAATCATGATCTGACATCATTGTACATTTTAACCAACCACAGGCTTTTGTAATGTGCGTCTGTACAGTTTTGTTGGTAATTCCGCTTCTTTCAAGTGTGTGCTCGTTTACATGTGCATCTGGGAATTGCAAGTAAATAACAGCATGTTTTGCATGGGGTTGGCATCGCAATGCAGGGAGTCAGTCTGCCATTCAGAGACTGGAAACTGCCACTGTCCGGACCTACTCCTGTTAACACATAGCCCTCCGTGAGTACACACACTATCTCACTAACTCCTTACAGCACTACCTCACAGTAGCACTCCCTCACAGTTAAGCACTCCCTCACAGTACAGACTCCTCACAGGTAGGCCACTCCTCACAGTAGCACTCCCCGTCACAGTAGCACTCCCTCACAGTAAGCATCCCTACAGTAGCATCCCCTACATGGTAGCACTTCCTCACAGTAGCACTCCCTCACAGTAGCACTCCCCTCCGTAGCACTCCCTCAACAGTAGCACTCCCCCAGTCACACTCCCCTACATTAGCCTCCCTCACAGTAGCACTACCTCACAGTAGCACTCCCTCGCAGTAGCACTCCCTCGCAGTAGCACTCCCTCGCAGTAGCACTCCCTCGCAGTAGCACTCCCTCGCAGTAGCACTCCCTCGCAGTAGCACTCCCTCGCAGTAGCACTCCCTCGCAGTAGCACTCCCTCGCAGTAGCCCTCCCTCGCAGTAGCACTCCCTCGCAGTAGCACTCCCTCGCAGTAGCCCTCCCTCGCAGTAGCACTCCCTCGCAGTAGCCCTCCCTCGCAGTAGCACTCCCTCGCAGTAGCACTCCCTCGCAGTAGCACTCCCTCGCAGTAGCACTCCCTCGCAGTAGCACTCCCTCGCAGTAGCACTCCCTCGCAGTAGCACTCCCTACAGCACTTGCTTCTCTTGTTAGGTGATGGAAACCATGCTGGGACCAGGCCTACATCATGGTTAAATAACGCATGTTCACGCCTCTTTAACCTCTCGTCTATCAACTGCTTCTCTACAGATTCTGGCTCATCTTTCTCTTTTTTATTTCTCCAGGTGGATGTTGGTCAGAGGATGAAAATGAACCATTTTCTCGTCACCAATGGATGCTGACCTGACCAAGAAGAACACTAAAATGCTGTTTTTATTACAGAGACCGAACAAGTTATGTTGTCACCAATATTTTATTGCACACCTAAAGGACACATCATAGAGTTATCAATGTGTATTATTATATTTATGTAAAGCAATGGGACATTTCATTGATTTTTGCCTCCTTTAAATCTTCCCTTCCTCCTTGTCCTTAAACTTAAGTGTAAAACTACATGAAAATAACTGAATGTTTTAATTGTCTGGAGTGTGTATATTTATAATCTTTTTTATTATCTTTTTGACCGGATGTATTTTTCCCTTTGTCCTCCTATTGGTTTTATAATAATTAATCTGATGATCATGTGACTTTGATATATTATATAAATTTTATTTCATATGCTCTTATATACCTTTTGTATGTTTCTGCATATCAGTCATGATGACCTGTACATGCGTGTCATATGCATATCAGTCATGATGACCTGTACATGCGTGTCATATGCATATCAGTCATGATGACCTGTAAATGCGACGACTGAGAGGCTGTAGGCTAATCCTGTGGATGCCTGACACCAGACTGTAACCATAGCAATCCTCTTACTAATGGGGATACCAAAACTAAACTCTTAATGATGCAAAAAGAAGCCATAATGCGGAAGCAAAGATGATGGCTACTTTGTACAAGTCCTTCACTTCTCCTCACATGTTGTACTGTAGTTTTCCATTCCTCCTAACTTCTCATTGCCCAATCCTATCCTGCCTTACTCTGAAATATGCATGCTGGTTCACCTGAAGAAGCACATGACTGATTCTGAGCCTAATGAGGCTCCGCCCCTATATGGAGGCCCTTCCCCCCTCCTGGAGGCTCCACCCCCATCTGGAGGCCCCTCCCCCCTCCAGGAGGCTCCTCCCTGACGGACCAAGGCCAATGTAGCCTCAAGGGTCGGGGTTAAGCCCTGAACCTGCTGTGACTCCCAAGTGCTGTGATCTGCCCACACACAAAAAAAATAATTCCAAGGCTTATCAAGCCTTGTCATCTGTCACCTACTTTCTTTCTTTCCTTTTGTACTGATTAACTCTTCTATGTTTTGGTGTTGTTCAGTTTGTAGGATTTTTATGATATCCCAAGTTTTCCTGATTCTGGCAAAGCTGTTACTAAAGCCAAGGTCAAATTAGGATGTTCCTCCTTAGGCAACATTGCAGATTTAAATGTGCTGCATACAGGATTTGGGGGAACACAGTTTTGTTGTCTTGTGATTTGGTAACTTATGCACAATGCACATCATGTTATTGTCCTGTTTTTAAATTTGTTCTCTTTGGAAATTGTCCTGATAGTGTAACAAAAATCGTGTAAAGATTGAGTACTCATGAACTATTTTTACCAGTAGTATTTATTTCTTACTTTCAATAAAATACTGAAACCTGTTTTCCACTGCCAATAAAAAGACAGTCTTTGTGTTAAAAGTCCAACTACTTCTGAACATTTCTCTCAGATTCATTTTTGGAACACGTAGCTTGACCTATTTAAGGTACAGAAGAATGGTTATAGAATATACACTGCTTTAAAAAAGGGAACACTTAAACAACATAATGTAACTAGAACCAAGTAACCAAGTCAATCGTACTTCTGTGAAATCAAACTGTCCACTTAGGAAGCAACACTGACAATACATTTCACATGCTGTTGTGCAAATGGAATAGACAACAGGTGGAAATTATAGGCAATTAGCAAGACACCACCAATAAAGGAGGGGTTCTGCAGGTGGTGACCACAGACCACTTCTCAGTTCTTATGCTTCCTGGCTGATGTTTTGGTCACTTTTAAATGCTGGCGTTGCTTTCACTCTAGTGGTAGCATGAGACGGAGTCTACAACCCACACAAGTGGCTCAGGTAGTGCAGCTCATCCAGGATGGCACATCAATGTGAACTGTGGCAAGAAGATTTGCTGTGTCTGCCAGCGTAGTATCCAGAGCATGGAGGAGCTACCAGGAGACAGGCCAGTACATCAGGAGACGTGGAGGAAGCCGTAGGAGGGCAACAACCCAGAAGCAGGACCGCTACCTCCGCCTTTGTGCCAGGAGGAGCAGGAGGAGCACTGCCAGAGCCCTGCCAAATGACCTCCAGCAGGCCACACATGTGCATGTGTCTGCTCAAACAGTCAGAAACAGACTCCATGAGGGTGATATGAGGGGCCGACCTCCACAGTTGGGGGTTGGCTTACAGCCCAACACCGTGCAGGACGTTTGCATTTGCCAGAGAACACCAAGATTGGCAAATTCGCCACTGGCACCCTGTGCTCTTCACAGATGAAAGCAGGTTCACACTGAGCACATGTGACAGAGTCTGGAGACACCGAGGAGAAAGTTCTGCTGCCTGCAACATCCTCCAGCATGACCGGTTTGGCGGTGGGTCAGTCATGGTGTGCGGTGGCATTTCTGTGGGAGACTACACAGCCCTCCATGTGCTCACCTGAGGTAGCCTGACTGCCATTAGGTACCGAGATAAGACCCTTAGACCCCTTGTGAGACCGTATGCTTGTGCGGTTGGCCCTGGGTTTCTCCTAATGCAAGACAAAGCTAGACCTCATGTGGCTGGAGTGTGTCAGCAGTTCCTGCAAGAGGAAGGCATTGATGCTATGGACTGGCCCGCCCGTTCCCCAGACCTGAATCCAATTGAGCACATCTGGGACATCATGTCTTGCTCCATCCACCAACACCATGTTGCACCACTGACTGTCCAGGAGATGGCGGATACTTTAGTCCAGGTTTGGGAGGAGATCCCTCAGGAGACCATCCACCACCTCATCAGGAGCATGCCCAAGCGTTGTAAGGAGGTCATACAGGTAAGTAAAGGCCACACACTACTGAGCCTCATTTGGACTTGTTTTAAGGACATTACATCAGAGTTGGATCAGCCTGTAGTGTGGGTTTCCACTAAGTTTGAGTGCGACTCCAAATCCAGACCTCCTTGGGTTGATACATTTGATTTCCATTGATCATTTTTGTGTGATTTTGTTGTCAGCACATTCAACTACGTAAAGACGAAGGTATTTAAGATTATTTAATTCATTCAGATCTAGGATGTTTTGTCTGTGCTACCTTTATTTTTTTGAGCAGTGTATAACCCTAACCCAAATACAGAATAACCCTTGTGTAGAAGAATACGTTGATTAAATGACAAACATATCTAGGAATTTAAACTGGTCTGCAAACTACATGAGGAAACAAAGACTTTGATTTTTAATTTAGAGTCCCGAGCCAAAATAACTTGCAGTCGTAGTTGTGGCCTGTTATTTCTGAAGCGTCGCTTGCTAGCAGATCCTCCTGCCTAGGAGATCATCCATAATGAATTGTCATTTATTTTGCACTGCTTATGCTTTTATAAGTATCTAAGATCTGCCATGACCAAATGGATGACCCTTAAGTCAACAAAAAGGGATGTTTGTCCTCTCTGGTAAGCTTTGTCTGCCTGACACCCTAAACATTTGCAGCATCGTCCTTGTTTGAAATCAGATTTATTAACTAGTCTGAATAGTTTCATGGAATATCAGTCTTAGAATGATTCTCCATTGCCACCATGGTTTGCATACGAATATCTAATGCTTTGCAATGTCATTAAAGTTTATAGGTTTATTTGTTTATTGAAAACATTTATTCAAAAATAAACTGCAATAATGATAGATGTAGGCAAGCAGAATACAAGCAAAATACAGATTAAAAGAATGCATCATTTTATTACAAACCCCCCAACCCAGATGGAATTAGATTAGATATTCCACTCATGCGGTCTCAACTGTAAGATATATAACTTGCCATAACAAGAGATATTGTCACTTTAGATGATTAGCATCCACCAAAGAAAAGGTTCCCTTTTAGCCTGCTATAGTTCAAGGGTTAGTTAACCCTAACCCTGCTATAGTTCAAGGGTTAGTTAACCCTAACCCTAAAACAACCCGATTAATATCACCTATTTTTTAAATAATTGGCCTCATTAACACATTGGTCCATTTAGAAATAGGATGTTAGTGTGTGAATACCCCAAACCTCACATTAGTATGCAACACTAGACGAGACAGAATCACAGACAGCCTTTGTGGTCAGGTTTGTCTACATCAAAAAACTCAACATATTTACCAGAGCAGTTGACAGTACTCCCAGAGGATGTTAGGGTAAGCATATACCCCTAACCGGAAATGTGAGCCAGCAAGATAAGCAGAAAGAGTAGAAGATTCAGATGGACTCTCATACATTTTCAGCAAAGAGAATGATAACTTAATACTATTTTTATAAACGCTTCAGCAGGTCTTATCTTAGACATACTGACCTGCCGCCATTTTCTATTTTCTTAATGGTAGAGCTTATGTAGGTCTGTGTAGTGTATTTTAGAAACTGTATACATGGGTCAAACACTCATGCAGGTATGTAGTGTTAAAAATAATGTTCATGTCTTTCACATCTCTACTAGTGGTAAATCAGCTGGATGATGTCTCAAAGCAGACTCCTCTCTAGCCTGATGCCCCAGAAGTATCAAGAACAACTGCATATCAGAGCTACAGTTCTTAACAAGCCCACCATAAGGCAAGAGATTTGTAATGATTTGCCCATAACATGAGCCCTCACTATGAGAACAGTTTCCAGGAGTGGGATCTTATTAATCTAACCCTTTCTTTGGTGAACCTAAAATCTACTTACTGCAGGTAGCCAAACTATAAATATATTTACTAGAACCCTAGGATGGTGCAGAAAGGCAGAGCAGCAAAAAACTTTCTGGTAAGTCTGAAACAAGATAAGCTATATGAATGGAACTCATTCCTCATTCTTATTTGATTCCAAAAGGAGATAAGAAAGCATCCGTTCCCTCTGGGGAACTGCCTAAAAGCCTGAGTGCTCCAGGCATCCTACCAAGCAGACCTGTGTAGACAAGTTACCACATCCATGAGACTGAGGTGTACCTCACTAACAGACCTGGGTAGCGAAGTCTACCTCACTAGCAGTACAGAGGCATCTGGCAGAGAGACAAGAGACAGAAGGATAGGGATTTATAGGGATTAAAAGACTGAAGAAACAAAGCTGAACCCAGAAGGAGCAACAGAATATTAAAGACAAACAAAAAGAGGCATCTTAATGGTGCGAAAGGGGAATGGAGATCACTGTCGTATTTCAACGTAATTGGCAGGAAACAGTCCGTATGCCCCCCGGCAAACACCCCGCCACCAGCCCTCGTCGATCATCTCGATGTTGGTGATGATGTCGTCCGGGTCAAAGGAGATCTCATCATCTCCAGCTGCAATGCAAGACACCTGGATTAGTTTGTATGTTTTTTAGACCGTTTTTCAATGTTGTCAATGACGGGATAAGTTTGGTGCTAATCGGTGTGTTTGTGTCCCACCTGCTTGGTAGTCATACAGTGCCACAGCAGTCACCCCCTGGTCCTCTCCGTACTCGTACGTCTGGGTATCTATAGACAACACAGGTCAAAGTGATTATTATTGATTATTTGCACTGGATGTATGGATGCTGTGGTGGCAGCATGTACACCCCTCACCTCCCCCGTCAGCCTGGTAGTTATCAGGGTTCTCGTAGAGCGCCTCCTGCTGGACTGGAGGCTGGGTGCTGGGCTCCGCCTCATACAGCTGATCCCCGTTCTCTTCTAGAGCCTGGGGGGCGGCGTCCTGGGACACATCAGTGTCCTGCACAATGGGAAGATTAGAGCAGAATAGAAAAACTAGTCGTACTTGCTAAGGTGCTGTTCCTTACCTCATACACAGGGGCTGGTGCCTGGGCAGGAGGGGTTGGGCTAGGCACAGGAGAGGGTGGTTGAGCTTTGACTTCCATCTTGCGACGCGCCTCCTCCTGTTCCTGCTTCTCCTTCAACTGTCTCCGTGCTCGCTCTTCGTCTGCCCTCTTCTTGTCCTCCTCCTCCTTTTGCTTGGCAATGTTCTCGAAGCGGGCCTTGATGCTGCCTGTGCTGCTGCCAGCTGAGAGGAGGCAGGGGATTGTACTGACAAACATCTCTACAGAAACTCTCATGCTCAAGCAGAAAATCAACTGAGTTTACACCCAATGCAAAGTTACACCCAATGCAAAGTTTTTGCGCTTTCGGTGGGCATCCTCTCTTATACAAAACTACTTTGGATTAGTTTATAGTAGTCATTTGGAACATAGTTGACAACGTTAGAAAATGGTTGGCTCCTAGCAACTCACGCAAATGAACACAAATGCACCCAAGCTAAACCAGGGGAAGGCTAACCAGAGGAAGGCTAACCAGGGGAAGGCTAACCAGGGGAAGGCTAACCAGAGGAAGGCTAACCAGAGGAAGGCTAACCAGAGGAAGGCTAACCAGAGGAAGGCTAACCAGAGGAAGGCTAACCAGGGGAAGGCTAACCAGAGGAAGGCTAACCAGAGGAAGGCTAACCAATATGAACAACTCACCAGCCTCCACAGGCTTGGTTCTCTGGTAAGCTGGACTTGGCTTTTCAACTTCCTCAAATGTCCCAGCACTCTGACAAATACCAGAAAGCAAAGAAATTAGTGACACAACAATTGGAGCACTATAAGACATTTAGTCCACAATTGAGAGTCTTACTATTAACAAGTATATCAAGCAAATCTAGGTTACAGAGACCAAAATTAACAATCAAGGAATTATTAAAAAAACAAAAACTACATTTGAACATCAATAAATGTACCTTATCCATTCTGTCCTTCTGAACTCCAAACTTCCCTCCAAATCCCTTGGAGTAGTCTGCAAACGAGAGAAAAGTAAGCTCTTGTCCCATTTGCTCAGATGAACATTTAGACCCAGTTTCCCAGACATTAATGAAGTTAAGTCCTAGCTTTAAAACTTTCAGTTTTCCTTTTCATCTTTCAATCTTCCTTACCTCTTATTTTAGGTCAACATTCAATCAATCCAACATCAAAATATGCCATGCTGTCATTATGTTTTGGAAAAAGAAAAAATGAATATACCTACAAAAAACAGATTGCAGTTATTACATCCACATTTTTGCTCAACCTAACTAAACTTCCAGGTCGTACCATTCCCAAAGGGGAGGCTGCAATGCTGATTTGATGCATTCGACACTGCTACTCACAATCGGTGCTCCTTCTACAACTCGGTAAGCATTCGCATTGTATTTGGGTGTAGTACTATTGGCAGGTGCAGGAATGGTGAAGAGAGACAGACAGGTGTAGAAGTGTTGTAAGCAGGAAGAGGGATGGTGACGAGAGAGACAGACAGGTGTAGAAGTGTTGTTAGCAGGAAGAGGGATGGTGAAGAGAGACAGACAGGTGTAGAAGTGTTGTAAGCAGGAAGAGGGATGGTGAAGAGAGACAGACAGGTGTAGAAGTGTTGTAAGCAGGAAGAGGGATGGTGAAGAGAGAGACAGACAGGTGTAGAAGTGTTGTAAGCAGGAGGAGGGATGGTGAAGAGAGACAGACAGGTGTAGAAGTGTTGTAAGCAGGAAGAGGGATGGTGACGAGAGACAGACAGGCAAGACAAACCTTTTTGTGACTCGTGCAGCTGGAGTTTCTCCTGGTGGTCCCAGCCAACTGCTGACTTGTCCTGCCTGTCTGACTGCACACCGAATTTGCCCCCAAAGCCTTTCACATAATCTGCGTAAACACACTGAAATTATCTTCTGTGACTACTTACTGATGAACTCAACTTTCCTCACATTGAAGTTGAGATTCATCGGCAGTAAAATTTATTTGAAAGAATTTGCAAGAAATGTGAAGTGGTTGACATTAGGTATAAGGTTACTAAGAATAATCTAAAGACACCCAAAAAACTAAAATCAGAACCTTTCTGGGACTCGTGTCTTTCGGTTTTGCCTTCGTACTCAAAGCCCACAGCACTCTTGTCCACCTTGTCTGTCTCTACTCCAAATTTACCACCAAAGCCTTTGGCATAATCTGGAAAAATTAGGTAAACAGACAAGAGCAAGCAGGGAGACCATGAAACAGTTTGCAGTGTTCTCAGTCCTTTTTCGCTAGCATTCTAAGATTCCATGGATCCTAACTGTCAAGTTAGGTAGTAGACATACAAAGGCAGTGATCAGAAAATCTGACCGATTTTTAAAATTTTTTATTTAAGCATTAAGTTTATCGTTAGGTTTCAAAAGTTTCCATTGTGTTTGGGTGTGAGTCTTAATACATTCAGAGTTTTTGAACAAACCTTTCTGTGAGTCGTGTTTCTCAGTTTTCCCCTGGTAATCAAATCCTACGGCACTCTGGTCCACACGGTCTGCCTGCACCCCATACCGTCCTCCAAAGCCAGTGGAGTAGTCTGAACAGGGAACACCACACACAAGGGTTACAGGTCATGGAAAACACCTGGGCACAGTGGGACAGAGCAGACATTTCTAACCCTAAAAACACAACTAGACAACATGCATATCTGTATGTAATCTACTTCCCTCTAAATTAACGCTATACATATACATTGTTCCCTGCACAATTCAATACATGTTGTAAGAGTTGCATAGTCAACTGTTAACTTACCTTTTGACAATGTAAGATAACACTTATAGCAGTGTTGGAGACTAAGTCATCTCTAATACCATTAAAGGAGTATACTACAATATATTAAATACAAAGCAATACAAGCTGGTTTATAATGAACAGTAGGCTGCATCCCCTTGCCTTTCTGTGATGCATGTTTTTCTGTCTTGCCAGCATACTCAAACCCAACAGCAGACTGAAAAGAATGAAGCAGGAAAAGGCTGTTATTCAAGTTTACAACCAAGAAATTCACATGTTCTATCCAAGCCATTACAATGTAGGCAAGACAATATCAACATACCAGTTGCAAGTACAAAGAAAAGGACAAGTTGACCACGTGGTTCTTATTAATTTAAGGAAATTGAATCCACATTTTTGCATCTTTAAGGTGTATATACTTCATCCAAATCAGTTGGGCCAGTGCAGACTAAAGTGATCATACCTGGTCAACACGATCAGCCTGAACTCCAAACTTCCCGCCAAAACCTTTGGAGGTGTCAGTCTGTGAACAGTGCTTGGATAGCTTGCTCTGGTACTCATGGCCTACAGCTGACTAGGAGAGGCAAACATAGTTCAACATGTTAGTATCTATACGTATATACTTTATATTAGTGTGTGTATATATATATACACACACATGTTTTACAAGACAAAACAGAGATCGATGCAGATGACTGCAGGGTTAGATGGATATAGCATTCATTCCTGTCTTGTCAAATCTGGTCTTATTTTTGGCAAGGCAACACTATTAAAGATGAATTTAGCAAATGACACCACCTAAAATGTAGTAAACAGTGCAGGTGGACAGTTCATGCTGACTGTAACTTTAACCACTTAACTCAGTTTTAACAAGACATGTATGTTTTAAGATTTCAATCTAAATATACTTTCCACTTCCAGCACAGTGTGACCCAGCATCACTGATGGCTCTGGGAGTTTGGTACATCTTAAACGATATTAGAAACTGAAAGAGAATCCTTAAATATGTCCTCTGCTTTGTTTTAAAGGTTCAACCTTGTCCATGCGATCTTGCTGCACTCCAAACTTGCCCCCGTAGCCATGAGAAGCTTTAGGCATCGTCTCCAGCTCCTTCTGCTTCAGAGATGTGTGCTCCGTCGACACCTTCTCACGTAGCTGATGGATACTAAGCACAACATCATTAGGTGTAAGAGGCAAGTGACGTGACATTGGGTTGAAAGCTGAGCTACAGCCACCCTAACACTGACTTGATGTGTTCCTGGTGGCCAGAGCCAGCCACCGTCTTTGCCCCCCAGCGCTGCTCCTTCTCCGTCACGTCATTCTGTCAGCACAGAGAACAAGGTGAGGTTACATGTCATTCTGTCAGCACAGAGAACAAGGTGAGGTTACATGTCATTCTGTCAGCACAGAGAACAAGGTGAGGTTACATGTCATTCTGTCAGCACAGAGAACAAGGTGAGGTTATATGTCATTCTGTCAGCACAGAGAACAAGGTGAGGTTACATGTCATTCTGTCAGCACAGAGAACAAGGTGAGGTTATATGTCATTCTGTCAGCACAGAGAACAAGGTGAGGTTACATGTCATTCTGTCAGCACAGAGAACAAGGTGAGGTTACATGTCATTCTGTCAGCACAGAGAACAAGGGGAGGTTACATGTCATTCTGTCAGCACAGGGAACAAGGTGAGGTTACATGTCATTCTGTCAGCACAGGGAACAAGGTGAGGTTACATGTCATTCTGTCAGCACAGAGAACAAGGTGAGGTTACATGTCATTCTGTCAGCACAGAGAACAAGGTGAGGTTACATGTCATTCTGTCAGCACAGAGAACAAGGTGAGGTTACATGTCATTCTGTCAGCACAGAGAACAAGGTGAGGTTACATGTCATTCTGTCAGCACAGAGAACAAGGTGAGGTTACATGTCATTCTGTCAGCACAGGGAACAAGGTGAGGTTACATGTCATTCTGTCAGCACAGGGAACAAGGTGAGGTTACATGTCATTCTGTCAGCACAGGGAACAAGGTGAGGTTACATGTCATTCTGTCAGCACAGGGAACAAGGTGAGGTTACATGTCATTCTGTCAGCACAGGGAACAAGGTGAGGTTACATGTCATTCTGTCAGCACAGAGAACAAGGTGAGGTTACATGTCATTCTGTCAGCACAGAGAACAAGGTGAGGTTACATGTCATTCTGTCAGCACAGAGAACAAGGTGAGGTTACATGTCATTCTGTCAGCACAGGGAACAAGGTGAGGTTACATGTCATTCTGTCAGCACAGGGAACAAGTTGGGAGGTTACATATTATACTGGTTCTCTGTACAGTAGCAATAACACCATAAACATATGCATTAGTTAACAGCAATCTCTTGCTATCGATCTCCCACATGCAGTAATGTATTACCCTTCCATTGTATTGCAGTTTATACAAATTATTAGAAAATGCACTTACCATTTTTGCAAATGTTAAGGATGACTTGAAGTATACATATACCGTAGAAGAGGAACTAACTACTGACTGTATGCCGGTACCTGAATCATTAAAACGTATTTATTCGAGTATAATATGTGACTTATAAATTTTGAATTAATGAATATGAGTTAGAAACCACATATCTCTGAAAACCATGACAGTAGATAAACCTCTCCTATCGAACCGCCGCTGTCAAGGTAAGGTCTTGCTGAACTGACACACTGCTTTATTAGCAAGTTCGGTTATTGAGATTTCTACAAACAAGGCGAGAAATTACCTAACCTCGTCTATTGCTGTAATTAGAAAAGATCCTTTGACTCAATCCTCCTCAGCAAACCAAAATGCTAACGAAGCTTATGGGAACTGCTACAGCGCCCTAATCAATACATATGCTGGAGGAACTAGTCAAAACCAATCCAGTATGGCAAAAAATGAACGGACCTCGATGTGTGTTCCTACTAAAGCTGCGTCACCTCCGCCTTATGTCCCCCATCATAACCCTTTATCACGCTAGTCTACCCTTCACCTCAAAGTCTTGGGTTCCGTATTCCTCAGTCACTGCTAGGTACCCACATTTTCGCTCTCAAACAGTCCCGTCCGTCATCCAGCCCTCGTCTATAGTTACCACACTGCGCCAAAATCTCGGCGCGTTATCCCCCAGTCACTGCCAGTTACCCTCACCTCCAACAGTCCTGGTCCCGCTTATCCTCAGCACTGCTATGTTGTTATCTCTCTGTCCTCACCTCAAAGTATGGTCGCCGTTATCACCAGTCAAATGCTACGTACCCACACCTACAATAGTCAAGCTCCGGTCTCCTCGTCAACGCAGTTACCCACGTCAAGTCTGGTCCGCTTTTCCCGCAGTCCACTTGCAGTACCCTACCTTCTAAAAGCATCGAGGTACCTGTTCCACGCACTGCCTATCTACCCACCTCAAAGTCTGAGTCCGTCCCATCACGACTAGTAGTATCACCACCCACAACTCTGGGCTCGCGTTTCCCACGGTCACTTTGCTAGTTACCATTTTTACACGTCTTCAAAGTCTGCCGTTCCCAGTCCACTCATACCCCACACGTCAAAGTCTGGTCGTCCCTATCACTGCTTAGTGCCCTCCACCTCAAAGTCATGGGCCGTTTCCCTATACACGTAGTAGTCGGCTACACTCTCAAGTCTGGTCCGTTCCCAGTCATGCTAGTTACCCCCTAATAGCCTTGAGTCTCGTTTCCCAACACTGCAGTTACCCTCACCTCAAAGTCTGTCCCGTTCCCAGTGCACTGCTCGAGTACCATTTATCTCACCTTCAAAGTCCTGAGGGTCCGTTCCCAGTCTCACTGACCGACGTTAACCCTTACACCAAAGACTGGTCCGTTCCAGTACATATATCGTACCCGTCACCTCAAAGTCGGCCGATATTCCCATCTACTGCAGGTCTACCCCTCCACCTCAAAAGTCGACGCCGTTCCCAGGATGCTAGTTACAACCTGTTCCACCCCAAAACTGACCGTTCCATCACGACTACTACCCACCTCACGTCCCGGTCCTGAGTCCCCAGTCACTGCTAATACTCCGCTCACTCAAGTCGGTCCGTCTCTCTCTAACTCATGCTCGTCCCGCGCACGCCCCTTCGTTTGCCCACAAGCAACGCTGACCGACCTGACCGCGCAGCGGCTTTACCACATCTGCACAAACAGATCAAGAGGGTCGATCCCACTACCTACAATCAATAATTACTATATCATATTAGTCAGACCAGAAAGCCTCTCTCCAGTAAAACCAGAAGTCATCCAGGTTGAAACCTCAACACTGCAAATATTATAATCAAAAAACAACGTAGCACTTCTCGCAGTATAGAAAAATAAGATAGGAAGAAAGCTCCTCCTAAACCAGGACAATACGGTTGGAACCGCAACACATCATACTAACACCCACAAAATCATCAGTAATACTCATCAGACTAGTAACATACCTAACTACGACCAACAAACGCATCCTTCCTAACACAGAGAGTTCTATAACTGTTCACTACTCAATGAACAAGTAGACCAGAAAGCTCCTTCAACACAGAGTCTAATGTGCACATTTCCTAAAACGAACCTAATTCAGGACCTGAAAGCTCCTTCCTAAACAGGAGTTCTAATGTCACACTTAGGAGTTCTAATGTCACACTTATGAACCAAAGGACCAGAAAGCTCCTTCATAAACAGGATCATAGGGTTGAACCTTCACACTCAATATTAAACAGAAAATACAAGTATAAGATAGAAAAAAGATAGAAGAAAGCTCCTTCCTAAACAGGACGTCCTAAGTCACACGTATGAAACAAAATGACCAAAGCTCCTATCCTAAAATCAGTTTATTCACGTAATGCACGAAACTATGCAACAAAGACCAAGACTAAGCTCGCTCCGAACAGAAGGTTCTCTAACTGTCACACTTATGTAAACCAAACCTAGACCAGAAAGCTCCTTACCTAAAACAGGAGTTCCCAATGTCACACTAGGAACCAAACCGACTCAAAAGCTTTCAAAACAGGAGTCTAAGGGTCACACCATTAAAACGCATAAAGGACCGAAAAAGCTCCCCAAACAGGAATCGTCTAATGTCACACTAATATGAACCAAAAGGACCAGAAGCCTCCTTCCAAACCCAGAGTCTAATGCACACTGAAACAACACGAACAGAAAGCTCCTTCCAAACAGGAACTTCTAATGTCACACTTATGAACCAAAGGACCTGAAAGCTCCTTCCTAAACAGGAGTTCTAATGTCACACTTAGGAGTTCTAATGTCACACTTAGGAGTTCTAATGTCACACTTAGGAGTTCTAATGTCACACTTAGGAGTTCTAATGTCACACTTAGGAGTTCTAATGTCACACTTAGGAGTTCTAATGTCACACTTAGGAGTTCTAATGTCACACTTATGAACCAAAGGACCAGAAAGCTCCTTCATAAACAGGAGTTCTAATGTCACACTTATGAACCAAAGGACCAGAAAGCTCCTTCATAAACAGGAGTTCTAATGTCACACTTATGAACCAAACGACCTGAAAGCTCCTTCCTAAACAGGAGTTCTAATGTCACACTTATGAACCAAAGGACCAGAAAGCTCCTTCATAAACAGGAGTTCTAATGTCACACTTAGGAGTTCTAATGTCACACTTATGAACCAAAGGACCTGAAAGCTCCTTCATAAACAGGAGTTCTAATGTCACACTTATGAACCAAACGACCAGAAAGCTCCTTCATAAACAGGATCATAGGGTTGAACCTTCACACTCAATATTAAACACAAAATACAAGTATAAGATAAATATGGTCAGATTTATAGAAAATGTATACAAACTTAAAACACAATGAACAATAGATTGATGGTAGCAAAAGAAGGGAACTTTAACTTCCACAAAACGAATATAGGCAGAATCACAGAACCCCAACATTAAGAGCCACTATCCGACAAACGCACAAACTGCGAACGTGTCATTTTAATTAATTATAGGTACAGGTATTTTCACATCAAGGGAATGCAATTAACATGTTTGTTATTCTCTCCCAGGAAGCAGTGATGTCCCCTGCCTCCTCCTTATAATCCCTGGTGGTCAGTCCTATTGAAACTTGTCATGTCATCATACGTGGGCAAGGAAGGGAGAACTAACCCTCAAAGCTCAAGCCTTCTCTCTTATTAGCAGGAGCTTAAGGTGCAGGGTCAGCACCTGTCATTCAGCCAGCTGGTTAGATGGTCATGTCTGTCTGCACTTCATCTGCATTGGGATGCCATTCTGCCTACCTAAATA